>JANAVB010005597.1:1811555-1985946 GCA_029216955.1 Iris pallida
AAGTTTTTGCTTACATCCTTGAGGATGTGTTTGAGTCACAAAAACGGCCTATATATATATATATATATATGGGGGTAACACTGTGTCCATATTGACCCTCCCCGGATTCTGCACATAAGTGGGAGTCTCCTGACAGTATGATGTCCTTTACTAGACTTCCTTGACAGCCAAATTTATTCTTAAAAGTAGTTATTTCTTTTTCTAAATCTTCATTTAGCAATTCTCTCCTATAGTTTCACCATATGACTCATAAGCTCATTTTCTCAACAATTGGTACTACTTTGTATACATCCCTTATGTTTATAAAGAGATAAACTACTACTACAATCGGGAGGAACACAAAGGCATTGGTAGCTGGGGTTTCTGAAAGGGCTTTTCGACATCCAGATGCTATGAAATCTGTGTTTGCTGCAGTTGATTTCATAAGCAAGAGATGTCAACAGTAATTGAGTTGCCTGCTTCTGATGAACCTCTGTTACGGCAAAAGAGAGAAGATAGAAGACTTGATGGAAATGAACCAGGGTCTACTTCAATGCATGGGAGTCAGTGATGTGTCCATAGAAGCCATGCTTCGAACAACACTAAGTATAAATTACCTTCCAAGTTACCGGGGCTGGTGGCAGTGGATGTCTTCTGACCTTACTACCTACACGTATCCTTGATATTATTTTCCATTGTACCATCGTTCTTATTGATGCCATAAAATTAGTGATAGTTTACTTCATATATTTATCTTACTGGTTTGTGCATTATGCACATTTTCTATGTTTCTATATACGTTCTGAATAGTTTAGATTGTTGGTTCGATTTCTAAATTCTAAAATTGTTAGTTCTTTCTTTTGCTACTTTCTTCAATACCCGACCTACATTCAGACCGACTTCATTTTGAAACCGTTAGTCCCAGAACATACATGCTTATAATAACACGTAGCAAGCGCACTAATCATTGACTATTGTATAGCTAATGCTACTTAATTTAGTTAAGCTTCACTTCAAAAATCTTTCTGTGATGTAAACTTCAAACATAGGATATTGCATCTTCATTTTATAAATAATTGAACTTTCTTGAAGAGGTTTAAAAGTGCACACAAGGAGTATACTACATCAGATGGATTTAAGTACATTTAATCTGTTATTGGCTAATTTTATTTGAATTGGAGATAAGAACAGTAAACATGGTTAAAGTTGAAAATGCTAAGAATCACATTATTACGAAAGTTTTATCCTGGATAAAAGTGAGACAAACACATCTAAAAAGTAATTATGACCTTGCAGATCCCATCCACTCCAACCTTCTGTCCTGAATTCCAAGCCTGAGAAGGAAGTATCAATCACCACTCTTACAACAAATTTAGCACACACAGAAAGTAACTCCTGGATTTCCTTATTGTTGTAAAGTGATCCTGTTGGGTTAACTGTGGGACCAGAAATATACACCCATGGTCTGCTTACTTTACCAAGCAAGCTTTCAAAGTCTTCGGGATAACCTTGAACCCTGTGTCCAGCTGAGATGAAATAATAACAGTGTTTGCTTTCAAGAACTTGGCAGCAAATACATAACTTCCATTTGTGCCTGACGGAAAAAAGCATAGTGTCTTTCAAACAACAACGACAAAAGCTTATCCCAAAAACTTCATACTTCATATCCTATAATTGTTTTGCTCAGGTCTGGTCATGTACTTCATATCCTATAAATGCATAATTATGAGCTTAAGCTATTTACTAAATAGTCGGTTTAATTAATAGTAGGATTTACTCTTGGGAAGAATATGAGCAGTTTTTTGATCAAAATTTACCATTCACAATTTAAATATTTTAATGTAAAAATCTGTTGGATGTGCTTTTATTACTTGGGCAAGTTAACTAGCTTATGCGAGAGTGGTAATGATGACTTTTGAATATATGTTATTTGAAGGCATTTATATGGAAGTGCACAATTTATTACGCCAGACTACTTGTGGAATATGTTTTTTTGAAGGCATTTATATGGCTCTTCATCAGAGTTTCACACTCATAATCCTTCTCAGGTGAGTAGAGCTCAATTGCCGACTTATTTCTTCTTGTTCTTGTTCATCAATATTTATCTTATTTGAACTTATTTTATATATAATAATGTGTTTTTTCTTAATTTTGTGTAGGTTGGCGTATAAATTTTTGATGGTTGTGGATAGCTAGAAGGAAAGAGGCGATCGGACTATTTTTTTGCATACAGATATTTTGTAAATGGAATGGTTTATTTTGGACTACTAGGCGTACTACTTTTTGTACATCTTGAATGTTTTATGACAACTACTTTTTGTACATCTTGAATGTTTTAATGAAACATGTTCATATTTGGCAAACATTTTCTATATCTTGATTGATCGAAATGGAAGTTGCGATTGAAATTGTTTAAATCAAAATTACGATTTAGCATGAATTTTATAGTTATTTGTATGTGATATAAAATAGGTTATTCAGATATGAAATTCTGTAGCAGATTTATAGTACTCAAAACGTCTAAATGTAATAACGTTTCCAAAATTGTTGGCCGCTATTACGATAGCATATGACGAACGCTATAATAAATCAAACCATCTACAACGTTCATGAATGCTATCATTCATCAACACCATTCTTGAATGTTATAAACCATTCATAGCATTCATGAACGCTATAATCCATCTACAGCATTCACGAACGCTATAATCCATCTACACCATTCACGAACGCTATAATCCATCTACACCATTCACAGCATTCATGAACGCTATAATCCATCTGCTATTGCAGCTGCTACTGCTGTGGCCCTTGCTGCCACTGCTACAGCAGTAGCTACTGCTACTGCAGTGCTACCTGCTGCTGCTGCATCCATTCTTCTTCTTCTTCAACTTCTAATTCTTCCTCTACTCTTCTCTCTCTCTCTCTCTCTCTCTCTCTCTCTCTCTCTCTATATATATATATATATATATATAAATATATATATATATATAATATATACTCTACATATAATTTACATACACCCACACACACACACACACACACACCCACATATATATATATAATATATATATATATATATATATATATATATATATATACACTCTCCCTACCACACAAACACACACTCACTCTCACACACAACCACTACCACTCTCATGACAACTCCACCACCCTCATGACAACACCACCACCACTCTCATTCCTCTACACACACACTTCAAATATATATATATCTATATAATTATATATATATATATATATATATATATATATATATATACCATTCTAATTAGAAAACCCCCAAATAATCTCTAACCTAGATTTCTAGGGAATCCTACAAATTTGTGGGCAAAGTGTAGAGAATCTCCCCCTCTATAATTATGTGAAAGCAATAAATGGAGGTAATAAATAGGGAATAAATTACATACCTAGAATAGGTTCTTGGAGGAAAGAAAGCTTTGGGAGAAGAAAGAATTAGAGAGAGAGAGTGTACTTGTGAAGAAGAAAGGGGGGGATGTCCACCTTGTGGCCGGCCGTGGGGGGGGGGGGGGGTTATTGGGTTTGGATAAGATCCAATAACCCTCCAAACCCATTAGACTTAGGTTGGGTTGGTTCGGTTTGGTTCGGTTTGTTTCGGTTTAAATTCTAAATACTAATTAAGCCTCTAAATTGACTAATTAAGCCATGAAAATAGGGTTTATGGTTTCTAGCCTAATTAGGATAGTATGTGGGCCAATCCCAACTAGTATGTGGGTCCCACTAGTGTCCAGGCTAACCGGGTCTCAAACTTAAGTCCGAATTGGGTAAAATTCAAACCAACTCAAACAAATCCCTAAAAATCTTATAAAATAAAATAAAATTTCTAAAAATCATAAAACTTGAAAATGATGAAAATACCCCTAATTCAAAAACTGGGGGTGATAAATCTACCCTCCTTAAAAAATTCGTTCTCGAAATTGAATGAGGACTAACACTGCAATCATAAGAGAACAAGGAAGAAAAAATAATTTATCTCAAGGCTCGAAGAGATATGGTAATCGCTCCCACATGTCGTCCTCCCTCTCCCAGGTGGACTCACCTGGAGAGTGGTGTCTCCATGCAACGCGAACCAAGGGAATGACCTGGTTCCGGAGCACCTTCATTCTTCGGTCCAAGATTTCAACCGGCTTCTCTGGATAGCTGAGTGTCGGTCCCACCTCGATCTCGGAGTGGTCTAAGACGTGACTGGGATTTGCCATATACCGTCTCAGCTGCGACACGTGGAACACACTGTGCACTCCCTCTAATACGGGCGGTAACTCCAGTCGGTAAGCCACTGCACCGATCCTGCCCAGGATACGGAATGGTCCGATGTATCATGGACTAATCTTCCCGCCGCCACCAAAACGAATCGTGCCACGTGTCGGAGAAATCTGCAGGAACACAAGATCATCAACCTAGAACAAAACACAAGACTTTGAGCTTGATCTAAAACGATCACAATCAGACTCAAATACTAGAAAAATCTAAACTATACCTCAAACTCTAACGGCCTCCGGTGGCTATCGTGTCACCCCCAGTTTCCAGAAACAGGGGTATTTTTGTCATTTTCCACTTTTAAAATTATTTTGAATTTATTTATTTATTTATTGTATTATTTTGGGGATATTTGAATCGGGTTCGAATTTCAACTCATTCCGACTTGTTTTGACTTGTTCCGGGGACCCGGGGTAGATTTGACCTTAGCAGGCCCACACACTAGTTAGATATGGCCCACATGTTAGATATTTTGGTTAGAGACTAGACTAATTATTTTAGTTAATATTTAGTTAGAGATTAGTGGTTTCGGTTTGACTAAACTACCCCCGGTTTAACCCTTTTCATTTTTTAGCCATTTAAATCATTGGAGGGCAAACTAGTAATTATCCATATAGGACAAAAGGGGAAAAAGCCAAGTGTGGTCGGCCACATAGAGGGAGTGGGGAGGAGAGAAAATTACTTTTCATTTCATTCCAATCCACTTTTTCTTCTTCTTCTCCAAAGGCTCCATCCACTTTTTGAAGCTTCCATTGATTTTCCTCCTCCAACCAAGGTGATTCCTTCTCCAAACCCATTTCTTTTCTCATATAGATCATGTAGGAAATCCTTCATGATGATTCCCATGGTGGTGCCATCATTTGAGACCATTTTTGTGTCCTTTGGACATTTCTAGGAGTGTCCACTTGTAGGTTTGTGTCATAATAGGAAAAACTCCCCTTTTGACTCATGGATTTATTCTAATGTTGTTTTTGTGTGATTCTTATAAATATTCCAGATTTTTGCACATTTTAGGATGAGTTTATTTATGTGTCTTAATGTATCATATTCTTTTTCCATTTGTTTATATATTTGTGGTTATATATTATCTATTTCTATATAATATATATATAATATATATATATATATAATAATATAATATGGTTTATATCTATAGTAGGGGAAATTATTATGTTGTGTTGTGTGTGTTGGGTGTCCATATAGGACAGCCATGGCCGGCCATAGAATGGAGGTGTTGGGGTTGATTTTGGTGAGGTGTTGGGGTTGATTTTGGTGAGGTGTTGGTGTTGGTGTTGGTGTTGGTGAAGTGGTGTTGTTTGTGTTTTTATTGTGATAGAGGGGAGTTGTAGAGATGGATTTGTGGAGTAGTTTGTGGGGTGATTAGAGTGGTGTATAGCTGCTGAATTCAGCAGTTAGGAGGGGGCAAAACAGCCCCATGACAGCCCCAAAACAGCCCCCACTATCCCCTACCTTTTAGTCAAATAAAGCCCCTTAAAACCCATCCAAAATCCCTCAAACTTTCACCCTTTTTAGCCACCAATTCACATATAGTTAGGTCCACTTTTAAACCCAAAGTGACAGCCCAAACACCCATAAAATCAGTCCCCTCCTCACTACAAAATCTGTCCTTTTACCTTTGTGTGTGTGTGTGAGTGTTGTGAGATGTGTGAGTGTTTTGTGAGGTGTTTTGAGTGTAGTTTAGTACCCATAGGTAGCCTATTGCCTAAACTAGTAGGAAACCTATTAGGAAACCTATAGAGAGGCCTATTAGAGTGTGGTATCATGTGAGGGTGAGTGGTGTTAGTGAGTGGGGTAATGAAAAGGGTAAATTCATGATATAGGCAAGATAACGGGTAAAGGGCTAACACGTGTCGTAAGATGGCCTAGATGCTTAGGATACCCCAATTTCTTGGTAGGTAAACCTTAGATAGGTTGATATCTTACTATCCTAAGGAGCCTAGGCTAGTGCCATGGATATTGGCAGGGTTTCCTTGGGTTTGGGTAAGGTATTGAGATTTACCTTGGAAGGGTAAATGCTAGTTTTGCCTAGAAATGTGATATTAGTGTTAGAAGTCTAAGATGGTGTTAGAACTTGATCCCCGTGGTTGGTAATGATCAAATATGGTACTCTAAGACTAGTTTTGACGTCGGTTGACCGTTTTGACCAAAAGTCAACAAAAGTCAACCGAAGGTCAAACTTAGCCTTTAAGCGACCCGATTTGACCGAAACCAACCCAAAGTTGACCAGTTGACTGAAAGTCAATAGTTGGTCAACATTAGACCAGTTTGACCTAGAGTTGACCTAGAGTTGACCAAAGTTGACCAGGGTTGACCAGAGTTGACTTTTTGACCAAAGTCAACTGTAAGTCAACCGTTGATCCCGATTGACCTAGTTTGACTTGGAATGACTCCCAGTGACCTCGTATGGCATAGTATGAACCAGTATGACCTAGTATGAACAAGTTTGACCTAGATTGACCTAGTTTTGACTTAGACTTGCATTCATGGCTTGTATTAGTTTTCTTTTTCAGTATTTAGTCCTGTTTGACTCATAGTATCTTATTTTAGGTCTGTGATCACTCTGAGCGTCTGTTCACCCTATCAACTCAGGACCACATGCGAGTACATTCACTGATAGTTTTCATTGTCTTGATATCTACTATATCCGATTCAGTTGTAGTATTTTACATGATTTCCGACACGACGATTCACGGACTAGTTTACGTCGGATCCAGTCATGAGATGTTATTCCTTGTCTCCCTTGATATATGAGTATGTGATATTTCAGTGTTCTTGTACTTGTATAGACATGGACTTAGGAGTGGGCTGATCACCTACTTTTATGTCCCGTGTCATGACGTGCCATGTCCGGATCCGTGATACTATTCGGGGGATATATTGGGGAATTATTAGAGATTATGTGATCAAAGCCCCATGTCCCTATTTTGCTAGCGCCACCCTCACTTCACGTAGGGTGTAGCAGATACTCCATGTCCATGTTATCCAGGTTGGCCGGCATGACCCTTTCCAGATTTTCATGTGATTGTCGGGCCAAGTGGATAACCCTACCATGACTCACTAGCCGATCACATATCGCTCTAATAATTTAAATCACATTTTACATTATTGCTATCTCTTATATTCTAGTTCAGCTTTACTTACTGTACTTTTCACCATGCTTTGATTCATTTCTCACATGCTCTACCTGCTTTTACTGTACCATATTTTGACTAAGTTCTGTTTGAAAGAAGGGTTACAACCCCGGTCCTTGTTTGGTTTAAGGGTTGTAACTCGACTTTCAAATGGTTCCCATGTCACTTATATCTTTCGTGTATTCCATTATGCTGTTTCTTATAGTATTTCTCAATTCATATGGAACTGCTGTTGGTGTTTGTACTTGCTCATTTTTCTGACAGGATACGTTGATAAAATTTTACAGATGACTTAGAGGCTGATTGCCCGACTTACTACGGGATAGAGTCTGATGGACTTGACCTAGACAGGGGCTTAGTGGTAGAGCCTCTTGACTTCGCCCACCAGAGTAGCCTAGTATTAATTAGGTTTGCCTGGCCTACGAGCCAGCAATTTATTTCTGTTGTAGTATCTTTATACTTAGTATTATTCTGAGACTCTGGATTTTGTGTTAGCTGTGACTTGTGGATATTCTGGACTCGTTTCTTGCTTATTCTATCATATCTCTTTTCCATGTTTTCTACCTTAGTTTTGATTTATGTGATTGAGACAGTATTGCTTTGTTGCTCCCGTTCGGAGTATATATACTGTACAGGTACATTTATCTGTTTAGTCATAGTATTTACAGACCCTATATACAGCGTTCTACTGTCGATATTTCTAGGGCGTAGGCTGGACGTAACCGCTTCTCGTGCCCCTAATCAGGGTGCGGGTCGTGACACAATTTTTGTGGTGGCCCATGCAGGTCAGTGTCGCAACTAGTACGAACTCGTAATGGTGCTCGACTTAGAGTGCTAATTACGAGCCTGCAATTAGGATATAGGATTAGGGTATGATAGGAGTTACTCAATCACATTCTAGAAAATCTATAATCTTTTGATTACCATGACAAATTCTTTTGCATTGAATTTAATTGTCCGTCTTTGATATTCCTATCGTGTGCCATATTGATCTCTTGGGTTCAATTCATCTTCAGGATGACAGTCACTCGTTCTCAGGCGGCGGGTCCTAGTGCAGTTCCAGAGAGGTCAGATCAGGGAGGTCCTCTACCTCCGGCTACGGGACTGACAGTCGAGAGTGCAGTAGCATCAGTTCCTGCCCTTCAGGCAGGAGTAGCAGCGACAGTTCCCAGAGGTCTTCCAGCTCCAGCTGGGGGAGCTGTAGTTCAGGGAGCAGCCACATCAGTTCCTGCCCTTCCGGCGGGAGCACCGGCCGCAACGGTTTCAGGAGGTCTTCCACCTCCAGCAGCGAGATCGTCCATGGTCGTTCCAGACATTCTTCCACTGCCCCCTCAGCTACCGGCAGACACCCAGGGGATGATGGCCCTTCTGCAGCAGATGTTGCAGACGCAGCAGCGCCAGACAGAGGTACTGAGACAGACGATGGAGAACTCCCATCAGTTAGCCATGACAGCAGTAGAGAGAGATGCACCGGCTACAGTTCAGGGAGCACCAGATCAGCAGCAGGGTCAGGGGAGGCCCGTACACACCTCCACTTCAGGAAGATGAACCCGCGGGAGTTCAAGGGTACCGAGGTAACCTGTACGCGGACGACTGGCTGGAGGACGTCCAGCGGAGCTTAGAGTTGGCCGAGGTTCCGAGGGCTCTATGGGTAACTTCTGCAGCGAGCCAGTTCTTCGACATAGCGCTGACATGGTACCGCACGGATCCGCGTGCGTCGGTTAGAGGTATATCTTGGGAGGACTTCAGAAAACTCTTTAAGGAGAAGTTCTACCCAGATGTAGCCTTGACAGCTCTGGAGGGGCAGTTTGTTAGTCTGGAGCAGGGAGCTCATCGGTCGACGAGTACGCAGCTGAGTTTTTTTCGCCTGAGCAGGTTTGCACCGAGTTTGGTTCAGGACGAGGGGTGCAAGGCCCGGAAGTTCAGGAGGGGTCTCATTCATGCAGTGCGCACTCGCACGTCCGGGCGACGAGACGCTACCTTTGAGCAGATTTTGATGGAGGCCCAGATTGCTGAGGAGGACTTCGGCCTTAAGCCGAAGAGGAGCAGTGATGTCTTGGGAGCCAGTTCGAGTGCGGGGCCAGCGAAGCGCCCACATTTCCAGCAGAGGCAGTTCCAGCAGCAGCAGCCTCAGTTGCAGTTCCACAGCAGGCACCGGGGCGTGCCCAGTAGCATCAGGGTCAGAGACAGAGGCCGGCTACACAGTGCACCTTCTGCGGAAGCCCACACTCGAGAGGTTTGTAGGAAGAGATTGGGCGTTTGCTTGTACTGTGGGGCGCCTGACCACCAGCTAAGGGATTGCCACGCTAGTGGAATCCGAAGAGACCAGGACGGCGTGCAGCAGGCTAGAGGAGGCCAGCAGGGGCGTGCATTCGCCATGACAGTTGAGCCCACTCAGGCAGTGGCGAAGCAGATAGCAGGTTCCAATCTTTCAATCTCATTCCGCATTTGCTTCCTTATAAACTGTCTTGAATTTCGATTCCATCTGCTCTTGTCTGTTTGATGAAAGTTTGTTCTTGTGATGTGATATTTTGAGATAAGTCGTATGGGCTAGGTCGCCTCGATTATGAGATTTTAGAATCCTCTAGGGTCATGCTAGCAGGCAGAGTGAGGACATATAGTCGGACTATTGACGTATTTCTAGGGCGTGGGAATTTAAGGTTTTCGCTGCCAAGCTAGCGGCATGCGAAAATTTTAAATACCATGATTCTAGAGGTTTGTACCGTAGTTGAGGACTCTGTGATTATCGTAGCCTTGCTCACTGGTATGACGGAGATTCTGGGTATCATGATGATTGGACAGACGCGTACGATTATCGAAAAATTACATGATTTTTATTATTTTGTGTGTTTGCTTCGTTTTAAGCTTTTGGTTGATTCTTTTAAGGTGGATAGACTCATGTTTGAGAGTATTTCTAAATTTTACAAATTTAGTCATTTAATTCCTATTTTGATTTTGAGAATTTAATCATTTTAAAATTTTAGCCATGACTTGTGAATTTGAAATTTTACTATTGTTTGGTTTTAATTTCGAGGACAAAATTTTTAAGGTGGATAGATTTGTCACCCCCAGTTTCCAAAAACATGGGTATTTTTATCATTTTCCACTTTTAAAATTATTTTGAATTTATTTATTTATTTATTGTATTATTTTGGGGATATTTGAATCGGGTTCGAATTTCAACTCATTCCGACTTGTTTTGACTTGTTCCGGGGACCCGGGGTAGATTTGACCTTAGCGGGCCCACACACTAGTTAGATATGGCCCACATGTTAGATATTTTGGTTAGAGACTAGACTAATTATTTTAGTTAATTTAGTTAGAGATTAGTGGTTTCGGTTTGACTAAACTACCCCCGGTTTAACCCTTTTTATTTTTTAGCCATTTAAATCATTGGAGGGCAAACTAGTAATTATCCATATAGGACAAAAGGGGGGAAAAGCCAAGTGTGGCCGGCCACATAGAGGGAGTGGGGAGGAGAGAAAATTACTTTTCATTTCATTCCAATCCATTTTTTTTTCTTTCTTCTCCAAAGGCTCCATCCACTTTTTGAAGCTTCCATTGATTTTCCTCCTCCAACCAAGGTGATTCCTTCTCCAAACCCATTTCTTTTCTCATGTAGATCATGTAGAAACCCTTCATGATGATTCCCATGGTGGTGCCATCATTTGAGACCATTTTGTGTCCTTTGGACATTTCTAGGAGTGTCCACTTGTAGGTTTGTGTCCCAATAGGAAAAACCCTCTTTTTGACTCATGGATATTATTCTAATGTTGTTTTTGTGTGATTCTTATAAATATTCCAGATTTTTGCACATTTTAGGATGAGTTTATTTATGTGTCTTAATGTATCATATTCCTTTTCCATTTGTTTATATATTTGTGGTTATATATATATTATATATATATATATATATATATTATATATATTATATATATATATATATATATGGTTATATCTATAGTGGGGGAAATTATTATGTTGTGTTGTGTGTGTTGGGTGTCCATATAGGACAGCCATGGCCGGCCATAGAATGGAGGTGTTGGGGTTGATTTTGGTGAGGTGTTGGTGTTGGTGTTGGTGTTGGTGTTGGTGTTGGTGAAGTGGTGTTGTTTGTGTTTATTTGTGATAGAGGGGAGTTGTAGAGATGGGTTTGTGGAGTAGTTTGTGGGGTGATTAGAGTGGTGTATAGCTGCTGAATTCAGCAGTTACGAGGGGGCAAAACAGCCCCATGACAGCCCCAAAACAGCCCCCATTTATCCCCTACCTTTTAGTCAAATAAAGCCCCTTAAAACCCATCCAAAATCCCTCAAACTTCCACCCTTTTTAGCCACCAATTCACATATAGTTAGGTCCACTTTTAAACCCAAAGTGACAGCCCAAACACCCATAAATCAGTCCCCTCCTCACTACAAAAATCTGTCCTTTTACCTTTGTGTGTGTGTGAGTGTTGTGAGATGTGTGTGAGTGTTTTGTGAGGTATTTTGAGTGTAGTTTAGTACCCATAGGTAGCCTATTGCCTAAACTAGTAGGAAACCTATTAGGAAACCTATAGAGGCCTATTAGAGTGTGGTATCATGTGAGGGTGAGTGGTGTTAGTAGTGGGGTGAAAAGGGTAAATTCATGATATAGGCAAGATAACGGGTAAAGGGTTAACATGTGTCGTAAGATGGCCTAGATGCTTAGGATACCCCAATTTCTTGGTAGGTAAACCTTAGATAAGTTGATATCTTGCTACCCTAAGGAGCCTAGGCTAGTGCCATGGGTATTGGCGGGGTTTCCTTGGGTTTGGGTAAGGTATCGGATTTACCTTGGAAGGGTAAATGCTAGTTTTGCCTAGAAATGGGATATTAGTGTTAGAAGTCTAAGATGGTGTTAGAACTTGATCCCCGTGGTTGGTAATGATCAAATATGGTACTCTAAGACTAGTTTTGACGTCGGTTGACCGTTTTGACCAAAAGTCAACAAAAGTCAACCGAAGGTCAAACTTGCCTTTAAGCGACCCGATTTGACCGAAACCAACCCAAAGTTGACCTTGACTGAAAGTCAATAGTTGGTCAACATTAGACCAGTTTCCCTAGAGTTGACCTAAGTTGACCAGAGTTGACCAGGGTTGACCAGAGTTAACTTTTTGACCAAAAGTCAACTGTAAGTCAACCGTTGATCCCGATTGACCTAGTTTGACTTAGAATGACTCCCAGTGACCTAGTATGGCCTAGTATGACCTAGTATGACCTAGTATGACCTAGTATGACCAAGTTTGACCTAGATTGACCTAGTTTTGACTTAGACTTGCATTCATGGCTTGTATTAGTTTCCTTTTTCAGTATTTAGTCCTGTTTGACTCATAGTATCTTATTTTAGGTCTGTGATCACTCTGAGCGTCTGTTCACCCTATCAGCTCAGGACCACAGGCGAGTATTTACTGATAGTTTTCATTGTCTTGATATCTACTATATCCGATTCAGTTGTAGTGTTTTACATGATTTCCGATACGACGGTTCACGGACTAGTATACGTCGGATCCAGTCATGAGATTTATTTCTTGTCTCCCTTGGTATATGAGTATGTGATATTTCAGTGTTCTTGTACTTGTATAGACATGACTTGGGAGTGGGCTGATCACCTGCTTTTAAGTTCTGTGTCATGACGTGCCATGTCCGGATCCGTGATACTATTCGGGGGATATATTGGGGGAATTATTAGAGGTTATGTGATCAAAGCCCCATGTCCCTATTTTGCTAGCGCCACCCTCACTTCACGTAGGGTGTAGCAGATACTCCATGTCCATGTTATCCAGGTTGGCCGGCATGACCCTTTCCAGATTTTTATGTGATTGTCAGGCCAAGTGGATAACCCTACCATGACTCCCTAGCCGATCACATATCGCTCTAATAATTCAAATCACATTTTACATTATTGCTATATCTTATATTCCAGTTCAGCTTTACTTACTGTACTTTTTACCATGCTTTGATTCATTTCTCACATCCTCTACCTGCTTTTACTGTACCATATTTTGACTAAGTTCTGTTTGAAAGAAGGTTACAACCCCGGTCCTTGTTTGGTTTAAGGGTTGTAACTCGACTTTCAAATGGTTCCCATGTCACTTATATCTTTGTCGTGTATTCTATTATGCTGTTTCTTATAGTATTTCTCAATTCATATGGAACTGCTGTTGGTGTTTGTACTTGCTCATTTTCTGACAGGATACGTTGATAAAATTTTACAGATGACTTAGAGGCTGATTGCCCGACTTACTACGAGATAGAGTCTGATGGACTTGACCTAGACAGGGGCTTAGTGGTAGAGCCTCTTGACTTCGCCCACCCAGAGTAGCCTAGTATTAGTTAGGTTTGCCTGGCCTGCGAGCCAGCAGTTTATTTCTGTTGTAATCTTTATACTTAGTATTATTCTGAGACTCTGGATTTTGTGTTAGCTGTGACTTGTGGATATTCTGGACTTTTTCTTGCTTATTCTATCATATCTCTTTTCCATGTTTTCTACCTTAGTTTTGATTTATGTGATTGAAACAGTATTGCTTTGTTCCTCCGTTCGGAGTGTATATACTGTACAGATACATTTATCTGTTTAGTCGTAGTATTTACAGACCCTATGTAGCGTTCTACCGTCGATACTGCGGCGTAGGCTGGACGTAACCGCTTCTCGTGCCCCTAATCAGGGTGCGGGTCGTGACATATCGGCCCAATGCCGCTGCCTATCCTGCGCCACCCGAAGTCTATCTCTGATAACCCTGACCTTCTCTGCAGCATCCACTACCATCTCAGGGCCAAGCAAAACCCTCTCGCCGGCATCATCCTACGACAAGGGAGTACGGCACCTCCGTCAGAATAGAGCTTCAAAAGGTGACATCTCTATACTGGCTTGGTAGCTGTTGTTGTAAGCAAACTCTACCAAGTGAAGGTGGTCCTCCCAAGATCCCTCGAAGTCCAAGACACAGGTACGTAACATATCCTTGAGGGTCTGAATCGTCTTCTCTGACTGCTCGTCTGTCTGGGGTTGGTATGCGGCACTGAACTTGAGCGATGTGCCCAAGCTAAGCTGCAAACTCCTCCAGAAGTGGAAAGTGAATCGGCTATCCCGATCCGAGACTATACTCACTGGAATCCCTGCAATCGGACTATCTGCCGCATGTACATCTCGGCCAACCTCTTCGTCGATAAACCCATTGAAAGGCAAAAAGTGGACCGATTTGGGCAATCGATCAACAATGACCAAAATTGCATCCTTCCCTTCTGGAGAGCGCGAAAGCCCAGATACAAAGTCCATAGTGATATGCTCCCACTTCTACTCAGGAATGGGTAGTGGCTGGAGCAATCCACCGGGTCTCTGCCTCCCGGCCTTCACCTGCTGTCACACTAAGCATCTAGAAACGAACTGAGCTACCTCACGTTTCATGCCATACCACCAAACATGCTGTCTCAAGTCTCTATACATCTTGTTGGCTCTGGGATGCATAGAGTACTGAGAACGGTGCGCCTCCTGAAGAACCTCCTCCCGAAGTCCTCCTCTCGGCACGCACAATCTGGTACCATGCCTCAACGACCCATCCCCCGCTATAGAGAACTCATCCAACAGTACTATCTGGACCTGCTCCCTGATGACTCTCAGAGCCTCATCCTCAAACTGAGCTGTCCTGACTCTGTCCATCAGCTCGGACTGCACCTGGAGACCCCACATATGCGCCTCAAACCCAGGAACTATTACCTTTATGCCCAAGCTCTCCATATCTGCCAGAAGGTGACGATCCATCGTCAAACACATGGCCACCGGATACCTGCTCAAAGCATTTACGACCACGTTGGCCTTCACCGGATGGTACTGTAAGGATATATCAAAATCCTTCATCAGCTCTAACCATCTCCTCTGCCTCATATTTCTCCTTCTGGGTAAACACGTACTTCAAGCTCTTGTGATCTGTATAGATCTCAACTCGCTCTCCGTACAGATAGTGTTTCCACAGCTTCAAAGCAAAGATGACCGCTGCCAGCTCCAGATCATGGGTAGGATAATTCTCTCGTGAGGACGTAACTGCCTAGATGCATAGGCAATCACCTTCCCATGCTGCTGAAGCACACAACCCAAACCCCATCCTGAAGCATCACTATAGATCGTATAACCACCAGATCCAGATGGCAGCGTCAAGATAGGAGCTGTAGTCAACCTCGACTTCAGCTCCTCGAAGGCGGCCTGGCACTCCCTGGACCAAACAAACTCCTCGTCCTTCCTGGTAAGGCGGGTCATCGGTTGGACAATCCTGGAAAAGTCCTGCACGAACCTCCGGTAGTAACCTGCCAGACCCAGAGAACTCCGAACCTCTGCTACTGAGCTCGGCGTAGACCAGGACTCCACTGCAAAATCTTCGGATCCACTGAAATCCCCTCGCCAGAGACAACATGGCCTAGGAACTCCACGCGATCCAAGAAGAACTCACACTTGGACAACTTTCCATACAGTTGCTCCCTCCTGAGAGTGTCCAACACAATCCTCAGGTGCTCCTTGTGCTCCTCTGGTGTCTTCGAATAGATGAGAATGTCATCAATGAAGATCACCACGAACTTGTCAAGGTACTGATAAATACCTTGTTCATCAAGTTCATGAATACCGCCGGGGCATTGGTCAACCCAAATGGCATGACTGTATACTCATACTGGCCATAGCGGGTCCTAAATACAGTCTTCGGAATGTCATCCCGCTTTACCTTTAGCTGATGGTACCCGGTACGCAAGTCGATCTTCGAGAACACCCTCGCGCCGCTCAACTGGTCGAACAAGTCATCAATCCTCGACAAAGGATACTTGTTTTTGATGGTAAGGTTGTTGAGCGCCCTGTAATCAATGCACAGACGTACCGTACCATCCTTCTTGGGGACGAAAAGAGCTGGCGTGCCTCGCCAGGTAAGAACTAGATCGAATAAAGCCCTTGTCCTCCAGTCGTCGACCTGTCTCTTCAGCTCCGCTAACTCACTGTTGTTGATTCTATAGACGTGCTGGGAGATAGGCTCAGCGCCCGGCACTATATCTATAGAAAACTCAACATCACAATCTGACGGCATCCCGGGCAGCTTCTCGGGAAAGACATCCAAGAACTCAGCAATGAGTGGATGTGGCAACACCGGCCCGCCAACAACGCTCCGCAGAATCCATCTCCTGACTCGATGCACCCCTGGTGAACTCATACTCCGGCTCTCCCGGCGGCGTAAACAGAATCCTGCCCCCTCTGCAGTCGATGCTAGCGTGGTGCATGCTCAACCAGTCCATACCGAGTACCACATCGTAACTCTGAAGTGGCATTACGAGCAAACACGCACTCAGCTCCCGACATCTCAAAGAAATCTCCGCCCTTGCAAACATTATTAACTAGGATGATGCCATTTCAGTCATAATCTTGCAAGTCCTACCAAGATACTCAAATAATATTGTGCCTAAGAGCAAAAGAAACAGACACAAAACTGTGCGTAGCACCAGAATCAAATAAGGCCAAAGCTAGAAAAGAATCGAGCAGAATAGAACCTGCGACAACATCCGCAATAGGCTCCATCTCCTCGGCTGCAAGAGCAAAGGCTCTATCCTGACCACCCCTCTGCTGGCGATGCTGAACAAACTGCTGCTGCTGGGTCGGAAGTGGACCCCGCTGCTGAACTACCGGCACACCAGCTGGTGCCCCTGAATAGGTGCCCTCTGAGCTGCTCCAGTGGTACGGGAGTTCTTGGGACACTCCCGCATCTGATGTCCAGCGGCACCGCAAAAGAGATACAACCCCAGCCTCCTCCTGCAGAACTCAAAGAGGTGACCGGACTTCTTGCAAAGTGGCACGGAGGATCGTCCTGCCCCGGGCGCTGCTGAACCCTCTGGACAGATGTCTGCCTGCCCTGCTGCTGATGATGCTGGAAAGACTGATGCTGAAGCTGAGGGCGCTTAGCAGCCCCCGCTGTCACGACCCGCACCCTGTTTAGGGGCACAAGCAGTGGGTACGTCCAGCCTATGCCGCAGTATCGACGGTAGAAGCTGTAAAGGTCATCTAGAATATAGACTCTAAAACACAATGATATAACCTGTCATCTCCGCACGGAGGAATATAACCACAACTCAATCACATAATTCTAAGAAAGATAAACACGATGATAAAGATAAAGATGAGATAAATAGTCTGAAATAGTGCCGAGCCACAAACACAAGTTCAGAGACCAAGACATAAAACAATATCCCAAAATAAATACTACAAGTCTCAAAGTATCAAACTAGAATGTAATCAAGACAAAATCTAGATGAACTAGGCCACTACTGGTGGTGCGTCTCTACGAGCACCGGGTCCACAGGCATGTCCTGGTCATAGGCTCCATCTATGCCAAACCTGTAGTAGGTCGGACAATCTGCATCTAAATCCTCTGAAAAACAACGGGGGTTATCCTGTCAGGATATGAGCAAGTACAAAGCCAATATCAGTTCCATGTGAATTGACAAATACTATAAGAGATAATCATAATAAAAATATAATATGGAATATCAAGACTGAAAGTAAAACGGTACAAAGAACTGTATACATGTCATGTGTGAGATATGTCAGATAAACTGGAATATAAACAATGAAAAGTAATCTGAGGTATGATGTAAACATAAAAATAAAGTGCTATGAGATATTAGAGCGTTATGTGATCGGCTTGGGTCAAGATCAGGCTGTTCCATTTGACCGGCTATGCACAATTAGTATAATAATGTAGGAATCAGGCTGACCAAAATGGAAAGCTATGCACAAGTAGTATAAGGTCAGGCTACACCCTACGTGTGGTGAGGGTGGAGCTATGCGCAAGTAATAAACAAGTAAGGGTAATGATCACATAACCTCTAATAACTCTTCCATCCTCGAGTAGTATAATGAATCCTGACATGACAATTCATGACACGGGATTCAAAAAAGTAGGGGGCCGGCCCACTCCCAAATCGGTGTCTATACAAGTACATGAAACAATATCGAACAATGTACTCATATACCAGGTAAACCAGGAATGACATCTCATGACGAGATTCACGTATACTAGTCCGTGTATCCTCGTGTCGAGAATCAAGTATAACACTACAAATAAATCGAATATATTAGATATCAAGACAATGAAAACTATCAGAGAATGTACTCGCCTGTCGTCCTGAGCTGAGAAAATCGAAACTACCACCCACTCAAAGAGCCATGAACAGTCAACTCACACAACTATCTCCTAATGCTGAAACAGACATTACCAACATTCTCAGAATGGTCAAATTAGCTAGAAATGCCTATCCATAAGTCCAATTCTGGACACAGGAGCAAAACGGTAATTTCGAGTTAAAATGGTGTCCGCTGTTGGACCCACTTTGCACCGAAAAATGTGCCAGAATTTACGGTCACTAAAGTTGTCAAACTATATGTCTACAGGTCCAGTTTGACAAGACGAACCCAAGGTATGTCCAATTTTGGATTCTGGTGGGCTGTGCACAAAATCACCCGTTGAGTGGGATTATGGGCCCGCCAAAATGGCGTCCCGATCAACGGTCTCAGAATCGGACCAAACTTGGCATACAGGACAAAAATATTTCGAGTCCAATGGCGCAAGTTTCGTCGCGATTTGATGAGTGTGCACAAAGTAATTGACAAATATGCAAAAGGTCGATACGGTGAATTTTTTACGGATACGCATCAAATTCGTCGCGTACACGCGACAAATTTGAATTCCGTCAAAGCCCACACGACCACGAAGTCGATACGCACCTTTCGATGCTTTCGGTTCATGACCACGTCGTCCGGATTGACGGGACGGACGACGTATCGGGACAATTTTTCTAAAAATCCACTTTTGAAAATCAGTTTTTTTCTCCAACTTCACAAATCAATAACTTTCTGTACAGTACATGAAATTCAGTTCTACAAATTTTTTTTTAAAGCCTTCTAGGTTGTCTCCAAGTCTCTTCAGACCGATTTTAAAAAATCACAACACGCTGGTCGCAAATCGGCAACAAAGTTGGGGTTTCGGGACAGTTTCTAAACCCAGAAAATCGAGTTTTTTTCTCGATTTTGGAACTCGTTTTTCGTCGCACATGGTGCGAATCGGCACGAACTATTTGAGGAAAATTAAAGGGATATATGTTGGGATCATACCTGACCAAGTGGTTCGCAAAACGACGGAGTGAGGAAGGAGAAATCTACTTCCGAAGTTGGCCCTTCGACGACAGTTTTCGCTCGCGGGTGGGATGCTCGTTGCACGTTTTCCGGCGATGGACGGCCCCGGGTTGGTAGACAGCGACGTCGGGATGTACGCTGGGTTGGGGGCGACGGCTAGGGTTTGAGTTTTTCTAAAAAAAATCTCTTTCTTTCTCTCTCCCCCCTCTCTCTCTCTCTCTCTCTCTCTCTATATATATATATATATATATATATATATATATATATATATATATATATATATATATATATATATATATATATATATATATATATATATCCGTTCGGTTTCAATCAACAAAGGGGGGGGTTTGCGCTCGGGTTTATATGGAAAGGGGCCGGATTATTAGCTTAGGTTTGTTTCTTTTTTCTTTCTTTCTTTCTTTAACCAACAACCCTTTTATATATAAATATATATATTATATACATACATACATACATACATACATACATATATTATTTATTATATATTTATTTATTATATAAATCAACCACATACTATTTATATTTATTTATTTAACAAAATACTATTTGTTTATTCATTTATTTATTTTATATATATATATATATATATATATATATATATATATATATATATATATATATATATATATATATATATATATATCTCAAAAAATAAAATAAGTACCAAACAAATTATAAAATTATTTCTAAAATTAAAAATAATTATTTCGTATCTATATTTATTAATATATTAAAAGTATTATAATAAAAACTTATTGCACATATATTTATCTGTATCAACAAATATTTATTTAACTAATAACGTAAAAAAAACTAACATTAATAACTTAAATAATATTAAAATAATAAAATAATATAAATGACTATATTAGTCCTATTCAAAAAGTGGGGGTGACAAATCTACCATCCTAAAAATAAATTTCGTCCTCGAAATTAGAGCAAACTAGCACAATAATAGTAACAAGAACAAAGAAAAAAAAGCTCAAGGCTCGAAGAGATAAGGGTAACGCTCCCGCATCTCGTCCTCTCTCTCCCAGGTACACTCACCTGGAGAGTGATGCCTCCATGCGACACGAACCAAAGGAATAACTTGGTTCCGGAGCACTTTCTTCCGACGATCTAGAATCTCCACAGGCTGCTCTGGATAGCTGAGAGTAGGCCCCACCTCTAACTCGGAGTGATCCAATACGTGACTAGGGTCTGCCACGTACCGCATCAACTGCGACACATGGAACACGTTATGGACCCTCGAGCGTAGGCGGCAAGTTTAGTCGATAGGCCACTGCACCGACCCTTCCAAGAATAGTGAAAGGTCCGATGAAGCACGGACTAAGCTTCCCATCTCTGCCAAAATGAATCGTTTCCCGTGTCGGAGAAATCCTCAGGAACACCATATTGCCAACCTAGACACAAGACAAGACTCAATACAAGATCCTAAAGCAAACAATCACCAACAAGCACAAAAAAAAAAAACTGATACTAACCTCGAACTCTAACGGTCTCCGGTGGCTATCGACCCAATGCCGTGTCTATCCTGAGCCACCCGAAGTCTATCCCTGATCAATTTAACCTTCTCTGCTGCATCCACAACCATCTCCGGGCCAAGCAAAACTCTCTCACCAACATCGTCCCATGACAATGGAGTGCGACATCTCCGTCCGTATAGAGCCTCAAATGGCGACATCTCTATACTGGCCTGATAGCTGTTGTTGTAAGCAAACTTTACCAGGAGAAGATGGTCCTCCCAAGATCCCCCAAAATCTAACACACAAGTGCGAAGCATATCCTCGAGTGTCTGGATGGTCCTCTCTGACTACCCGTCCGTCTGGGGGTGATACGCGGTACTGAACTTGAGCTGAGTGCCCAAGCTAGTATGCAAACTCCTCCAAAAGTGGGAAGTGAAACGACTATCCCGATCAGACACAGGAACTCTGTGCAATCTGACTATCTGTCTCACATACATCTTTGCCAGCTTCTCCGTAGACAGTCCCACCTTGAAAGACAAAAAGTGGGCCGATTTGGTCAATCTATCAACGATGACCCAAATAGCGTCTTTTCCTCCTGAAGATCGTGGAAGTCCAGATACAAAGTCCATAGTGATGTGCTCCCACTTTCACTCTGGAATGGGTAGTGGCTGAAGCAGACCACCTGGCCTCTGTCTCTCGGCTTTCACCTGCTGGCACACTAAGCATCGAGATACAAACTGAGCTACCTCTCGCTTCATGTCATACCACCATACGTGCTCCCTCAGGTCTCTGTACATCTTATTGGTTCCAAGATGCATAGAGTATTGAGAACGATGCACTTCCTGAATAACCTCCTCCCAAAAATCTCCACTCGGATCGCATAATCTAGTACCGTACCTCAACGACTCATCTTCGGCTATAGAGAAATCGTCTAACAATCTTGCCTGCACCTGCTCCCCGATGCTCCTTAGGGTCACATCATCAAACTGTGTTGATCTGACTCTGTCCATCAATGCAGACTGAATCTGTAATCCCATATCTGAACCTCCATACTTAGAACGATCACCTCGATACCCAACCTTTCCAGATCAACCAATAGATGACGATCTGCCGCAAAATACATAGCGACTGGATACTGCTTAAGGCATCTGCAACTACGTTGGCCTTTCTTGGATGGTACTGCAACTAGATATCGAAGTCCTTCATCAGTTCCAGCCACCTCCTCTACCTCATGTTTAATTCCTTCTGGGTGAATACGTACTTCAAGCTCTTGTGATCCGTGAAGATCTCAACTTACTGGCACAATCTATCCAGGATATTATACTATACTTATGGGATACTACCTTCTATTGTCTTCCTCAAATGAATGCGGATAAATAAGTAGCATGCGGGGCTCAGTTGAATGGGACACAAGTGTCATGTGGGTAGTAGACTTAATATGGGTCGTGTCCATATTTTGGGTCAACAAGTTTGGGTCAAAACGGTGCCCCCAATTCGAGTCGAAATTAAAAGTGACTTTGTGGGGTGAATCAAGATTGGGTCTTATGTCAGAAAAGTTGTGTGATAAAATGAAGCACAAGATTGTGTGCCTGTGTGGGACACAAAGGTCATGGGCGTAGGGTGTCTTGTCTAGATCATCAATATGAAGTTGGTTTTGAGAAAACAACAAGTCTTGTGCTCCTAAATTAAAAGTCATGGCAATGTGCATATGATAATCATAAATAAAAGTGGGAATGGTCAATGGCCTAAATTGATCCGAAAGTTGTGCGATACAAAGATAGTACAAGAGAACGAGTTTGAGTGGGACACGATATATCAAAATGAAGATAATCTTGTCTACTACAAACTCATGAAGGAAGTTTCCAGAGATTGACATCTCTAATGTTCTAGAAATCAAATTCAAGGAAGAACATTCGTCTACCTAGGATACTCTCTCTAGGGTGTCTACCCAAGTCTTGATGCTGTCTACACAAGGCACTAACTCATCTATATAATACTTGGGTGATACCCCTATACTAGATTGCTCGTGTCTCTCCAACTAGTCACTAGACTGTTGGTGCATAAACTTCAATAATACTTGAGATACTTCGACTCTTGCTACTAGGGTACACCTCCTATTCTGGCACCTGGTGCAACTCCTACCTTAACACTTATTAATCACTCTAGGGTTCTCATCTATTATCTAATTATCAACAATCATATACATTACTTCCTAACCATGCTCTAAACTATTAACACAATACTCAAGGACACAAACTAATTGCAAGTCACCAAGCCATCATACAGCGAAGGACCTATAATGAAATGAGACTCTACAAGGACCTGGACTAAATAACTGAAACTATCCCTACTCCTAAGCTAATTGAGGATGGAACAGAATCTATAATAATAGAAGTGAAATGATAGAGATGACATGTTATGACCCTTCTCAAGATACAATCTGATAATCATACGCGTCTGTCCTTAATCATGATACTCAGAATCGTCGCTACGCCAGTAAGCAAGGCTGCGATAAACGGTAGATTCCATAACTAGGTATGCACCTCTATAATCATATCGTTTGGAATCCGCGCCACGCCGACTAGTATAGCTGCGAGAAATCTCAAATCTCATGACCAAGATATGTACATCCAAAGTCAGGTCTCTACGTTTCCGCCACGCCGGCTAATATAGCTGCGATAAACTCTAGGTTCCATAACCAAGTAGACGTTTACCTTCCCTGTTATTCCCATCAACATTTGTTTTCAGAAAGGTACCATAATTCAGGCCATAAAATTTACCTCGATATGAAAAAGTCAAAATCAGTGATGATCCAATAAAATCAGATTTAATAACAAGGAGCAAGGATGAAGAAAAATAAGAGGAAATAATTTCAAGTTGACGTTTAAAACAAGATTCCCAAGGGTCGTCACAAGAATCTCTCAAAAGTCCTAAGCAAAGAGATCAAAATGGCACATGATAGGATATCATCAAGGAAGGACAATTTATTTCGAAATGCAAGAAGAGTTTGTCATGGAAATCAAAAGATTAGAATTTTCCTAATATGTGATTGAGTAACTCCTATAATAACCTAGAACCTATATCCTAACAGCAGGATCGTAATTAGCACTCTAAGTCGAGCACCATTACGAAATCGTACTGGTTGCGACTCTGACCTGCATAGGCCACCATAAAAACGTGTCACGACCCGCACCCTGTTTAGGGGCACGAGCACGTGGGTACGTCCAGCCTACGCCGCAGTATCGGCGGTAGAACGCTGTAAAGGTCATCTAGAATATATAGACTCTAAAACACAATCATATAACCTGTCATCTCCGCACGGAGGAATATAACCACAACTCAATCACATAATTCTAAGGAAGATAAACACGATGATAAAGATAAAGATGAGATAAATAGTCTGAAATAGTGCCGAGCCACAAACACAAGTTCAGAGACCAAGACATAAAATAATATCCCAAAATAAATACTACAAGTCTCAAAGTATCAAACTAGAATGTAATCAAGATAAAATCTAGATGAACTAGGCCACTACTGGCGGTGCGTCCTCTACCAGCACCGGGTCCACATGCATGTCCTGGTCGTAGGCTCCATCTATGCCAAACCCGTAGTAGGTCGGGCAATCTGCATCTAAATCCTCTAAAAAATAACGAGAGTTATCCTGTCAGGATATGAGCAAGTACAAACGCCAAAAGCAGTTCCATGTGAATTGACAAATACTATAAGAGACAATCATAATAAAATACAAGATGGAATATCAAGACTGAAAGTAAAACGGTACAAGAGAACTGTATATCATGTCATGTGTGAGATATATAAGATGAAACTGGAATATAAACAATGGAAAGTAATCTGAGGTATGATGTAAACATAAAAATAAAGTGCCATGAGATATTAGAGCGTTATGTGATCGGCTTGGGTCAAGATCAGGCTGTTCCATTTGACCGGCTATGCACAAGTAGTATAATAATGTTGGGATCAGGCCGGCCAAAATAAAAAGCTATGCACAAGTAGTATAAGGTCAGGCTACACCCTACGTGTGGTGAGGGTGGAGCTATACGCAAGTAATAAACAAATAAGGGTAATTATCACATAACCTCTAATAACTCCCCCATCTCCGAGTAGTATAATGAATCCAGACATGACAAGTCATGACAAGGTATTCGAAAAAGCAGGGGGCCATCCCACTCCTAAATCGGTGTCTATACAAGTACAGGAAACAATATCGAACAATGTACTCATATACCAGGTAAACCAGGAATGACATCTCATGACGAGATTCACGTATACTAGTCCGTGTATCCTCGTGTCGAGAATCAAGTATAACACTACAACTGAATTGGATATAGTAGATATCAAGACAATGAAAACTATCAGAGAATGTACTCGTATGTCGTCCTGAGCTGAGAAAATCGAAACTACCACCCACTCAAAGAGCCACGAACAGTCAACTCGCACAACTGTCTTCTAATGCTGAAACAGACATTACCAACGTTCTCAGAATGGTTAAATTAGCTAGAAATGCCTACCCATAAGTCCAATTCTGGACACAGGAGCAAAACGGTAATTTTGGGTCAAAATGGTGTTCGCCGTTGGACCCCCTTTGCACCGAAAAATGTGCCAGAATCTACGATATCTAAAGTCATCAAACTATATGTCTACAGGTTCAGTTTGACGAGATGAACCCAACGGCATGTCCAATTTTGGATTCCGGTGGGCTGTGCACAAAATCACCCGTTGAGTGGGATTGTGGGCCCACCAAAATAGCGTCCCGATCAACGGTCTCAGAATCGGACCAAACTTGGCATAAAGGACCAGAAAAATATTTTGAGTCCAATGGCGCAAGTTTCGTCACGATTTGATGAGTGTGCACAAAGTAATTGACAAATATGCAAAAGGCCGATATGGTTAATTTTTGACGGATATGCATCAAATTCGTCGCGCACACGCGACCAATTTGAATTCCGTCAAAGCCCACATGACCACGAAGTTGATATGCACCTTTCGATGCTTTCGGTTCGTGACCACGTCGTCCGGATTGACGGGATGGACGGCGTATCAGGACAATTTTTCTAAAAATTCACTTTTGAAAATCAGTTTTTTCTCCAACTTCATAAATCAATAACTTTCTGTACAGTACATGAAATTCAGTTCTACAAAAAATATTTTAAAGCCCTATAGGTTGTCTCCAAGTCTCTTCAGACCGATTTTGAAAAATTACAACACGCTGGTCGCAAATCGGCCACAAAGTTGGGGATAACCAAATAGACGTTTACCTTCCCTGTTATTCCCGTCAACATATGTTATCAGAAAGGTACCATAATTCAGGCCATAAAATTCATCTCGATATGAAAAATTCAAAATCAGTGATGATCCAATAAAATCAGATTCAATAACATGGAGCAAGGATGAAGAAAAATAAGAGGAAATGATTTCAAGTTGACATTTAAAACAAGATTCCCAAGGGTCGTCACATGAATCTCTCAAAATTCCTAAACAAAGAGATCAATATGGCACATGATAGGATATCATCAAGGAAGGACAATTTATTTCGAAATGCAAGAAGAGTTTGTCATGGAAATCAAAAGATTAGAATTTTCCTAATATGTGATTGAGTAACTCCTATAATAACCTAGAATCTATATCCTAACAGCAGGCTCGTAATTAGCACTCTAAGTCGAGCACCATTACAAAATCGTACTGGTTACGACTCTGACCTGCATGGGCCACCATAAAAACGTGTCACGACCGCACCCTGTTTAGGGGCACGAGCACGTGGGTACGTCCAGCCTACGCCGCAGTATCGGCGGTAGAACGCTGTAAAGGTCATCTAGAATATATAGACTCTAAAACACAATGATATAACCTATCATCTCCGCACGGAGGAATATAACCACAACTCAATCACATAATTCTAAGGAAGATAAACAAGATGATAAAGATAAAGATGAGATAAATAGTCTGAAATAGTGCCGAGCCACAAACACAAGTTCAGAGACCAAAATATAAAATAATATCCTAAAATAAATACTTCAAGTCTCAAAGTATCAAACTAGAATGTAATCAAGACAAAATCTAGATGAACTAGGCCACTACTGGCAGTGCGTCCTCTACGAGCACCGGGTCCACATGCATGTCCTGGTCGTAGGCTCCATCTATGCCAAACCCGTAGTAGGTCGGGCAATCTGCATCTAAATCCTCTGAAAAACAACGGGGGTTATCTTGTCAGGATATGAGCAAGTATAAACGCCAATAGCAGTTCCATGTGAATTGACAAATACTATAAGTGACAATCATAATGAAATACAAGATGGAATATCAAGACTGAAAGTAAAACGGTACAAGAAAACTGTATATCATGTCATGTGTGAGATATATAAGATAAAACTGGAATATAAACAATAGAAAGTAATCTGAGGTATGATGTAAATATAAAAATAAAGTGCCATGAGATATTATAGCGTTATGTGATCGGCTTGGGTCAAGATCAGGTTGTTCCATTTGACCGGCTATGCACAAGTAGTATAATAATGTAGGAATCAGGCCAACCAAAATGGAAAGCTATGCACAAGTAGTACAAGGTCAGGCTACACCCTACGTGTGGTGAGGGTGGAACTATGCGCAAGTAATAAACAAGTAAGGGTAATGATCACATAACCCCTAATAACTCCTCCATCCCCGAGTAGTATAATGAATCCAGACACGACAAGTTATGATACGGGATTCGAAAAAGCAGAGGGCCAGCCCACTCCCAAATCGGTGTCTATACAAGTACAGGAAACAATATCAAACAATGTACTCATATATCAGGTAAACCAGGAATGACATCTCATGACGAGATTCACGTATACTAGTTCGTGTATCCTCGTGTCGAGAATCAAGTATAACACTACAACTGAATCAGATATAGTAGATATCAAGACAATGAAAACTATCAGAGAATGTACTCGCCTGTCGTCCTGAGCTGAGAAAATCGAAACTACCACCCACTCAAAGAGCCACCTACAGTCAACTGGCACAACTGTCTCCTAATGCTGAAACAGACATTATCAACGTTCTCAGAATGGTCAAATTAGCTAGAAACGCCTACCCATAAGTCCAATTCTGGACACAGGAGTAAAACGGTAATTTCGGGTCAAAATGGTGTCCGTCGTTGGACCTACTTTGTACCGAAAAATGTGCCAGAATCTACGGTCTCTAAAGTCATCAAACTATATGTCTACAGGTCCAGTTTGACGAGACGAACCCAACGGTATGTCCAATTTTAGATTCCGGTGGGCTGTGCACAAAATCACCCGTTGAGTGAGATTGTGGGCCCGCCAAAATGGCATCCCGGTCAACGGTCTCAAAATCGGATCAAACTTGGCATACAGGACAAAAATATTTCGAGTCCAATGGCGCACGTTTCGTTACGATTTGATGAGTGTGCACAAAGTAATTGACAAATATGCAAATGGCCAATACGGTGAATTTTTGACGGATGCACATCAAATTCGTCGCGCACACGCGACCAATTTGAATTCCATCAAAGCCCACACGACAATGAAGTTGATACGCACCTTTCGATGCTTTCGGTCCGTGATCACGTCGTCCGGATTGACGGGACAGACGGCGTATCGGGACAATTTTTCTAAAAATCCACTTTTGAAAATCAGTTTTTTTCTCCAACTTCACAAATCAATAACTTTCTGTACAGTACATGAAATTTAGTTCTACAAATTTTTTTTAAAGACCTATAGGTTGTCTCCAAGTCTCTTCAGACCGATTTTGAAAAATCACAACACGCTGGTCGCAAATCGGCCACAAAGTTAGGATTTCGGGACAGTTTTTAAACCCAGAAAATCGAGTTTTTTCTCGATTTTGGAACTCGTTTTTCGTCGCACATGGTGCGAATCGGCACGAACTATTTGAGGAAAATTAAAGGGGTATATGTTGGGATCATACCTGACCAAGTGGTTCGCAAAACGATGGAGTGAGGAAGGAGAAATCTACTTTCGGAGTTGGCCCTTCGACGACAGTTTCCGCTCGCGGGTGGGATGCTCGTTGTACGTTTTCCGGCGATGGACGACCCCGGGTTGGTAGACGGCGACGTCGGGGTGTACGCTGGGTTGGTGGCGACGGCTAGGGTTTGAGTTTTTCTAAAAAAATCTCTCTCTCTTTCTCTCTCTCTCTCTATATATATATATATATATATATATATATATATATATATATATATATATATATATATATTCGGTTTCAATCAAACAAAGGGGGGTTTGCGCTTGGGTTTATATGGAAAGGGGCCGGATTATTAGCAGCTACTGCTGCTGCTTGCTTTATATGGTGCGTGAGCTTAGGTTTGTTTCTTCTTCTTCTTTTCTTTCTTTCTTTCTTTCTTTCTTTCTTTCTTTCTTTCTTTAACCAACAACCCTTTTATATATAAATATATATATTATATACATACATACATACATACATACATACATACATACATACATACATACATACATACATACATACATACATACATACATATATTATTTATTATATATTTATTTATTATATAAAATCAACCACATACTATTTATTCATTTATTTAACAAAATACTATTTACTAACTCCTTTATAAATAACAGTATATATATATATATATATATATATATATATATATATATATATATATATATATATATATATATATATATATATATGTATCACAAAATAAAATAAATACCAAACAAATTATAAAATTATTTCTAAAATTAAAAATAATTATTTCGTATCTATATTTATTTAATATATTAAAAGTATTATAATAAAAACTTATTGTACATATATTTATCTGTATCAACAAAATATTTATTTAACTAATAACATAAAAACACTAACATTAATAACATAAATAATATTAAAATAATAAAATAATATAAATGACTATATTAGTCCTATTCAAAAAGTGGGGGTGACACCCGCGCTGCTACTGGCCCCCGAAAACAGCTAGCGATCCCTCTTCGGCTTCAAGCCCCACTCCCTCTCCACCTTCCGAGCCTCCGTGTAAACCTCTGCATATGTCGCATAGAAGGAAGGATCAGGATCTTGATATCCCATGTCAATCCCTTCCGGAAGCGCTCTGCTCGGATCACCGGGTTGCTCACCATGTACTCGGCGTATCGGCTCAGCCGGCCGAACTCCGTCGCATACTCCTCCACGGTCATACCGCCCTGCTGCAGGTTCTGAAACTGCCGCACTAGGCCGATCTTGTCCGTAGGAGAAAAGAACTTCTCTCTGAACAGGGCTCGAAACTCAGCCCAAGTGTGGCCCTCTCCTGCAAGAGCCGGCTCGTTCCGAAATCATGTCCGAGCAACATCTAACAACTGCAAACCAACCGCCTCGACCTTCAGGTCGTCTGCCAGGCGGGAGGCCCTCATCTGACGCTCGATATCCTCGAGCCAGTCATCAGCATATAGAATGCCCTCGGTCCCCTTGAAATCTCTCAGACCAAGCTTCTTGAAAGCCTTGTCACAACCCGCACCCAGTATTTGGGCACAAGACGTGGGTACGTCCAGCCTACACCGCAGTATCGACGGTAGAACGTTGTCTAGTCATCTCCACATTTATCAAATACAACCAGGAGTTTAAAGAATTCCACAAAACAAGTTTGTATAACATTCTCAACAAGTAGTTGTAAACACAATATTTATGGTGCAAGGAAACAACTGATAACTGAATAAGATCATCTAGTATAGAGACCAAAAATGATAGAATAAATGATCTCCATAAAATGTATGAAAGAGAATCCACTACTCAACTCTCATAATCCATAATAAAAGAAATACAATAAAAGAGTTTCTGCGAGCGACTCATGCTCAATAAAATACTATCTAGCTAATAATCTCCTGCGGAGGGTAGCCCCGCATCCAAGTCCTCTTGTATGCTCAAATCAGGATCCTCCGTCTGCTCATAAAAGGTAGTGCAGAACTCCTTTAACTCATCACCTAAAATGTTGGTTATCCAGTCAGGATTGGAACAAGTACATATATGACCACTAGCCGAGTCTTAACAGAATCATGAACATGTAAATAACATATGAGAATGAAACTAGAAGGTAACTAGTATCATAATACAAAAGGAAAGACATGAGACTCTATCAATGGAATTATAGCTACTATAAGGCAATGTGTAAATCATGGTAGCATAGCAAATGGTGAAAGTATAATGGAGTAATAAGAATATCAACTAGTCAATGTGTATTGAAATATCAGTTTCGGTGTGTGAACGGCTAAGGGGTAAATCCGGCACCCTACACGTGTCATGTGCAGCTGCTATTATTCAAGAATAGACTCATGGGATAGAATGGGTTGTTCACACGCCTACTAGGATATTTTCCGGCCCAGCTAGTACTCATGGAATCAATCATAAATGGGGTGACATAGGAGGTAAACAAAATGTATAATAAAACCATGATACTAATTTACGTGTGATGATCGTGTCAACGAGCAGCAAGACATATGAAATAACAAGTAGAGAAACCATCGAAAATGGTAACAATCGATACATGCACTTGCCTGACGTCCCGAGCTGCGAGTAACGGTCGAGTGAAGAGTTGGAATCCAAGTAACATGTTTGTAACATACACCTACTGTCAACATAGAATCAAAGATAATACTTGTCTATATTCAATTGTTAATTATCTAGTTTGACTCCTCATGGAGCATTTGTATGTTTAGCTAGTCATGGTCTTACTAGACTTCTATGTTTTCCTCTGGCTCTGTTTACTCCTCATGTGTAGGTCCCCTCCTGTTTACCCATAAACTCACACATATATGCCCTGCACATGAATCATTGTATGTACTAGAATAGCCCCATAATTTATTGTATTCTGAGGATTCACAAAGAGTTCTATGGTCAGCCTCTCTCCCTGTTTCTGGAGTTTGCACTCCAGTGCCCAACTTGCTTGGTTCTACTTTTCTCTCTTGTAGGGTGCTACTGCTCTCTTCCTGGAACCCTTGCATCTACTCCCAGGTTTGTAGTGGTCCCAAAGCCCTTCCCAGTTATGATATTATGGTGATGGTAGAGTAGAGAGAACTCTGATCAAGGTAATACAAAGGAATGGTGGTTAAGTAAGGAAATGGCCTTACAGAGATTAATGGAAGAGAAGGATTCATCTAGTCGACCACAATTTATGGGGCCAATGTTTGCAGCAGGGTAATAGAGACTTTCAACCTATGAAATCCTGGCAAATACAGAATCCTACATGTCATGGGTAAAACTCATCAGCTCTACACGTTGGTCTCATGACACAACTCAAATCCTAACTGTTATTTTGTGGATGGTTAGGTGCATTTGCGTGTAGCCCTGGTACAGGGTGTATTGGGTACCAATGCAACTGGGCAGGTGAAGCACCCACAGGGTCTGCTCATTAGCAAACTGAACTGCCTATCTCCAAGACTGAATCTAATTTATCATTATTGACTCTAGAGCATGTATATATACCTACTGACTATGAATAGAGAACAGGGGAAAAACATTAGAGTTGTTGAGACTACATCAGGTGTTGGTATCAAACTGATTATGCAAGTTCACACACATCTGCACTATGGTCAAAGCCAGGTTACCACAAAGTATCTTATTGACTGATTCCTAAGTGGGACTGAAACTGGGTTTAAGTGAACTAACCCGAGCCCCTCTTCTCTCAATTCCACATGTATAACTGTGTTCCAGTTCCCAGTTTACACATCCAAATCTCTCACTGGTTCAATATTTATTGAATGATGAGAATTTCTCTACAGTTTCTAACTGCTTACATGCAGGAAACTCTGATTGTATATTAAATCAACATCCATGTAGTTATCATGGCTATTACCACTAACTGTACCCCCCATGTCCTGTTGTAATGTACTGTGACTTGCAGTACTCTCGTATGTTGGCATGCCCCTCTGATACGAACAATTCTCCTACAGGCTCTACTGCCCATCTGTAAGAATACACTCTACAGGAAAACATACTTTTATACTAGGCAATGCCATATCTGGAACATGAAACTCCACACCATACTCTACTATGGAAATGAGAGGCCCACCATGCAACAAACATGTAATAATACTTGTAGATTCTGGTTCTACATAGTTTCTTTGATATTAAAATCAGTGTGAGGCTGGGCTTCTTAAAATGAAGACATGTCATTTGAGGTTGGCAGTAAATGGAGAAGGTTGCACAGTCCTACTACTAGGTGTAACTTGGGCTAAACTCACCTTAGTTATGCTTAATTGGATTGAAAGGAATAGGATAGAGAGTTGATTCCTGTTACTCACTGAGTCTGCCAGGTAATCATGTCAATGGTATTAGATTCTAATCTTAATATTTAAATCCTAATACAGTACACAACTCAGATGCTTCATTATGACTGGACACAATTATGGGCTAGAGTCCTGCATATGAATGTTGACCTGTAGTTAAACTCAAATTTCTGAGTTCACAAGACCATCTACCATATTCAGGTGATGGATGCCTAAACTTGTATTGAATATTACTCTAAATATGGCCTGGTAATTCCCTGTCCAGTACAGAGGTTCCCATTAGTACAAGGTACCTTGATATGCAACTGGGATATGCATGAACTAATCATGTTCAGTCACAGGACAGGGTAATGATCCCTAAGAGGACTGAATGTTCATAGCTTAATTAAAGAAGAAATATGGACTGCACATATGGAAAGGGATTGATCTCTATATGAACAAGGAATTGGACATCTAACTAATACTTGATCTTAGGATTAAAATAACTGGACTTTGTGAAAGAGATTGAATGGGACTAAACTATCAAGTGTATTAATGGGGATTTATACATAAATATGCATGACAGGACTTGAGTTATTTCGACAATAAATAAAAGGGACTATTCTTTAGGTAGCTGATCATGGGGTATTGATGGGGGGATCCAAGGACAGACATATAAGAAATTGAACTCAATATGTGAGTTGATGAACCAAATAACTATCACTGGACTCATAACAAGGTGGGGGAAACAGAACAATATGACCCTGGTTTTGCACAGCATCATATCATCAAACCAGAGACCCCCATCCTCATTGATCAAGCAAACCAATATCATAAGGTAACACCCAATTTAGATGACTGCACAGGTCGTGAATAAAAATAGTAATCATACACTATATCTTAAGTTTCCCTTAGCTCTATTGATCTACCAAATCAATCCCAATTCACAAGTTAACACCCCTCAATGCTAACCACATACTACTCAATCCATTCAAGACAGGGCATGGGTTTACTGTGAAGAGTTGATACTTCCTGATAGTTAACACCCTTACACAGGGTTTGATGCACATACACCCCTGTGCTTGGAACAGAAGCACCCCCCATAAGTCTCTTTTCTGGCATTACTACGAACACCACTCCATTCATCCCATTATTGTGATTACTAAGAGTTTTATAAAACTAAAATAGATTAAATCTTATGTGTCGAAGAGAGGGTTACCTGTCGAAGTTTGGTTGTGCTCCAATACTTTGATTAGCACCTCAAACAATGTGGGGAAGACTGCGGCAGGGTTTTCCTAAGGGTTTGAGAGGGAGCTGATCGGTTGCTCCAAGTATACGTATATATACCTGGGTTCTTGATGGAATCAAACTCCAATTTAGAATCGATATCCCAGATATGTTCATATCCTGATCTTCGAATTCAATTTGAATTCGAATAGCCTGCGGCTTATGCTTTAAACTAAACATTTACAGTTTAAACCCTTAGAGTGTGGATTATTGGTGGGGTAAGATCCACTCTAACTGTATTGGAAGATTAAATAGTAAAAACTAGAGTTTGCATATCAACCCTGAAAAATAGTAATTGCAAATCTTTCCAATCTTCTTTATTTACTAGACTAAATACAGTATTTACACTACTTTATTATATTGACAATGAATATCTATATATATATATAAATAAAAAAATTTAGCAAAAGAATAATGATAAGTTGAAAATTTCGGGACAGGGGCTTACAAGCCTGGATATCCCCGACCTTCTGCTGCTGCTGAACCTCCCTCTGTGGAGCCCCACGCTCCACAGCCGCCAGAGCCAACCTGTGTGCATCCTCCATGCCCTGGAGCATGGCCTCGGTCTGCCTCATCTGAGCCTCGTACTGGTCCCGCTGGGACTCCAACACCTGCTGACAGAACGCGAGCATCTGCCCCATGTCTGTGGACAGAGAGGGCAACTGAGGAATAGCTCCTATCATCTCCGGAGGAGTCCCCTGCTGAGGAGGAGGAGGAAGAACGCCCCCGACAGCTCCCATCGTGGCCCCTGGCACTGCGGGAAGAGCACCCGCAATAATCACAGGGACAGTCATCGAGAGCGCTGGAGGAGTACCCCCGAGGGCCCCTACAGAAGTCCCATCTGCTGGAGAAGTAACCGGAGCCTATCCACCAGAGGTAGCAGACCTCTCCGTCTCCCCGTGATCCTCGCCAGGAGAATGAGTCATAACCATCCCGAAGACAGATTGAAAAGAAAATATCAATATGGCACATGAAGGATTATACCAAATGAGGACAGCTAGAAACAGTAAATCAATATCAAAGACGGTAAGCAAGATAAACAAGGAAAGATCCTACTGTGATTGAGTACTCTTAGCCTACTACCTCCTATGTGTAACACAGGCTCGTAGTCAACACTCTAAGACGAGTGTCGCTACGACATCGCACTAATTGCGACTTCAGGACCTGCATAGGCCACCACTAAAACGTGTCACGACCCGCACCCGCTATAAGGGCACATGACGCGACAACGCCCAGCCCTCACCAGAAAAATGGCGTGGAACGCTGTAGATTTTCTAGTCTAACAACAGTTTATATATATCAAAAACCTGTCAAGAATATGGTCAACTCCGAACGGAGGACAAGCAATGAATATATATATGAGTGCTCAATCACAACTCTAAGATGATAAAGTAAAGGCTGAAAGATAAAGACAACAAGACGATAAAATATAACCTGTCAAGTCCAAACACAAATAATATACAAGTCCAGTCTCTAATACAGTCCAAATGTAATACAGTCTCAAAAGTAACTGGAGACAAAGTCCAGTACAAAGACCTACTCTAACTAAGCAATAGGTAAAGTCTCGTCAGGCGGAGCTAAGCCCTGCGGGACCAAGTCTAGGCCCACTACGTCATCCGGACCGTAGTAGGTACTGCAATCTCCCTCATCGGCAGCTATAATATTTTGTCAACAATCCAGTCAGGATGGAACGAGTACATATATCTTATAACAGATCTCAAGATAGAATAAAAGCTATAAGACTGTAAATAGAGCATATACAATGAATCATGGAGTGTACATGTATGTATCATAGCATGGTAAGCTGTAGAGCTAGAGCTAGAATAAGAAAGTACAACTGAATCATGGTATATACACAAATTAAGGTAAGCCATATGTCCAATGTATGTGAGTAGTAGTTTCAGCTTGTGACCGGCTTGGGTACCTATCGAGAACTGGCCTGGCAAGTCATAAGTGCGGTATATGACTCACACTGTTCAAGAATATAAGGGGATATGATCACAGGCATACGCTACTACTCCCTCTACCCCAACTGGTAGAATGGATCCAAACAGGACACGTCACTGCACGGGATTCTAATAAGAAGGTAGCTAGCCTTCTCTAGAATCAGTGATCACATATTGAGCAAGAGCTACAAGGGAGCTTGCACAATACATCCTAACCTAAGAAGGAGAAACATCTCTCGTCGGGATCCAAGAATACCAATCTGTGAGAACCATGTGTCAGGAATAAGCATATCAACACTAAGTACATGAATCATAACAGTTATCATAAATTGGGAATAAGTTATCAGAGAATGTACTCGCCTGTAAGATGATAAAATATGTCGACCGGATCCACTGCTGTGTCTCGAGGACCTATAGAGAACAAGACGTATCAATACTATATTTAGGAAGTAAAGTTAAATCAAATTAAATCCTATTAAGTCACTCTAGGTCAAGACATGTCTAGTTGGGTCAATCTTGGTCATGGGAGAACATTGGAAAGCAATCTGAATCAAACTAGGTCGAAAGTTGACTTACATTTGACTTTTGGTCAACGGGTCAACTCTGGTCAACTCTAGGTCAACCCTAGGTCACTGGTGACTAATAGTTGACTTTTGGTCAACTGTCCAAGTTTAATTGAATTTGGGACTAAATTGGGTAAAGTGTTGACCCATAGTTGACTTTTGGTCTAAAAAGTCAACCGGGGTCAACCGGGGTCAAGACTATGTCTAGTTGGCTATTTCTAATCATTACCAACCCTTACAACCCACATCCAAGTCCATCTTGGACTTGGAAACTCAAATCTTGGCCGTAGGCCAATATCCTATTTTACCCTTAAAAAGGGTAAAATTCTAATTTCGGCAATTACCAAGTTAGCCTACCTACGCTTGGTATTTTGACCCGTGCTCCCTAGGATAGTAGGATACTAACCTATACATACGTTACCTACCAAGATACCTAGGTAAAGTGGACGTCTAGTCCATGATACGGCCCATTGCCGATATCTTAAATATTTCAAGATACGCAATTGGTACAGCGTGATACCGGCGCCATACAACCCCGATGTCCACTCGGGAGCCTACCCGCAAAATCTAATTCATATAATCTAGGTCTACGCCAAGTTTCATCTCATTCCGACGCTCGGGGCTCAAATTCACCTTCTAACTCGATTTCCTCTAAAACTATTCTTCTATTTCCTCCCATTCTAATTCTTCTAACTCTTTTTATTCTAATTCTTCTAACTCTTTCCATTCTAATTCTTCTAACTTCTTCTAATTCTCTCTTTTTCTCCTCCTTACTAATTCCTATTCTCCTTTCCTATTCTCTTCTAATCTTCTTCTCATTCTTTTCCTAACTTCTTCTATTCTTTCCTTCTACTTCTCTTCTAACTTCTTCTAATTCTTCTATTTCCTCTTAACCTTTCTTCTTCTAATTTTCTTAAACTTCTTCTTGTTCTTCTCTATGTATCTCTCTATATATATACATATATATATATCCATTGGGGGGTTTAATGGGTTAAATGGGGCTAGGGGGAATAGCTGCCACTGCAGCTGCTGCTATTGAAGCTGCTGCTGCTGTGGCCCTTGCTGCCACTGCTACAGCAGTAGCTACTGCAGTGCTACCTGCTGCTGTTGCATCCATTCTTCTTTTTCTTCAACTTCTAATTCTTCCTCTACTCTTCTCTCTCTCTCTCTATATATATATATATATATATATATATATATATATATATATATATATATATATATATATATATATATATATATATACACCCACACATATAGATATATATATAAATACACACACACACTCCACTACCAAATTACAGTATTTTAGCGACGGCCATTTAGCGACGGACATTTTCCGTCGCTATTACCGTCGAATCACCGACGGATTAGTGACGGAATACCGACGGAAAGCAGTGGACCATTTTTTTTATTTTTTTATGTCCATATCCGTCGCTACGGCGTCGATAGGTCGTCGGCCAAGTAGCGACGGTTTTATATCCGTCGCTAGAACGTCGCATATTTTGGCGGCAAAAGCCTAAAATATTGGCGCGAGATTTAGCGACGGAATAATCCGTCGCTACTCCGTCGCTAATTTCTATACCCTAACTTAAATTGGCGCGAGATTTACTGACGACTTAGCGACGGAATAATCCGTCGCTACTCCGTCGCTAATTTCTGTACCCTAACTTAAATTGAACCGACGGGGGGAAATTTTCATTCCCCCCCAAAACACTCTCTCTCTTCCCTCTCCCTCTCTCCGACGATCTCCCTCTCTCCGACCGGCGATCTCCCCCCCTCTCTCTAAGGTATGCTCTCTCTCCCCCCCCTCTCTCTCTCTATCTCCCTCTCTCTCTCTCTCTCTCTTTTACGATTTGGGGGGTTGGGGGGCTGTCGTAGTGGTCGGAGAGGGTGTGGGGCAGGGGGGTTTCGGGTACGGGGTAGGGTGGTCGGGGCAAGGGTGGAGTGGGGTGGTCGGGGGCAGGGGGGGTCGGGGAGGGGGTCGGGCAGGGGTGGGGGGGTGGTTTGGGCAGGGGGGGTTCGGGTAGGGGGTGGGGTGGTCGGGGCAAGGGTGGGGTGGGAGAGGGGGCAGGGGGGGTCGGGGAGGGGGTCGGGCAGGGGTGGGGGGGTGGTCTGGGCAGGGGTTGGGGGGGGTCGGGGCAGGGGTTGGGGGGGGGTCGGGGCAGGGGGGCCAGGGGGGGTGGGAGAGGGGGTCGGGCAGGGGTTGGGGGGGTCGGGGCAGGGGGGCAGGGGGGTAGGAGAGGGGGTCGGGCAGGGGTTGGGGAGGGTCGGGGCAGGGGGGGCATAGGAGGGACTCTGGAGTCCCCGTGCAGGAGTCCTCCTCCTCCTCTCCCACAGACACACACACACACGGACACACACACACACACACGGACACACACACACACGGACACACGGACACACAGACACACACACACACACACACATACGGACACACAGACACAGACACACGGATACACACACACACACAAACATATATATATATATATATACATATATATATATATATATATATATATATATATATATATATATATATATATATATATATAGGCATAATTTTAAGTAATTTATTAATAATATATATATATATATACACAGACACACGTCGTGAAGTCTAGTATATATATTTGATTAGCTAAGGTAGAAGTTTAGCCTAATTAAGGTTAGTTTTGACAGAGTTGACTTGGACTCCTAATTTGACCTAGAACTAGCCTAGTTGACCTATTTGTATTTCGATTGATATCATATGAATAGTTTGCCTAAGATTTGATTGGGTTGGTTTTAATGTGTGGGTAAATTAGTTTACCTTATTTTAGAGTATGACTACGTAGCTAGTGTGTAGAGTAGTATATGGTTGCTAGATCCTAGTGTAGAGTAGTATGTAGAGGAGTATGGCTACTAGTGATATATAGATATGTAGGTCCATGTGTATCTGTATCGGACTATCGCTATCGGTATCGAACTATCGCTATCGGTATCGGACTATCGCTATCGGTATCGAACTATCGGTATCGATCGAACTATCGGTATCGGACTATCGCTATCGGTATTGGACTATCGCTATCAGTATCGACCGTATATACTTAGTATCGGGCGTAGCGGATTAGTATCGATCAGTATATAGGTTTGGGTTAAGATCAAGGTTCAAAGTATCGGTATCGGAATAGTAGGCCGAATAGGAGGCCGAGATAGTCGAATGAGTAGAAGGGAAGAAGGGAGGAGCAGATGGGTCCAGAGCCATGGTGGAGGAGGAGAAGTAACATGAGAGCAGTTTCCGCCGTAACATCTCCTGGCTCTGCTGGCAACTGAAGTCCAGATGCTACAAAGGACGATCCTTCGCTGAAATCGACTACAACACCCATCAGTTCAAGTTCATTCCTATATGATTAGATTCCAATGCCATAGAAGCCATCAGTTTGTTGACCTTCCTCTATGGCATTGGAATATACTCATATAGGAATGAACTTGAACTGATGGGTGTTGTAGTCGATTTCAGCGAAGGATCGTCCTTTGTAGCATCTGGACTTCAGTTGCCAGCAGAGCCAGGAGATGTTACGGCGGAAACTGCTCTCATGTTACTTCTCCTCCTCCACCATGGCTCTGGACACATCTGCTCCTCCTTTCTTCCCTTCTTCTCGACTATCTCGGCCTCCTATTCGGCCTACTATTCCGATATGCGTTTGATACGGTCTACCTAACCTATATACTGATACTAATCTGATACTCTCTGATATTAAGTACATCCGACTTACTAGCTAGCGGATCCACCAGTTACATGATTATATACTAATTATGTTAGATTGTGATACTAAGTAGCCTCGTCGTAGGCCTAGCGTGTTATCCACAAGTTTAGTTTTTCTTACGATATGAGTATCCGTATCGGGCTATTAATTCTTATGTTTAGTTTGTCTTACGATACAGATATTCACATCAAATCGAGCATGAATCGTTACTTTGTTGATCGTACATGGATGTACAAACGACAACACGAGAGCAGAATTGATGTAAGTGACGATTTTCAGGCAGGTGTGGAAGTATTTCTTAAGTATGCCATGAGCAAAACTCAGTACATGGACGATAACAAAATCAAGTGTCCATGTGTTAATTGTCACAATAGACGTTTCGAAGAAGTGATGACTGTGAGAGATCATTTGACCCGTAAGGGTTTCGTACGTGATTACGGCCTGTGGTCATCGCAAGGTGAATTATATTCAGAAAGACAGGCTGCAGAAGCTGGTACTTATGCTTTGATGATAATGCTGCAACGGATGTCCTCGAAGACGACGGATGCTCTGTGGATTATGGAGACATGCAGAACCTTGCACGAGATATTGTGTATGCTGCGGCAGGGCCTAATTTTGATCCGGAGGATCCTAATCCCGAGGCAAAGGAGTTCTATGATATGTTTAAGGACGCAGATACTCCTCTATATCCTGGTTGTGAGACTCATTCCGCACTGTCAGTGACGATGCGGTTGTTGAACATAAAGTCTGATTTTAACTTGCCACAAGCTTGCTATGATCGGATCACACAATTAACTAATGAGGTGTTACCGAAGGAATCAAAAGAGCTCCCAAGAAACTTCTACAAGTCAAAGATGATGGTCCGACAACTGGGACTGGGGTACGAGAAGATAGATTGCTGTCGCAACGGATGCATGTTGTATTACAAAGAGAATTGCGTATTAGAAAGTTGTTGGTTCTGTAATGCGGATCGTTACAAGACAGTACAGGGAAAAGGAAAGTCAACTAGAAAACGACGTCCTTACAAGTATATGCATTACTTGTCGATCACGAAGCGCTTACAGAGGATGTATATGTCTCTGAATACAGCAGAACACATGACGTGGCACAGTGAAGATTGCATAAAGGACGAAGGAGAATTGTCACATCCTTCGGATGGGGAGGCGTGGAAATATTTTGATTTGTGTCATCCAGATTTTGCTGCAGAGCCTAGAAATGTACGCCTGGCGCTATGTTCTGATGGCTTCGCCCCTTTCGGACAGTCGGGATCTCAATACTCATGCTGGCCGGTCATTCTTACCCCTTACAATCTGCCACCATGGATGTGTATGAAGACTTCTTATATGTTCTTGACAGCTATCATACCCGGTCCCAAAAATCTGACAAAGAACATCGATATATATTTACAGCCGTTGGTGGATGAGCTGAAACAGTTGTGGGAGATCGGCGTCACGACCTATGATATTTCCAGAAAACAAAACTTTCAGATGAGAGCTTCACTCATGTGGACAATCAATGATTTTCCAGCATACGGTATGCTGTCGGGATGGAGTACGCACGGCAACATGTCTTGTCCGATATGTATGGAAAATAGTAAGGCGTTCCGCCTTAGACATGGAGGAAAAACTTCTTTCTTTGACTGTCACCGTCAATTTCTGCCAACGAGACATCCTTGGCGAAAGAACAAGGACGCGTTCAGATATGGAAAACAAGAATTTTTTGAACCTCCTGCCAGATTGTCGGGATACGATATTTGGGAAGATGTAAAGGAATTGCCCACCGCAATGGAAGATCCATCGAACAATCGTGTCGAGGGGTTCGGACAAAGCCATAACTGGACCAAACGGAGTATCTTCTGGGACTTGCCTTATTGGAAAGATAATCTTATTAGGCATAATCTTGATGTCATGCATATCGAAAAGAATGTGTTCGATAATGTCTTCAATACCGTTATGGATATTAAAGGAAAGACGAAGGACAATCCAAAAGCAAGACAAGACATGGCCGAGATATGCAAACGTCATAATCTAAACTTGATACAAAGGGGAGCTGGTGGACAAGTAACTAAGCCGATAGTGCCATACGCATTGAGCAAGGAAGATAGATTAATAATCTGCAAGTGGATATCTACTTTAAGATTTCCCGACGGCTATGTGTCAAATTTGTCTAGATGCGTTGATCTCAATGAACGCAAGCTAACAGGAATGAAGAGTCACGACTGCCACGTGTTTATGGAAAGATTACTGCCCATTGCGTTGAGAGAGTTGTTGCCTTCTGCTGTATGGGTTCCGTTGGCCGAGCTGTCTACATTCTTCAGGGATATCTGTTCAACTAAGCTCACGGTGCAACATATGATACAACTTGAGGAGAAGATTGTCTTAACAATTTGCAAGTTAGAGAAAATATTTCCACCGGGTTTCTTCGACAGTATGGAGCATCTACCGATTCATCTAGCATACGAAGCCCGTGTCGGTGCATCTGTTCATTATCGATGGATGTACCCCTTTGAAAGGTAAATAAAAATCGATATAATTTAAGTGGATTTTACAATTCATTGTTAATTCTCAAGATAATTTGTCTCTCTAGGTATCTACATCATCTAAAGAAGAAAGTTGGCAACAAGGCTCATATAGAGGCTTCGATATGCGAAGCATATCTTATCGAGGAGGTGTCAAACTTTTGCTCCATTTATTTCAATACTCATGTTGAGACAAATCGAAATAGACCTCAAAGTAATGACGAAGACGTTGAGGAAGGAGGTATATTCAATTTAAGGGGCAAGCCTATTGGGGCTAGTAAGAAACGGTGGTTGAGTGACGATGAGTATGATGCCGCTCACCGATATGTCTTGTTAAATTGTGACATACAAGAAGTGAGAGATTTGGAGAAGTAAGTGACTACACCTCGTTATAATCTCTAATTTGGTGAGGTAAGTGACTACACTAATTTTTATTCTCTCTAACAGTGTATTTAGAGATGAAGTCAAAATAAGGACACCCGATATTACCGATGAGGGACTTCAAAGAGAGATTGATTTTACCTTTCCGTCATGGTTTCGAGATTACGTAAGTAACTGAGATAATATGTTATGCGGCTACCATTTAAATATATATATGCAACTAAAACATTTAAAGTTTACAGGTTTTATTAGCTGAACCAAGTACACTCACAAATGAGAGCATTCGTTATTTGTCATTGGGACCGAAGAAGCATGCAAAGACTTGGCCCGGCTATGTCGTTAATGGCTTCAAAGAGAGGTTGATTTTACCTTTCCGTGGTCGTGGCGGTGGCGGCGGCGGCGGCGGTGGTGGTGGTGGTCGTGGGCGTGGGCGTGGGCGTGGTGGTAGCGGTCGTGGTCGCCAGCCGCATTCCCCGGATGTGACCTCCGATCCCGACTTGGAGAGCCCGATCACAGGATCTTCCCGCCGTCATTCTTCCTCGGTGCCACCGACATCGTCGTCGAGGCCAGTGACTCCATCCGCTAGCGAATTCGTTCCGCCACCGGATGTACCAGCGGATGCAGCAGCAGATGCAGCAGGGGGCCCAGCAGTTACTGCAGGGTGGGCCTCGGAGTACCCCGGGATTCAGTTTCATCCTGTTACCGGGGAGTACATTCGCGGACCCGCGGATCCCCCGACGCCACCAGAGAGGCTGGTGGGTGAGTTCCGACGAGAGCTATGGCCCGCTGGTGAATCGTAAGTAAATTTAAGTAAATTTATTAAATTTGTTTCATTTATTCAAGTTAATAATCCAGTCGTTGCTTCTTTATAGGTTTTTCCCGTGGGATGCTGCCCGGATTCTAGGGCGCATTATCCGGGATAACTACCATGGCCCCTACATCAATTTTTCTGAGGTGCCTCAGGACATGAAGTACGTCTGGCTCGACGAGATGAGGGTATAAATCCGTCGGTGAATTATTAATTATTTTTTAAATCATTAAATTTTTTATTACGTGATATTTGAATTTGTATGTCAGAGGACGTTCTGGTGGCCCCCCCATCGCGAGGAGGCGATCCGCAGGACCTACAAAGCCGCCGCCGGGAAGAAGATACGGTATACGGTGTACGACCTTCGTACGGCGCATACGAGGAAGGACTGGATCCGGGCGGAGTACTATGAGCAGATGTTGGAGAAGATGGATACTCCGCAGTTCAAGCTGAAATCGGAGAAAGCTAAGGCTAATCGACAGGGCGCGGGTCTGCATACGGGGGGATCAAGGCCCCACGCATCGACGCGTGCAGATTTGGTGACATAGCGCAAATTCAAATTCATTCTATTATTTAATTTCATACTGTTAATATACGAAGTTAATTAAATTCTACGTATGCAGGTCCGACGGGCGGTGAAGCAGGGGAAAGAGGCGGAGACGGTCACCGCTCACGATGTATTCGTGCATACGCATAAGAGGCGGAAGGACGGAAGCTTCGTCGACGCGAGGGCCGAGGAGACTGATGTAAGTACTTACGTTTATGAGATTTATGTTAGAAATATAATTATTGTTAAGTTAATTAGATAAACTTAGGATTCAGACTATAACTTAGGGAAACATAGGATTTAGATTATAACTTAGGAAAACTTATAGTATAAACACATTCATTGGATAGGCTGCGTATCGTGAGGCACTTAGTCGGCTTGAGATCGAGCCCCCTTCCGAGAATGTCGGCGAAACGACGCCCACCCAGACGCACTCTTCTATGGCCGCTCGCTACGACGACGTGTTCGTAGAATCCGTCGGCGGCGTTAGGAAAGGGCGCGTCTACGGCTTAGGTTCCATGGCACCCTCGTTGCAGCCGTCCCCGAGATATCCACCGCCTCCGCCTCCCCCAGCGCCCCCGGTTGACGATGTGAGGGCGCAGCTTGCGACTCTGACCTCCGCGGTGTCAGATTTGCGGGCGATAGTGTTGGGGCGCTATCCGTCTGCTCTCGGTCCGTCTGCTCCCGGTCCGTCTGCTCCCGGTCCGTCTACTGCTGCTGCCGGTGCTTCGGATCGACCTGGTCCTTCTTCCCCCGGACGGCTTTCGTTTAACCGCTCTGCGGACGCCCGCATCGTATCGGATAACACCATCTTGACGTTCCTTGACATGTTGTCGCCAGAGCAGCTACGCGCGCTTCCAGACCATGTCTTGTCCCAAGTGCCGGCACACACGGTGGAGGAGTACATACGCAAAGCGGATGCGGCGGCACGAGCACGAGACGATCCGACGGACGGGGTTTGATTTTGTTTATGTTGTTGGTTTTGTAGACATTTGGATACATTGTATGTTCGGATATTTTTTTTATGTTTGGATAATTTAATGTTGGATATTGGATATATTGTGTTGGTAATATTTTGTTGGATATTGGATACGTTGGATATTGGTGTCGGATATGGATATTTTGCATATGGATATATGGTGTTGGATATTGGCTACGTTGGATATTCGTGTTGGATATGGATATATGGTGTTGTATATGGATATTTTGCATGTTTGATATTGTGTTGGATGTGTTGTATAAACAGGAAAGAGTCTGTTTGCAGTATTTTTTTTTTCAAAAATTAGCAGTTAGCGACGGACTGGCGACCACTCAGCGACGGATATCCCGTCGCTAACTGGAGAAACTGAGGTTAGCGACGGAGTGGCGACGTAAAAACCGTCGCTACCTGAAGAATTTTACATTGAGCGACGGTTATAGCGACGGAATGTCCGTCGACCTGGTTCTGTTTGATGTCCATAAATTTTGCAGTTAGCGACGGATTGGCGACTAACTTACGACGGACTGGCGACAAAGTCCCGACGGACTATCCGTCGCTAACTGTAGAAATTTAATGTATCGACGGATTGGCGACGTAATATCCGTCGCTACCTGAAGAATTTTACATTGAGCGACGGTTTAGCGACGGAATATCCGTCGACCTGGTTCTGTTTGATGTCCATAAATTTTGCAGTTAGCGACGGATTGGCGACTAACTTACGGCGGACTGGCGACAAAGTCCCGACGGACTATCCGTCGCTAACTGTAGGAATTTAATGTATCGACGGATTGGCGACGTAATATCCGTCGCTACCTGGAGAATTTTACATTGAGCGACGGTTTAGCGACGGAATGTCCGTCGACCTGGTTCTGTTTGATGTCCATAAATTTTGCAGTTAGCGACGGATGTTTTGTCGCTAATACGACGCTAATCCGTCGTACACCTCGGCGGATTAGCGACGGCATAACGACGACCTGCCGTATGGGAAAATCTCTGATACGCTTTTACCGACAAATTTACGACGGATTAGCGACGGATATTGCGTATCAGAAAATCACTGATACGGTTTTGCCGACTCTTTAGCGACGGAGTTTTCCGTCGCTAACCCTATATCCTGATACATGTTTTGACGAAAGCTAGTCGGTAATCCGTCGCTATATATATTTAAACGAGCCGACGGTATTCCGTCGCTAAGTCGTCGCTGAGCGACGGAGTAGCGACGGATATGTTTTAGCGACGAGGTTATTCCCGACGGCTGTTTTACCAAAATATCCGTCGGTAATCCGTCGGTATTTATTTTTGGCGACGGACTACCGACGGATACGGCCGTCGGTAAATCCATGTATTTTGGTAGTGCTCTCCCTACCACACAAACACATACTCACTCTCACACACAACCACCACCACTCTCATGACAACTCCACCACCCTCATGACAACACCACCACCACTCTCATTCCTCTACACACACACAAATTCAAATATATATATATAATACATGCATATATATATATATATATATATATATATATATATACACACATACATACATACATACCATTCTAATTAGAAAACCCCCAAATAATCTTTAACCTAGATTTCTAAAGAATCCTACAAAATTTGTGGGCAAAGTGTAGAGAATCTCCCCCTCTATAATTATAGTGAAAGCAATAAATGGAGAAGAGTAATAAATAGGGAATAAATTACATTCCTAGAATAGGTTCTTGGAGGAAAGAAAGCTTTGGGGAGAAGAAAGAAATTAGAGAGAGAGAGAGAGAGAGAAAGAGAGTTTACTTGTGAAGAAGAAAGGGGGGGATGTTGTCACGACCCGATACCCAAATTGTTGGGCCGGGCCGAGGCATGTCCAGCCTACGCTTGGTTAAAGCGCAGTAAGCTGTTCTAGAATAAACAATAAAGGATCTAAGCAGCTAACAGTTCTATAATCACATTTAAGGTTCATCACAACACAGCATCTACAAGCGAAGGTAAACAAACACATATTTAATAATACACTTCCAAAGTATCTAACTGGAGACAAAGTCCAGTTTCCAAATATAAGTACAGATAAAGTCTAAGTCTCAAAACACATGAAAGATAACTAAGCAAGGTTCCCCGCCGGGGCCTCTTCTGGAGCTAAGGCCATGTCCTCAATGCAGTACCATAATATGTAACATATAGTGTTTCCTTCTCGAAAAGTGAACCTACAACGTTATCCTGTCAGGACGGGAGCAAGTACAACCTCTACAACTAAAGTACTGAATATATAATGAAAGAGATGTACAACGAGAAACATGGTATGATAAGTCTATAAAACAGGAAATACTGGAAAACATGGCCTCATGGTACAACTGGGATCACAGTATCATGGTAACACAGGAATCATGGCATCTATCTCATGCCGTATCACAATCATGTTATATCATAATCTATCATGGCAAGGATACATATGTCATAGAGACAGATGTACATGTAATGTTTAAAACTGTAGCAGGTACGTGATCGGTCAATAGATGTACAATGTGCTGGGGCACATAATGAAATGTACATACGTACAAGTTAACAAGCATAAGTGTACATCCGTACAAACATGCGGGGTAATGGCCTGCGGCAAGGTATGCATATAGAATGCGACCGAGCTCGCTACTGTAGGGGGGTCGTGATCACGTACACTACTATCAGTTTCCCCATAACCCATATTCTATCATGTGAGAGATACGAGAACAGTAAAAACATGTGAGAGACACTGGGAGTAATATAAGCATAGCCGGTACTGGGAACAGTATGAAACATATGAATACTCCGAGTAGTATAAAGCATAGTAAAACATGTGTTGAGAACCAGTAAGGAACATGTGAAGATATGATAACTGTCCTAAGCATGGTAGGGACCAATTTAATGTAACATGTGAAGATTTAACTTGCAGTTTTTCAGAAAGCAGTATTTTAACAGGGTTAATACATGTTCAAGCATTAAAAGACAGTAAATGAGTGTGTAGATGTACTTGCCTGGGATCCTGCTATCAATATGATTCAAGGCTCAGAGTCAAGCCACAGTCCTAAAGATGAGATAATACGATAGCTAATCAGGGTGAAAAGACATACTATAATGTCTAGGTCAACTAGGACAAACTAAGACAAACTGGGTCAGAGGTTGACTTATAGTTGACTTTGGTCAACTGGTCAACTGGTCAACTCCGGTCAATTCCAAGTCCAATGTGGGGTGACACAATATCCAAACTAACTTTTTAGGGTCTTTACACTAGTGTGGGGTGAGGTCCAATACTACAATAACTCAAAACAACACAAAAAGTTGCAAGTCGTAATTATTCAATAAATAAATCAAACTGTACATTGTGTTCCAACAATCTTTGAGATAGACAAAAAGCTCAATTTTTCATGAAATAAAGTACCAAAATGATCCTTGTTAATTATAGAAATTTATACTAATTTTTCTGGAATTTATAAACCCTCATAAACATTTATTAAAAATCAGCAAACATAGGTATCCTGAAAATGAGCTCTGTTTTCCTATTTTTATAAAATACCAAAAGTACTTATTAAATGCTAAAAAAAATTATAATAAATTAGCTAAATTAATATAGTATTTAAATACAATTTTTCCAGAATTTTTATAGCACTTAAAATATATGAAAAAAATGCAAAATAGCCTAACCGGATTATCCGGCGGATTACAGCGGATTACCGGCGGATTTTCCGTTCCGTCACAGCAAGTTTTGTGGTGAAAATTCGGATTTTCCGACGGATTTCCGCGGATTTCCGACGGATTTTCCGAACCGTCGCAGAAAGTTGATTTTTGAACTTAAAACTTGTTTCGGCCATAAAAACTTCGTTTTAAATCGAAATTCGGACTTTCAAAAGTCAAAATTGAATAGAATTGAATTTCCTACAACATGGAAGTATTAGTTTTCACAAATAAAAACATTTGATAGATCAAAACCTCAAAATACTCGAAAATCATATCTAGAAACTCAGATCTACGCAATACTGTCGATCAAAACCAAAAGTGCTATACTAAACATGTTAACAATTTAAAGAAGCATATTATAGGCCAATAAAACTTTAGTTTCCATGGAAAACAAAAATAAAGTATGGTCATGCCACATTTCGAGCAAGATACACTTGCCTAGGTTAAGCTCCAAGCCTAATCTTCTACTCCACCACCAAGAGGGGTACGAAATCACACTCTAGACCTCAAGGCCAAGCTCTTGGCAAGCTCCAAGGGAAGAGAAAGGAATAAGAAATGAAGAAAGAGTGAAGAGAATGAAAAGAGAGAGGAGAGAGAAAGTGAAAGGGTATATATAGAAGGGGGAATTAATCTTAGCCGTTGGATCGTGATCCATGTGAAAATCTAAGTCAATCCTAACCATTCAAACAAAACCAAATATCCAATGGGTAATAGGGTGCATCTACACTATTCACAAAAATATCTTAAACACTATTCACGAAAATATCTAAACACTATTCACGAAAATATCCAAAACACTATTCATGAAAATATCTGAAATCGAAAATATCTAAAATGTAGAAAATCTGTCTGGACGGTATGCCGTCGGTATACTCCGGTATACTGGCGGTATGCCGGCCAAGGAAAAATCTATAAGTTAGGAAACATTTTTAAAGCATTACGAAAATCAAGAAAATACGAAACACACTACAAAATACGTATTTAAATTAATATAAAATACTTATCCGTATATAAATACCGATACTGTAAGAAAATATTTTATTCAAAAAAAATAAAAATAAACCCTGAAATTCAGGGGGCTTACATCCTACCCATCTTACAAAAATTTCGTCCTCGAAATTAAAAATCACCCAATAGGTCAAACTATAACATGTAGCTGCTCTGGCTACGATACTCAATCTGCTACCCTTGTAATCATCTCTTACGTTTCTCTTTACAATATTTTTGGTTCAGGTTCAACAAAGTCCTTCTATCATAAACTACGTCATATATCCTTTAGAATCTTCCATACTAACATGGAACATTTATGTATACCCTAAACTATGAGTCATTCTCTGGGTATGTTTATAAGCCTAGAATGCTTAATCATCAACCATATTTTCAACCTCAATTGTAAATACTGAATTTCCTTATTGCATCCTAAGTATCCATATTCTATCAATCCATAGTCCCTTTGCATTATTTGTCGTCAGTCCTTTTCTACAGCTTCTCCTTGAAATTATATGTTCAATTCTTATCCTTGGCGTAGAGCCTCCTTCATTTTACTCAACAAGTCCTCCAAATATAAATCCTCGATTTCAAAACTCCCGATTTATTAATTACCAATATACATATGTCTTTGTCTTGCTCTTTGTCTCTTTTAATCGATATCTTTCCGATCTCGTACACAATATCATATCTCATTCTAACTTATTCTATACCATTCTACATTTCGATCTATCCTCTAATCACATGTAATTAGCTATAGATAACCAACCAAAATTCTACAAATGCTAAATCCTCAATTTGTAAGTACATGATTCGGATCCTCATTCTGTAGTCACAACAATATACTATCTCATTTCTCCATCTTAGATACCCTATCATCAAGTCATACTATCAGTACAATCGTTCTTAATAGTTTCCAAGTCTACTACTGTCAGTCACCCATACTTGTCCTATAAGCTTAATCTAACCAATCCCTAGGAAAAGTATTTATCACAAACACACAATACATTTATAGTTATACTACAAAATCAGTTAACAAGGTTTGGCTATTTCGGTCGCCTATGAAGTAGAAGGTAACAAGGCCTAAGACTGGGTCAAGCAATCCATAACAGTGTCCAAACAAGTTAAAGGGTCAAGTAAGACGGGAAAGTTTATTGGAATACTCCAAGAATGGTACGAAGACAACGAGATGCATAACGAGAAGAATTATCCAAGAGGTTAACAAAGAAGAGTTTGGTCAAGTCGTAGGAAAGATAGAACACAAAAATAATTATGTCCAAAAGATAACGCGAAAGCAATCCTATTGGAGAACCCTAGAGAACCTGTAATCCTAGTTGTAGATGTAGATAGAACAGAGTTATTCAAGACGGGGAAGAATAATAATAAAAATTTATTCTTGCTCATTCGGTCATAATCAGAGGGGATCAAAATCTTAACGATATTGAAATTTGAGAAACAATTCAAGGATAAGAGTCAAATTTCCTTTATGATAGGAAAGTTAAAGACAAGTTTCATAAGGAAGTCAAGTTAATCATCTCTCTGATACTATCAAATTTATCTGATCATTAATTGCCATTCATACCTTTATTTCACAAGTCTAATGTGAAATTCAACATTTATATGACTACTACCAAAACTGTACCCTTCTCTCATAAAGATTGAACATTAACATGTTTACCATAGGCCTAATTGCTAATTTCCAAAAACATATAACTCAAAATTATCCACTTAATCATCTTTAAAATCATCTTTAATTCCAAATTCTTCTACATTGTCATAAATTGATCTGAAACCTCTAAATCAAGTTTATGAAATCCTTGAACTTGTTCAAATCACGCTCCTCCAAATCGAATCTAATACTACTAGGCCTTACAAAATTTATTCTCCATTATAAAACCAGCTTTCATATTCTCTTCATCGTACACTTTCAAATATTATCCACCTTAAATAAAATTATCCACAAAGTCGCCCTTTTTTTTTCTTCTTTTTTTTCCCCAAAATCTCATATTCCTACGAAGATATCACTTGATAACAAAATATGCCTTCTGATCTAGATGATTTACGACACTTCCTTAACTTTTTCAAGGTGAAAAGATACAAGAATTTAAATGATTTAACAGTGTAGTTGACAGGAAAATGTACAAGATAGATGATTGGTGAAATCGGGACATAGTTAATCAGGACGAAGAAAATAATGGTAAGGTGAGAAAATTATCATACGATGAGAAGGAAAGAAAGAATGACGAAACAAGAAATAATAGTAGGAATCATTCTTGTTCATTAGGTCAAAAGAAGTGAATCAATTTAAGATATGTTCTGATAACCATACACATCTATCTAGAATCATGTTGCCAGAATTTTCGCCACACCAGTATGCTTAGATGCAATAAACGATAGAGTCATAACTATGGTATACACCCTATAATCATGTTATCTAGAATTCTCACCACGCCAACCGGTATGGCTGCAAGAAAATCTAAATTCTATGAATAGAATAGTATATCCAAAATCAGGCTCTATGTTTTTGTCATACCAGCTAATATGGCTGCGATAAATTCTAAACTTCATAACTAAAGCAGACATTTACCTTATCAGGATATATAACAATTTAATCCACAAAATTTATCACGATGCAAGATCAAAGTCAACAACAAAAATCAGAAATTACATTCAACAACGAATTTAAAGAAGAACAAATAGAAATAAGTGAAAACAGATTTCTAGATAAGATTAGAGTGAGATCCTCAGGGGTCATCCCAAGGGTACAAACTTGGTCTAAATTGACCCACTGAAATACAAACAAGAGACTAAATACAGTTAACGGTCCTATGCTGTGACGAGTTCTCATATGTTGTAATCCTAGATATCCTCTAGGTGTTCTAAATGTTATTCCTAGTGTTATCAAGTTGTCCTAGATCCTAATTGCAGACATGTTTGGTACAATAACGTAACCAAACAACTTAAGTCTGGACCTGCATGGGGGCACCACTTAAAACATGTCACGACCCGATACCCAAATTGTTGGGCCGGGCCGAGGCATGTCCAGCCTACGCTTGGTTAAAGCGCAGTAAGCTGTTCTAGAATAAACAATAAAGGATCTAAGCAGCTAACAGTTCTATAATCACATTTAAGGTTCATCACAACACAGCATCTACAAGCGAAGGTAAACAAACACATATTTAATAATACACTTCCAAAGTATCTAACTGGAGACAAAGTCCAGTTTCCAAATATAAGTACAGATAAAGTCTAAGTCTCAAAATACAAGAAAGATAACTAAGCAAGGTTCCCCGCCGGGGCCTCTTCTGGAGCTAAGGCCATGTCCTCAATGCAGTACCATAATATGTAACATATAGTGTTTTCTTCTCGAAAAGTGAACCTACAACGTTATCCTGTCAGGACGGGAGCAAGTACAACCTCTACAACTAAAGTACTGAATATATAATGAAAGAGATGTACAACGAGAAACATGGTATGATAAGTCTATAAAACAGGAAATACTGGAAAACATGGCCTCATGCTACAACTGGGATCACAGTATCATGGTAACACAGGAATCATGGCATCTATCTCATGCCGTATCACAATCATGTTATATCATAATCTATCATGGCAAGGATACATATGTCATAGAGACAGATGTACATGTAATGTTTAAAACTGTAGCAGGTACGTGATCGGTCAATAGATGTACAATGTGCTGGGGCACATAATGAAATGTACATACGTACAAGTTAACAAGCATAAGTGTACATCCGTACAAACATGCGGGGTAATGGCCTGCGACAAGGTATGCATATAGAATGCGACCGAGCTCGCTACTGTAGGGGGGTCGTGATCACGTACACTACTATCAGTTTCCCCATAACCCATATTCTATCATGTGAGAGATACGAGAACAGTAAAAACATGTGAGAGACACTGGGAGTAATATAAGCATAGCCGGTATTGGGAACAGTATGAAACATATGAATACTCCGAGTAGTATAAAGCATAGTAAAACATGTGTTGAGAACCAGTAAGGAACATGTGAAGATATGATAACTGTCCTAAGCATGGTAGGGACCAATTTAATGTAACATGTGAAGATTTAACTTGCAGTTATTCAGAAAGTAGTATTTTAACAGGGTTAATACATGTTCTAGCATTAAAAGACAGTAAATGAGTGTGTAGATGTACTTGCCTGGGATCCTGCTATCAATATGATTCAAGGCTCAGAGTCAAGCCACAGTCCTAAAGATGAGATAATACGATAGCTAATCAGGATGAAAAGACATACTATAATGTCTAGGTCAACTAGGACAAACTAAGACAAACTGAGTCAGAGGTTGACTTATAGTTGACTTTGGTCAACTGGTCAACTCCGGTCAATTCCAAGTCCAATGTGGGGTGACACAATATCCAAACTAACTTTCTAGGGTCTTTACACTAGTGTGGGGTGAGGTCCAATACTACAATAACTCAAAACAACACAAAAAGTTGCAAGTCGTAATTATTCAATAAATAAATCAAACTGTACATTGTGTTCCAACAATTTTTGAGATAGACAAAAAGCTCAATTTTTCATGAAATAAAGTACCAAAATGATCCTTGTTAATTATAGAAATTTATACTAATTTTTCTGGAATTTATAAACCCTCATAAACATTTATTAAAAATCAGCAAACATAGGTATCCTGAAAATGAGCTCTGTTTTCCTATTTTTATAAAATACCAAAAGTACTTATTAAATGCTAAAAAAAATTATAATAATTAGCTAAATTAATATAGTATTTAAATATAATTTTTCCAGAATTTTTACAGCACTTAAAATATATGAAAAAAATACAAAATAGCCTAACCGGATTATCCGGCGGATTACAGCGGATTACCGGCGGATTTTCCGTTCCGTCACAGCAAGTTTTGTGGTGAAAATTCGGATTTTCCGACGGATTTCTGCGGATTTCCGACGGATTTTCCGAACCGTCGCAGAAAGTTGATTTTTGAACTTAAAACTTGTTTCGGCCATAAAAACTTCATTTAAATCGAAATTCGGACTTTCAAAAGTCAAAATTGAATAGAATTGAATTTCCTACAACATGGAAGTATTAGTTTTCACAAATAAAAACATTTGATAGATCAAAACCTCAAAATACTCGAAAATCATATCTAGAAACTCAGATCTACGCAATACTGTCGATCAAAACCAAAAGTGCTATATACTAAACATGTTAACAATTTAAAGAAGCATATTATAGGCCAATAAAACTTTAGTTTCCATGGAAAACAAAAATAAAGTATGGTCATGCCACATTTCGAGCAAGATACACTTGCCTAGGTTAAGCTCCAAGCCTAATCTTCTACTCCACCACCAAGAGGGGTACGAAACCACACTCTAGACCTCAAGGCCAAGCTCTTGGCAAGCTCCAAGGGAAGAGAAAGGAATAAGAAATGAAGAAAGAGTGAAGAGAATGAAAAGAGAGAGGAGAGAGAAAGTGAAAGGGTATATATAGAAGGGGGAATTAATCTTAGCCGTTGGATCGTGATCCATGTGAAAATCTAAGTCAATCCTAACCATTCAAACAAAACCAAATATCCAATGGGTAATAGGGTGCATCTACACTATTCACGAAAATATCTTAAACACTATTCACGAAAATATCTAAACACTATTCACGAAAATATCCAAAACACTATTCATGAAAATATCTGAAATCGAAAATATCCAAAATGTAGAAAATCTGTCTGGACGGTATGCCGTCGGTATACTCCGGTATACTGGCGGTATGCCGGCCAAGAAAAAATCTATAAGTTAGGAAACATTTTTAAAGCATTACGAAAATCAAGAAAATACGAAACACACTACAAAATACGTATTTAAATTAATATAAAATACGTATCCGTATATAAATACCGATACTGTGAGAAAATATTTTATTCAAAAAAAATAAAAATAAACCCTGAAATTCAGGGGGCTTACAGATGTCCACCTTGTGGCCGGCCATGTGGGGGGGAGGGGGTTATTGGGTTTGGGTAAGATCCAATAACCCTCCAAACCCATTAGACTTAGGTTGGTTTGGTTCGGGTTTGGTTCGGTTTGTTTTGGTTTAAATTCTAAATACTAATTAAGCCTCTAAAATGACTAATTAAGCCATGGAAATAGGGTTTATGGTTTCTAGCATAATTAGGATAGTATGTGGACCAAGCCCAGCTAGTATGTGGGTCCCACTAGTGTCCAGGCTACCCGGGTCTCCAACTTAAGTCCGAATTGGGTAAAATTCAAACCAACTCAAACAAATCCCTAAAAATCTTATAAAATCAAATAAAATTCCTAAAAATCATAAAACTTGAGAAATGACGAAAATACTCCTAATTCAAAAACTGGGGATGACAATGATGAACTACCCCTATTCAGGCAGGATCCAACCTTATGATCTGCTGCTCCACAAGCCAGGCACAATCCCTGCGCCCTGCGATATTCTGCTACCACATGTCCTAGCTTTCCGCAATGCGAACATCCCACTGCGAAAGAGGGCTTCTGCTTCTGCTGTTGAGGGTACGTCGGGACTGAATGCTGAACCGACGTCACTGAGGCCGCCCGCCTCGGAGCTCCAATGGTCAAAGCCCTGACTGCCGGGGCTGGTGCTGAAGTCTGATTCATCTGGCCGTGAGATCTCTTCCGACCTCCGGCCCTATCCACGATCCTCTTGGAGGTATACTCATGCCTCCTAGCTGCTCTCAAGACTGCATCAAAAGTCTGATGCTCAAACTGCTCTACTGCCAGCAAAATTTTGAGATGGAGCCCCTGCTAGAAACCGCTGGGCTCTGTCATACTCGGTTGCCACCAAGGTGGGAGCAAACCGTCTGAGTCTGGAAAACTGGGCCGTATATCCGTCGACCATCCTGCCCATCTGCTTCAGATTGGTGAACCTCGTCTGTAGATCGTACCGAGCTACAGCATCGAAGTACTTGGTCTGGAATCTCTCCCTAAATATTGCCCAAGCAATGGGTGCTGCTAGTCCCACGGCCTGCGCCGCCCACTAGCTGTGGGCAAGATCTAATAACTGCAGGCACACTTCGGCCACCTTCTCGTCCTCTGGGGTCCTGGTTGCTTCTAGAATCACCTCTGTGTCCTGAAGCCAAGCATTTGCGGCGATAGCATCTTCGCTACCATCAAAGAAGGGAGGGTTCAAGCGCTTGAAGTTGTTGGCCGCGCTGTGTCACGACCCGCATCCGGATATACGGATACGAATACGTAGGCCACGCCCAGCCTACGCCGCAGTATCGGCGGTAGAACGTTGTCTAGTATCCAATAAATATATACTACATCTAAAAGGTCTACAACTTTAAATATACTCTAGTCACATCACAACAGCTAAGGATGATAAGACAAGAAAGATAACTAAAGCACAAGAACAACTAGAAACTACTAGAAGGAATCATAAGACAGAAAAATAAAGAAGGAAAAATAAGACAAACTAAGGATAACTACCAGGCAACTCACATAGAAGAATAGTGAGATCCACCTCAGCTAGCAACATCATGAAGTCCACTAATGGTATAACAACTCCTAAAATATTATCAACGATATCATGTCAGAAAAATGAGCAAGTACAAACGCTAACAACAGTTCCATATGAATTGACAAATTCTATAAGAGACAGTATAATGAACTACAAGACAAAGATATATGAAGACTTTGGAACCCTTCGGAAGCTGAGTTACAACCCTTATACCAAACAAGGACCTGGGTTGTAACTCTTCTCCCGAGCAGAACTTAGTCTCCAATCAAGGTATAACATAAAGGCATGTAGAACATGTGAGTAACTGAATATCATAGCATGGTGAGAAAGTACTGAATGTAGAACAGAGCATGATATATGATAAGATAAAGTAAATATAAAATGTGCCTTGAATTATTAGAGCGTTATGTGATCGGCTTGGGATAAGTGACAGGACAGGCTATCCACTTGGCCCGGCAATCCGCGGTGACCTCAACGGAAAGTCATGCCGGCCAACCTGGATAACAAGCATAAGGTAAATGGGATCTCGCTACACCCTACGTGAGGGGAGAGTGGCACGAGCACAAGAATAGTGACAGGGTGGCTCTGATCACATAACCCCTAATAATTCCCCATCCCCGAATAGTACAATGGATCTGGACATGACACGTCATGACACAGGATTCCCTAAGAGGATAGCTACTCCCTCTCAGGAATCGGTGTCTATACAAGTACAGGGAACAAGATAGGAAATGTGTATATATATATATATATATATATATATATATATATACCAAGAAAAAAAAATATATATATATACCAAGAAAATCCAGGAACAACATCTCATGTCATGATCCAACGTATGCTAGTCCGTAAACTATCGTGACTGGAAATCGAGTAAGACACTACAACTGAATCAGATATAGCAGATATCAAGACAATGAAAACTATCAGTGAATGTACTCGCCTGCGGTCCTGAGCTGTCAAATGGGGTCGATGCTCAGAGTGATGCCACAGACCTAAAGATGATATATATATATATATATATATATATATAAACTAATTAGGGTTCAATAGTGTTAGACTTGATTCTATAGTATAAGCTACGTAATCTAGGTCAGACTCAGTCCACTAAGTCAAACTAGGTCACACTGAGTCACACTAGGTCAAACTAGGTCACAGAAAGTCAAACCAAGTCAAACTAGGTCAAACTGGGTCAATGGTTGGCTTACAGTTGAGTCAACTCTAGGTCAAACTAGGCTAATGTTGACTAACAGTTGACTTTTGGTCAACTGGTCAACTCTGGTCAAGTTCTAGATATTTCTAGGCCAAGTGTTGACTGATAGTTGAATTTTGGTCAAAGCAGTCAAACTTGGTCAACCGAGGTCAAAACTAGCCTAAGCATACTATTGTTAAATATTACCAACCAAGATACCATATATCTTGGTCAAACAGGGTCAACTCTAATATAAGAATTAAAATATCAAGTTGTACCTCGTTATTCGTACATCGAAACCTACGACACGTAAATCGAGATTAGATAATCAACGGTAAGGTTAATAATCTCATCACAGTGATCTACATGATCATCTTGCCAATTCTAGTGATGTGAAATCACTAGAATCGACTGATCTCAGTTTCGTTGTACTAATTTCGAAATACAAACTAAATAAGAATTAATTATAATAAAAGGTAATACACAGAGAAATATCTACAAACATTGTCGGACGATAAAACAAATATCACCAACGTGTCCAGAATGGTCAAATCAGCTAGAATAGCCTATCCATAAGTCCAATTTGAATACAGGGGCAAAAAAGTAATTTTGGGTCAAAATGGTGTCCATGTCGGACCCACTTTGTACAAAAAAATGTGCAAGAATACTAGTCCACTAAATGTAACAAATTATATGTCCACGAATCTAGAATGACGATACGAACTCAACGGTATATCCGAAATTGGATTCCGATGACCCGATCTCAGATTGGTCCGTTGACCCGGATATTAGAATCTGATTTGCACAGAAAAGCGTGTCGGAGCCAATGTCCTCAAAACTCAGCAAATTATATGTCAACGAGTCCAGAATGACAATAAGAACTCAACGGTATATCCGAAATTGGATTCTGATAAGCCGATCTCAAAATGATCCGTTGGCCCGGATATTGGTATCCGACTTGCATCGAAATACGTGCCGGAACCAATGTCCACTAAAACCTTGCAAATTATATGTCAACGAGTCCAGAATGACGATACGAACTCAACGGTATATCCGAAATTGAATTCTGATGGGCCGGCGTCAAAAAGTCCCGTTGACCCGGACTGTGGGGCCCACTTTGTACCGAAATACGTGCTAGGGCCCATATCCTCAAAATCCAGCAAATGTTATATGAAAACGTGCCAGAACAACGCCACAAGTCTACTGGTGGTGTCAAAATTGAATCCGGAGTCCCGGGTTCAAAAATGGAATTTAACAACTTGGAAATTACGAATTCGGACGGCCAACTTTGGCGTCGAATTCAACCAATCAAACTTGCTCACAATTAAACAAAACTGGAGGAGTAGGGAGAGGGTTATACCAACTTTGCATAGGAACTAGTAGCACGCCAGACGGAGCTGCAATGGAGGAGATACGAACCGACGAAGTTGGCTCCGCAAAACTGTCCAAAATTAATACAATTTAAACGGTCAAATTGGTGGCCGGTTTTGATGTATCAAACGATAAAATTAACGGACAAAAATTGAGAGGAGTGAAGATGGATATACCAAGATTGTGACGGATCAAAGAAATCGCCGATCCAACGGTCGGATTTTTCGAAAAATGTGTGCGAAGTTGCTGCGACGAAGCGCACTTTCTGGATCTCGTTCGCGCGCGCATCGACGGTATTTCGTGTAAAACGCACGAATCGTCTACGTGGCTCGTCGGGGAGGTCGAGGAAGACATAGGGGAGTACTCGCTGGGGTCACCTGTCCATGGGTGGCCGGCCATGCGGTGGCGTGCGGTGGTGCGCGACCACCCGCGGCGAACTACAACCTGCTGCTGCCACTACTGCATGCTGCTGCTGCCGCTACTGTGGGCTGCTGCTACCTGTTGCTGCACGCGCACGACCAGGGCGGCGGTGGCGCGGCACGGCAGCGGTCGCCGGGACAAGGCAACGGCGGCGTTGGTGTGGTGGAGGTGGTGGTGTGGTGATGAATGGTAATGGTGGTGGTGATGAATGGTGATTGTGGTGGTGATGAATGGTGATGGAGGTGATGAAAATAAGAAGAAGGAGGGAGAATAAAAGGATGATAAGAAGAAGAAAAAGAATGAAAGGAGGGGGTAGAGGTCGGCTGTGATGGGAAGGGTGTGTGCGTGTTTATGTGTAGGAGTGAAGAGAGAGATGGTGAGATATTAGTATTTGTGTGGTTGTGTATATAAAGTATAAAGAGAGTGAGAGAGATATTTATAGAGAGAGATAGATATTATTAGAGAGAGAGGAGAGGGAGAAAGGGGGTGTTCGGCTGTACATAGGGGAGGGGTGGTGTGTGTTGGAGTTATTTTAGGAAGAAAGAGAAAGAGGGAGTTATATATATATATATATATATATATATATATATATATATATATATATATATATATATATATATATATATATATATATATATATATATATATATATATATATATATATATAAGAGAGAAATATAGATATTTGTAGAAAGATATTTAAAAATAGAAAAAAGTGGAAATTTATGTGGGGTGTTTGGGTAGTCACGAGAGGACAACATGGAGCTCGGGTTCGGGTTCGGTCGAGCCAGGTCGGATCAAAATCGGACATGGTGAAATATTTGAATTAAAATAGGTATTTATGATCATGAAAAATAAGTAACATGCGGGGACTCAAATAAATGTAACACACATATCCTGTGGGTAGTGGGCTTCATGTGGGCCAGGTCCATACTTTGGGTTGACAGGTTGGGTTGATGTCGGGTCCCGAAATTAAATTAAAAATCAGGTCACAAATTACGGTGGATAATTAATTGGCCTAAATTGACCCAAAAATTGTGCGAAGCAAATGAAGTACAAGATGGTGTGTCTGAGTGGGACACGAAGGTCATGGGTGAAGAGTGTCTCGAGTAGATCATTCATGAGAAGTTGGTTCTGAGAAAACGACTGGTCTGGTGCTCCTAAATTAAAAGTCACGGTAACGTGCAAACGATGATCAAGGAAAAGAGTGGGAATTCAATTTATAATTAAATGGTCTAAATTGACCCGAACTTGTGCGAAGCAAAAAGAGTACAAGAGAACAAGTTCGAGTGGGACACAAAATATCAATGTGAAGATAATCTCGTCTACTACAAACTTCAAGAAGGAAGTTTTCAGAGACTGGCATCCCTGATGCTCTAGAATTCCAAGTCACGGTAAAGAGCATTTAATGATCAAAAATTATTAAATAGAATGAATTATCGAGAATAAATGTGAAATCTAGTTTTAGGATTTATAATGTTAATTATTATTATTATAATATTATTGCTATTATTATTATTATATTGTGGGTTTAAAATTGATTTTAAATTAATAAATTAGATTTTTGGTTGCGAGACCGAGACCAGTTTCCCGAAATCCAGACCCGACCTGAACCAATTCTCTTTATTTAAAATCCTGATTTACTTTATAAAAAAACAAAACACTCCCCATGAGCTGGTCCACCCGTTGGACCAGCATCTCCCCCTCTCCCCCTCATTTCCCTCTTCTACTCCCACTCATATCCTTTCCCTCTCCCTATTTTTCCTCAGCACTACTCCCACTCCTCCTATAAACCACTCCCAGCACTCTTTCCCTCTCACTTTCATTCCTATCCCTCTCATCTCATTTTTTACTCTCTCAAACCCCCTTTCCCAAGAGCTCTGCCCGTGCCCTAGGACTCCGGCGCCCGTGCCCCCGCAGCCGACCCGAGCGCGCCCCGGTGCTCCACCGCCGCCGAGCCCGACCCCGCGCGGCCTCCCCGCGGCTCCCTCCAGCCGACTCCAAGCCAACCCGCACGCCTCCCTGACGACTCCCGCGGCCAGAATCTGCCCCCGGCTCCCCGTTTTGCTCCTCGGCCAGCCACCAGCAAGCTGGCGTAACCCCCGCTCGGCCGTCCTTCCAGTGCGCCTCCGTCCCGCGTGGCCCTGACCCGCTGTCCGAGCAATCCGATCTCCCCTCAGGCATAGCCCCGCCGGACGAGCACCCCTAACTCGCTGGACCCGACCCTTCGGGCCCCGATCCGCTGTTCCGTGGCTTCCTGTTTTCGGCCAGAAGCTAAGTTCCAGTTTCGGACGCTGTCCCAGGTTTACGTTGATGCTCGGATCTCTATTATTTCTTTAATTTGCATCTGAGAGCTCTAGCCGAGCAACCCAAGGTATAACTCCTCTGTCCCGTCCCATTTCGTTTGTCTATGATGAGATTGGTCCCCGATTCACTCCTGGGAATTCGGTTTTAGAGCGACGTCGTAACTTCGGATTTTTTCGAAAATGTTCTGTGATATTCGTCGTTTATTTCAGACTTTTTCGAAATATATTTTCTGGATGTTAGGCGTTGTGATTTCCGAATTCATTTCGGGAATTTCCGAAACTATATTGCGGGTTTCCGATTGAGATTCGAGAATTTTTCTGTGAATTTAATTGTGGTGTAAAATGGTTTGGAAGTTGAATTTTGGGTGTTCCCTGGTTTGGGACTTTTTATAAATGGTGTTTATGGCACATTTTCCAGTTTTTGGGTTGACCGAAAATAGAGGAAGTGGTGCCGAATTTTTATATAAAATTTAATTATATAATTTTAAAATGGTTTTTCGGAAAATGATATTATTTTGGATTTTTGGGCGACGACCGTATTGGTCAATGGGCCCTGGCTAAGTGCAAATGAAACCGGTTTCGTCCGGACGTTGAGGCATTAGCCTATATGACGACTGGACCAATATCTGAGACTCACTATTAATTTATTTTAATTATTAGTTTTAATTATAATTAAATTGTAGGATAATTTTAGAACTAACAAATATTTCTTCTTATTTCAATTTATGTAAAATAATTTGTAAGGGCATAAGCCCAGCTTTTCTATTTTCTTTCTCTATGGCCTGTAATTATTGTAGCATAGGTTTTTCTTTCATTTTCTGGTTTTGCAGATTTTTAGCGTAGGCGCGTAAACTAAAATAAATAAATATTATTTTGATATAGAAAAATTAATGAGATTTCTTTCACATTAAAATTTACAAGTTTGTAATATTTAAACAAGAAGCATATTTTCTCATTAAACAAGAAATTTAGTTTTATATATGTATAATTACGAAAAATACAAAGTTTTAACCAATTAAATTGGTAACTACGAGTTTTTCCAAAATACAAAGTTAAATTAATCTTTCCCTCGTTATTAATTACAACGCACCCGATAATCGAGTTTTGTTTGCGATTTTGTAATAAAGATTAAAATTTGACTAGGACAAACTTAGAGATTGCAACTAGCATAGTTAGCATGGTAACTCTGGAATCTGAGTCAAACTTCTCGGATGTAGGATTTCGAGGACGAGTCTAATTTCTATCTCGAAGTCTTCAACCCTTCAAGTCCAGTCCAATTTGAGGCAAGTACATTTTGTGTTAGTTATAGTTATTTAATAATCGCTTTACTGCAAGTTTAAACTACGATGCAACATGAAACTCTCTCTGAGAGCACTGACTGATTGACTGTTGGGTACTGGAGGAATAGTGTAATGTTTATGACCACATCCAAAGTAATAACTTAGAACTGTATTAGCTTACCCCTCATACACACGGGGATAAGCCATATCGTATCAATAGGATACAACTGTACAACCCAAGCCGGTCATATTCATTGTCTATTCAAATCACAATGTTTTAACTGCTAGAAAACTATTTAGTTCAAATTGTTTAAAAGTGCATAATTCTATTATTATTTTGATTGTCGAATTAGCATGAATTGTACTTTGCTTCCTCCTGACTGAAGATATTTTTTAGAGGATTATGAGGATGCTGAGCTGTTATACAACAGCTATTACGATCCGATTCTGTACCCCGTGGTGTTGCCAGAGTCCCCATTGGAGGATGCAGGAACTGAGGCCGATGAGCCAAATACTTAGCTAGATTTTCCTGTTTTCAGTTTTATTGTTTTTGAAAATTCTGTTATTTGAATTCAGTATTTAATTCAGTTCTTTTAATTCCTGTTGTATTTATTTCAATGTTTAATAAAGTTTTGAATTCCCGAATATTGAGTTGTGACAAATATAGATGTTGTTGTGGTTACCTGCTATTGGAACAGCTTACTGTCGCCGTCTCAACAACGGTGCAGGATGGGCATGATCTGGTTCGACCCAATTATTTGGGATCGGGTTGTGACATGTTTTTAGTGGTGGCCCATGCAGGTCCTTTACAACAACTTAGGAAAACATACCTAGAAACAATTAGAACACTAGAACATTGATTTGTCACAACATAGGTCCAAATTATTTATAAATAAATATTTTTTGTTTGATTATAGACTGGTAGGATACCTTGCTTATGTTTGTACCCTAAACCTTCCAGATTATGGCCAAAGGGAAGACTACCCGCTCCGGCCCTGCTGATGATGAGGTGTCATCTACCGATCACACCCCACCTCCTCAAGCACGCCGGGACCCACCTCCTTTGCAGCTGACTGACCGTCCCCATGCTGTACCAGCACCCCGTCCCATTTACGCTGCTATAGCGCAAACGGCGAAACCTGCACTTCCCGGGCTGAGCCACAGACCCCTGCGGTAGCCCGCACCAGCTGTCCCACTAGTGCCCGTGGATCCCACTGATCTAGTGGGCATGCTACGAGGAGTGCTTGAAGTACAGAGAGCCCAAGCAGAAGCTCATCGTGAACAGACTACAGCCCAAGCTGAAGCCCATCGCGAGCAGACCGCGATCATGAGAGAAGGCATGGAGAATGCCCACAATGTGGCTATGGCTGCCCTCGAGAGAGGAGGAACCACTTCAATGGAGCCACGTCCTGCCAAGGTGTGAGACTCGTCTCACAGTATCGGTATTTATATACGGATACGTATTTTGTAGTGTATTCCGTATTTCTTGATTTTTGTAATGCTTTAAAATTTTTCCTAACTTATAGATTTTCCCTTGGCCGGCATGCCGCTAGTATACCGGAGTATACCGACGGCATACCGTCTAGACAGATTTTCCACATTTAAGATATTTTCGATTTCAGATATTTTCATGAATAGTATTTCCGATATTTTGATGAATAGTGTTTTGGATATTTTGATGAATAGTGTTTAGATATTTTTCATGAATAGTGTAGATGCACCCTATTATCCATTGGATATTTGGTTTTGTTTTGATGGTTAGGATTGACTTAGATTTTGACATGGATCACGATCCGACGGTTAAGATTAATTCCCCCTTCTATATATACCATTTTACTTTCTCTCTCCTCTCTCTTTTCATTCTTTTCACTCTCTCTTCATTTCTTCTTCCCTTCTCTCCCCCTTGGAGCTTACCAAGAGCTTGGCCTTGAGGCCTTGGGTGTGGTGTCTAACCCCCCAGGAGGAGGAGTAGAAGATTAGGCTTGGAGCTTAACCTAGGCAAGTACATCTTGCCAAATCCATGAACCATATGGTTTTGTTGTCATTTTTGTTTCCCTTGGTATTAAATGCTTAGAATTTTTCCAAACTCATTTTGTTAAATATGTTTTCCTTATGATTCTCATATATATGCATGTTTCTAAAATTTGTTTAAGCAAGGTTTTGATTTTCTGTTAAAACCCAATATGGACTTAGTAGAAAACTTGGTATCAAGAGTGATACTAGTGTTACCATCATGGATCTTAGTCATATATACATATATGAGGCCCTCACATAGTTTGTATATCATGGATTTTAAGTTTGGTGGCAATCGGAACCCGTTTCGGTGTCCCGAGAACCTCTGTTTGGGAGTATTTTGAGGTATTGATCTATCAAATGTTTTGATTTGAGAAAACTAATACTTCCATGTTGTAGGAAATTCAATTCTATTCAATTTTGACTTTTGAAAGTCCGAATTTCGATTTAAAACGAAGTTTTTATGGCCGAAACAAGTTTTAGCAAAAATCTGGAATTTGTTGCTGTTTGAAAAACCGGTATACCGCCGGTATGCCGCAGTATACCGTCGGTATGCCGTTTTTCGCACCAGAAACCTTCTGTCTTTAGGCCGGTATACCGCCGGTATGCCGCAGTATACCGCCGGTATGCCGTTTTATGCTGTTTTAGTCTGTTTTTGCCCGTTTTTGCCCGTTTTTGTCCGTTTTTGATATTCTCTTCGATTGTAATGATTTTTTTAACATGATTAGATGATCTTGCATAGTTAGAAAATAAATGTACATCCTATATACACTTGATACTTGCACATGTTCAATCATTTTGCTATAAAATGTACTTAGTTTTAATTATCCTTTCCCACATGCCATGATATGTCTTTTGATAGATTCTTTCTTACAAGCTATGATAATTGTTGCCATGCCTTCTTTGCTTACATGATAGTGGCCCGTCGTGGCGCACTCTTCTTACATGTCTTCTTTGCTTACATGATAGTGACCCGTCGTGGTGCACTCTTGTACATGTCTTTCTTTGCTTACATGATAGTGGCCTGTCATGGCGCACTCCCTATAGTGGCTCGTCGTAGCGCACTACCAGCTTCCAGTTTATGATATTTTCTTGTTGTGGCTTGTTATGGTGCACATTCTCGTTATTGTCCAGTCTTGCATGCTCATGTCTAGGATGGATTCTGCGGAATGCCACACCCAGAATCCAAGAAAATGGTAAGGATTATATAACTAGATTGATCATTAGAACATGGGTGGGGAGGATTTCCCAGTTACCTGTTGCCTTTGGTCTAGGTCGTTATAACATTTAATTTAAGGGTTTGGAGCTATCCGTCGAGATGAGCACTCTCCCAGCTTCACCGTCGTGTGGGAGCACAAAGTCACTCTTGTAATCAAAACCCGGCATGACCAATAGGTGGCAGCAGGCAGGTAACCGGACTTGGAATTCTCAAACTTGCATTTGTTAGTAATTAGGATTGTGACAACCCTAGTTAGCTAATGTATAAAGCCGTACTCATTGCTTGGCCGTGACTTTTGTATGGAGTCCAGTCTAGTCTAGTTTGTCTAGGCAGTGTCCGGATTTGTTTATTTTCAGTACATCCTTGTTTATGCTTTACTTTTGCCGGTAATTGATTAGATACTAAAGTTCTGTTCAGGAGAAGGGTTACAACCCCGGTCCTTGTTTGGTTTACGGATTGTAACTTGGGTTCCAGAATAGTTCTTAAGTCATCTAATCATTTGTCGTTCTATATAGACTTGACATGCTCACATGCTCCAGTTACATGATATGCTCACATGCTCCAGTTACATGACATGCTCACATGCTCACATGCTCCAGTTACATGACATGCTCACATGCTCCAGTTACATAACATGCTCACATGCTCCAGTTACTTAACATGCTCACATGTCTAGTTTATCTTTCATGTTCACATGCTTCCTTTTTCCTTACATGTACACTATTTACTTTATGTCACATGTCCTTTACCTTATGCTACATGTTGCTGTACTTATTGTCTCTTATCGGGATAAGTGCATTGGTAGTGCACAAGTCTCGATTATCTTTACCTTTATGTCTCTATCCGTTGCTTGTTAGAATTAGATTGGTTTTAGTTCATAGATTGGCTTCCTTTGTGGTACTTGCTATTGGGGGTCTGACCCCACTGGTTTTGTTTGGCCAGATCTAATAGAGGAGCCCGGAGGATCTTCCGTACCTTCCACTCGTTGGTGATTACCCAGAGCACCAGAGTACCTTAGTGGGTTTTCTATTTCATTCTTCCACTAGTTATGTACATTATTCTTTTGTGGCGTTTAGCCTCCGAGCACGTGTTTAGCTCGTGTTTGGACTTGACATTTAGCCTACGGGCCAGAACATGATTTGCGTATTCTAGACTATAGCTAGAGCTTACCATGTATGACTATTACTCTTGCTAGTCTTTACTCTGTATTACTAGCTTCATGATCATTGATATATGATAGTTTGGGACGCTTTACTATTTTATATTCCAGTTGATCTTACTTCTTGTACATTGTTTACTGCCTGTGATTGAGATACCTAGGATTGCTTGACCCAGGATTGCCTGTTGGATTGTAGTAGTAACCCCCATCTATACAGCTTATACGTTATTTCGGAGTACTGGAGTACTTTGGTATACGTAGCTGGCCTGGTCCGTCCCTACTTGCCAGTATTCTGGTTCTGGGGCGTGACATAAGTTTTAGTGGTGGCCCACGCAGGTCTGATTTATCAGATATGTGGGGGTTACTGATGTTTAGATATCTCAGTCATAATTCTCCTTTATTGATATCCTTCGTGTTATTCTATATCTCTGATCCTTTGACCTGATATCTGCCTTGATCGTTGATCTTTCATGTTCCCTCGATTTGATCCTTGTGTCCTTCAACTTTCAGGGGCACTGTTCTTATTCCTTTTGATCAGCTTATTCGGGTTTTTGCGGATGGCAGGTCAGCAATCTTCTGTTAGGCCAGTTATGGAGGATCAGTCTCAGCATTCAGGGGCAGAGTTCAGAGTTGAACCGAGGACGGAGGTGTCAGTTCAGCCTGATCATCCAGGAGTGTCAGTCCTACCAGAGCAGCCAGAGAATGTTGTTCATGAGCTGGTGGGTGTTCTCAGGGGCTTCATGGAGTCACAACAACAACGAGATCTCGTTCTCCAGCAGAGTATCCAGATGTTGATAGACCGTAGTGGACAAGGAATACCAGAGGTATTCAAAGCCGAGGACTTGCCGCCAGAAGGTAGAGCCAGGCAGTACCAGTCATCAAGTCAGTCAACATATCGAGCCCGACCTACTGTAGAGGCAGTACGAGAGCACGAGCATATAGCCAGGAGGACCACGTCCAGAGCTGAGGGTCGTAAGAGGTACCATGCACCCAAGTCAGGCTTTTCACTCCGACATCCCTCACCAGTACCATCATACAATTATCCACACCAGTACCGGGAGTTACCTGTCGTATGTTCCTTCTGTGGAAGGAGAGGACACACTCATATTACTTGTCGGAGGGCCAACTCTCTATGTTTGTTATGCGGATCACCAGACCACATGATAGGGGTTTGTCCTGGGAGGAGTTCAGTTGGATCTTCATCCTTCCAGTCTGCAGTTCCACAATTCGGGGCACCAGCACCAGTTCAGCAGAAGCGAGCTCAGAGGCCTTTACCGACGCAGTCCCATGCATTCCAGCAGGAGAGGCCTCATCACTATATGCAGGCCCAGGCTCATAGACAGAGAGACCAGCAGCAGTATCAGTCAGAACAAGAAGCATGTACCTACTGTGGCAAGATAGGGCATCTCAGATCAGTTTGTTGGGTGGCCATTAGACGATGCTTCCGCTGTGGTGCAGAGGACCATTCAGTTAGCACTTGCCCCTATCCGACATCTCGAGGACAACCAGCTACACTAGATGTACCACCTCAGTCTTTTCAGTCTCCTCAGTCATCACCTCCAGCAGTGGATGAGCAGTTAGGGCCAATACTAGATGTTCAGCCATTGGCACAGTATCCTCCGCCATCACGAGCTCAGAGGGTCAGACAGCACAGAGCGCGGTTGTATGCGCAGTCTCAGGGGCAGCTCTAGTATCAGCATGAGGGTAATACCTCGGGAGCCTCAGGTACCATCTTCATGGTCTTCTTTCAGTTATGTCCTTTTGATTATTCTTCAGTAGCAGGCCAGGTAGTGGCAGTATATCTTGGGTTCTTGCAGACGACCATGTATTCTATCCACGTATGGAGTACAATGGCCGGCTTGATTTATTCGCTGAGTGAAGGCGAGTTTCTCGTACCCAACTCTTCTGTCTTCGTAGTCGAGGCATATGATAACTTTATTGGTATCGACTACGAAGATACGTTCTGGGTAGAGTCATGTCTTGGATTAAGTCATTGGTACCGGCTTATTTTGAGAATTGACTTTTATCTAAGTTGTGGAGTCAGCGTAGGCCTGCTCCTACTCAACTGACTCAGGAGACATATTTATTCATATGCCTCCATCCCTTCTTGATTGTGGTTGTGTTATTGCTTACGCATTTACTTATATTACTGTTGTCTTTATCTTACCAACATGCCATGCTTTGTTTTGATTGACATAATTTTTCGGCTCTCTTTGGTTTGGTTTTCATGCTTGACTAGATTTAGGAAATTCCGAGGACGGAATTTATTTTTAAGTTGTGGAGAGTTGTGAGACTCGTCTCACAGTATCGGTATTTATATACGGATACGTATTTTGTAGTGTATTCCGTATTTCTTGATTTTTGTAATGCTTTAAAATTTTTCCTAACTTATAGATTTTCCCTTGGCCGGCATGCCGCTAGTATACCGGAGTATACCGACGGCATACCGTCTAGACAGATTTTCCACATTTAAGATATTTTCGATTTCAGATATTTTCATGAATAGTATTTCCGATATTTTGATGAATAGTGTTTTGGATATTTTGATGAATAGTGTTTAGATATTTTTCATGAATAGTGTAGATGCACCCTATTATCCATTGGATATTTGGTTTTGTTTTGATGGTTAGGATTGACTTAGATTTTGACATGGATCACGATCCGACGGTTAAGATTAATTCCCCCTTCTATATATACCATTTTACTTTCTCTCTCCTCTCTCTTTTCATTCTTTTCACTCTCTCTTCATTTCTTCTTCCCTTCTCTCCCCCTTGGAGCTTACCAAGAGCTTGGCCTTGAGGCCTTGGGTGTGGTGTCTAACCCCCCAGGAGGAGGAGTAGAAGATTAGGCTTGGAGCTTAACCTAGGCAAGTACATCTTGCCAAATCCATGAACCATATGGTTTTGTTGTCATTTTTGTTTCCCTTGGTATTAAATGCTTAGAATTTTTCCAAACTCATTTTGTTAAATATGTTTTCCTTATGATTCTCATATATATGCATGTTTCTAAAATTTGTTTAAGCAAGGTTTTGATTTTCTGTTAAAACCCAATATGGACTTAGTAGAAAACTTGGTATCAAGAGTGATACTAGTGTTACCATCATGGATCTTAGTCATATATACATATATGAGGCCCTCACATAGTTTGTATATCATGGATTTTAAGTTTGGTGGCAATCGGAACCCGTTTCGGTGTCCCGAGAACCTCTGTTTGGGAGTATTTTGAGGTATTGATCTATCAAATGTTTTGATTTGAGAAAACTAATACTTCCATGTTGTAGGAAATTCAATTCTATTCAATTTTGACTTTTGAAAGTCCGAATTTCGATTTAAAACGAAGTTTTTATGGCCGAAACAAGTTTTAGCAAAAATCTGGAATTGTTGCTGTTTGAAAAACCGGTATACCGCCGGTATGCCGCAGTATACCGCCGGTATGCCGTTTTTTCGCACCAGAAACCTTCTGTCTTTAGGCCGGTATACCGCCGGTATGCCGCAGTATACCGCCGGTATGCCGTTTTATGCTGTTTTAGTCTGTTTTTGCCCGTTTTTGCCCGTTTTTGTCCGTTTTTGATATTCTCTTCGATTGTAATGATTTTTTAACATGATTAGATGATCTTGCATAGTTAGAAAATAAATGTACATCCTATATACACTTGATACTTGCACATGTTCAATCATTTTGCTATAAAATGTACTTAGTTTTAATTATCCTTTCCCACATGCCATGATATGTCTTTTGATAGATTCTTTCTTACAAGCTATGATAATTGTTGCCATGCCTTCTTTGCTTACATGATAGTGGCCCGTCGTGGCGCACTCTTCTTACATGTCTTCTTTGCTTACATGATAGTGACCCGTCGTGGTGCACTCTTGTACATGTCTTTCTTTGCTTACATGATAGTGGCCTGTCATGGCGCACTCCCTATAGTGGCTCGTCGTAGCGCACTACCAGCTTCCAGTTTATGATATTTTCTTGTTGTGGCTTGTTATGGTGCACATTCTCGTTATTGTCCAGTCTTGCATGCTCATGTCTAGGATGGATTCTGCGGAATGCCACACCCAGAATCCAAGAAAATGGTAAGGATTATATAACTAGATTGATCATTAGAACATGGGTGGGGAGGATTTCCCAGTTACCTGTTGCCTTTGGTCTAGGTCGTTATAACATTTAATTTAAGGGTTTGGAGCTATCCGTCGAGATGAGCACTCTCCCAGCTTCACCGTCGTGTGGGAGCACAAAGTCACTCTTGTAATCAAAACCCGGCATGACCAATAGGTGGCAGCAGGCAGGTAACCGGACTTGGAATTCTCAAACTTGCATTTGTTAGTAATTAGGATTGTGACAACCCTAGTTAGCTAATGTATAAAGCCGTACTCATTGCTTGGCCGTGACTTTTGTATGGAGTCCAGTCTAGTCTAGTTTGTCTAGGCAGTGTCCGGATTTGTTTATTTTCAGTACATCCTTGTTTATGCTTTACTTTTGCCGGTAATTGATTAGATACTAAAGTTCTGTTCAGGAGAAGGGTTACAACCCCGGTCCTTGTTTGGTTTACGGATTGTAACTTGGGTTCCAGAATAGTTCTTAAGTCATCTAATCATTTGTCGTTCTATATAGACTTGACATGCTCACATGCTCCAGTTACATGATATGCTCACATGCTCCAGTTACATGACATGCTCACATGCTCACATGCTCCAGTTACATGACATGCTCACATGCTCCAGTTACATAACATGCTCACATGCTCCAGTTACTTAACATGCTCACATGTCTAGTTTATCTTTCATGTTCACATGCTTCCTTTTTTCTTACATGTACACTGTTTACTTTATGTCACATGTCCTTTACCTTATGCTACATGTTGCTGTACTTATTGTCTCTTATCGGGATAAGTGCATTGGTAGTGCACAAGTCTCGATTATCTTTACCTTTATGTCTCTATCCGTTGCTTGTTAGAATTAGATTGGTTTTAGTTCATAGATTGGCTTCCTTTGTGGTACTTGCTATTGGGGGTCTGACCCCACTGGTTTTGTTTGGCCAGATCTAATAGAGGAGCCCGGAGGATCTTCCGTACCTTCCACTCGTTGGTGATTACCCAGAGCACCAGAGTACCTTAGTGGGTTTTCTATTTCATTCTTCCACTAGTTATGTACATTATTCTTTTGTGGCGTTTAGCCTCCGAGCACGTGTTTAGCTCGTGTTTTGGACTTGACATTTAGCCTACGGGCCAGAACATGATTTGCGTATTCTAGACTATAGCTAGAGCTTACCATGTATGACTATTACTCTTGCTAGTCTTTACTCTGTATTACTAGCTTCATGATCATTGATATATGATAGTTTGGGACGCTTTACTATTTTATATTCCAGTTGATCTTACTTCTTGTACATTGTTTACTGCCTGTGATTGAGATACCTAGGATTGCTTGACCCAGGATTGCCTGTTGGATTGTAGTAGTAACCCCCATCTATACAGCTTATACGTTATTTCGGAGTACTGGAGTACTTTGGTATACGTAGCTGGCCTGGTCCGTCCCTACTTGCCAGTATTCTGGTTCTGGGGCGTGACACAAGGTAAACATAAATTCAGGAGTTAAGTTTTATTTCATTAAGGCCATTCTTTTGATTAGAGGCATATTATTACATGAAGGTCGGAGATATAGAGAGCTTCAAGAAGCATGGCCCTCGACCTTTCAAAGGGACCGAGGATATCATTACGCCGATGAATGGCTAGACAGCATGGAGCGTCTTTTGAGCGTCCCTCAAGACCAAAGCGGTAGGACTCCAGCTGCAAGATGTGGCAAGCACCTGGTATCTGTCATGACCCGCATCCGCTTTCGGATACAAGACGTGTACAAGCCAGCCTACGCCGCAGAGTCGGCGGTAGAACGCTGTCAAGCCCGCAAGAATATAAATGCTCAAATATCACATTGCTGCTCATTCACATTTCTAGGTTTATTATAAATTTACAACATTTATAAATAAAGAAAAGTACAAGATTTTACAATTAACAAAATTGAAACAATTGTTTTCTATTTCTAGGTCGATCTCAGCATACCCAAGCCTCCCCAAGTGCTAAGAGTGATCGCGGCTAAACCTGAAAAATGTTGGTTATCCAGTCAGGATTGGAACAAATATACAAACCGACGGCAGTGCAAAATATAATAGAATTGACATGACATGAAAATAGCATATGGAATATGAAAACTGTAAGATAACTGATGTCATAGCACGATAGAGAAATAAACAAGAAAAAACTAATAAAAGACATCTATCTAGGTGGTGTGAAATATCCGTTTTGACATGTGGACGGCTAGGGGATAAATCAGGCACACTGCACGTGTCGTGCGCAGCGGCTAGCATTCACGAGAGATAATGGGATAGTTCTGTGTAGTCCACATGTTTACTAAGATATTTCCCCTCCCGACTACTCCGTGTGACGAGCGTGCCAACAAACAGCAAGATATATGTATAGACATTAAATGATAAGACTACTATGAATCGGAAAGCAATCAGAAAGTGCACTTGCCTGAGGTCCTTAGCTGGAGAAACCAATAATAATATACCACTCACGAGCCACAATCAGTCAACACATATAGAAGTCTCCGGATGCTGAAATAAATAGTGCCAACGTTCTCAGAATAGTCAAATTAGCTAGGATTGCATGTCCTTAAGTTCAATTCTGGACACAAGGGCAAAACAGTAATTTCGGGCAAAAACGATGTCCGCCGTTGGACCCGCTTTGCACCGAAAAGCGTGCCAGAGTCAACGGTCTCTAAAGTCGTTAAACTACATATCTACGAATCCAGTTTTCCGATATAAACCCAACCGTATGTCCAAAGTTGGATTCCGGCAGGCCGTGCACAAAATCGTCCGTTGAGTGGAACCGTGGGGCCCGCAAAATGACGTCGATTTCAACTGTCTCAGAATTGGACCAAACTTGGCATGCAGGACCAAAAAAATGATACGGTCCTGTTGGCATAAGTTTCGTCTTGATCTGACGAGCGTGCACAAAGTTATGACTGAATTTACATTGGACGGATACGGGGCGATTCCGACGGATACGCGTCGAATTCGTCGCGCACACGCGACCAATTTGATTTCCGTCAAAGCCCACACGACCACGAAGCTGTTACGCAGCTTTAGATGCCTTCGGTGTGCGACCACGTCGTCCAGATTAGCGTGTCGCACGTCGTGTGGATGGGTTTTCTAAGTTTTTAAAACAAGTTTTTCTTAATTTTCTAAATCTATTTTCTCGGTGTACAGTGGACAAAAACAGAAACAATAAAAAGGGGTTTGAAGCCTAATAGGTTGTCTATGAGTGTCTTCAATTAGTTTCCTAGTTTTCTTGCTGGATTGACCAAGATCGGCCCTCCAAACCGAGCATCGGGACAGTATTTACTGTCTATTCCGAGATAGATTTTCTGCCAACTTAGCTTCGATTTTTAACTCGATTCCGTCTCGATTTAAGTCGAAACTATTACACAGGAATAAAGAGGTATATGTTAGGTCTTTACCTGCGGGTTCGGTTCGAAGATTGATGGATCGTGGAGGCCGTATCCTCTCCGCGAAGTCGTGCTCGCCAGAGCTGCTTCTGCTCTGTTCTGCTGACCGTTTGGTTCCCACGCGCGCCTGCTCCGGCGGTCTGGCCGGCCGGCGGCGCGACCCTCGGCGGCGGGCACGTGCGCGCGGGGAGGGGTCGCCGAGGCGTGGTGGTGGGGCGCGGCGGTTAGGGTTTCGATGATATACTCTTCTCTCGATTCGTTATGTTCCCTGTTAATACAAATATATATATATATATATATATATATATATATATATATATATATATATATATATATATATATATATATATATATATATACACCTGTATATATATAGGGTCGGGGGTTAGTTTGCACAGGAGGGTTGCTTTAGTCACCCCTCGAGTAACTAAGCCATCTTGCTGGCCTGGGGAAATGGTTGGACCGAGCTTGGGATTTCCTTGGCTGGGAAAATTGTGGGCCTATCATATTGTTATATTTGTGCTAAAAAGGTGTGCAAAGGCAATGAACACATGCCAGCCCTCAATATTTTTCACTGTAAAAGATCTTTCAGTGCTAAAAAATAGGACTAATTGTATTGCTTCCACTTCAACAGCTAAACCTGACAGCCTTGTGTGATAGATTATTGTGGCACAAAAAGCTAATATTGCTGGAATATCATTAGAATATGTCCATCATTCATCAACCAAGGCTCAGAAGGCAATTGCTAATGACAATGTGGGAAAACTACTGATCTAGGGGATTCTTGCTTAGCCAATAATTAGATTGATACTTTGAATTACTATACTAATCTTTTCAGGAAGCGTACTTTCTCCAATTTTATAGGACATAATTAATATAGGTTGTCAAGAATGAACTAGCTGCAAACTGTGAAACCTCAAAACTCTTTGTATTATTCATCTAAAGTGCTTGCTGCAAAGTTCAACAAGATGCTGGACTAGTACTTGACCATGCCCCACTTAGTCTTCCTTCCAATCTTATTCAGAAAGGCTTGTTTTCCCTCTGCATTTTCAATGGTCCACCCAGCCAATTTGAAGTTTATAGTCTAGAAAATATACATGTTTTTCTATAAATTGGAAAAAGCTAGCTCCTCACTTTACCCTAGATTATCTTCTTCCATCATATATTCCACATTCTAAGTTACTACCATACTGTAAGCGACATTATACAGACTCATATCATACTGTCGCACCATTATACAGACTCATGCTAGTTCTGCTTCAGTCTCCCTACAGCAACCATCCTACAATTTCATTATACTGTTATAATGCCATTTCCTTGGCTGGGAAAATTGTGGGCCGAGCCTGGCTATCAATCTTTGTTGAAATAGAGATTCTATATACATATGTATATGCTCATGTATATTTGCCTATACATACATGTATACTATTATATATACACTCCAAGCAATATATATATATATATATATATATATATATATATATATATATATATATATATATATATATATATATATATACTTCCAACTAGAAAATGCTATAACACTCTAGAATATTATATCAAGATATTATCATAATCTAGTGTAAAATATTTTACACATGGGCCTATACTTATATCTATATATAATTATTAATATACAATTGTAGAGTCATAAACATATGGCCCTCTATGTATAGATATATATATAGCATGTGTATATATTGACCTTTTTATATAACCTCAGTATACCTATATATATTTGTATATCTTACCTATAAAATACTACCATTTATTTATTATGAACACACAATAAATATACAAAAATGATTAATAAATATATATCGCCTAATCACATAAACATACACAATATATGCATATATATATATATATATATATATATATATATATATATATATATATATATATATATATATATATATATATATATATAAAATCATTTTAATATATATAATCATTTTATATATATATATATATATATTTTAAAATTAAAATATATATATATATATATAAAATGATTATATATATTAAAATGATTTTATATATATATATATATATATATATATATATATATATATATATATATATATATATATATATATATATATATATATATATATATATATATATATATATACTGTTCTAATCAAAGGTCCCACAACCTAAAATAACATTCCAAGAAAATGTATCATTATCGAAAGAAATCAATATATAAAATATAATTATAACTTTAATAGCAACATTATATTTTATTTAACTATTATTTATAAAAATCTAAAATCATCATTTAATTAAAATAATAAAAAGAAATAAAAATATATTTTTTTCGGGAAGGGGAGCTACAAATCTACCCACCTTAAAATAATTTCGTCCTCGAAATTTCATCTCATAGGCATGCCTAAAATTCAAAAGAAAAAAAATGAAAAGAATAAATCCACTATTACACGATCTTCTCAAATTTAATTTCTCGAAAATGATTGTATCCTCTTTCTAGCCATTTTGTAACTATGAAACTCCGAGGTCTTCTACCCACCTTAGGTCACACTACTCCCTTGAAACACCTGACGTCATAATTTTGTAACTCTCCAACTAATTGCAAAAATATAACTACCGACATATCTATGGCATCAGGCATCTACGACCTCTTCTATTTATCAAGCAATTTAAAATTTAAATGCAACAAATTTACACAAGTAGCTAAGAAATATTGATAAACTCTAATAACCATGACTATTTGTTGCTCTGAAATAGGGAGGACGGGGAGATAAGGCAGTATAATTGGGAGCACTGTAAAGTTTCAAGAGCAGTGGAGAGTTTCCAATGTTACAGATAGAAGGAAGTTTATGAACCACTGCCTTATCTGCTAGATTAGCTACTCTAGTCCAGTCACTTGCTACGTCGAAGAGCCCTTCGTTACCTAGAGTGGCCTGCCATCCATGCAATACAGAAGTCTCGTTCTCGAAATTCCAATTCAAACAAAGTTCCATAACGGAACAAAATTTGAGGAATCAAGATTGTGGTCTTAATGAGTTCTCTATTCGGTCATCAGTCGTTGGTTGGATGAACATTGGATTTCAATCTATATGGACTAGACAAGATCCCTATGATAAAACTATTCCTACTAGATTGGGGTATCCTAGAATAGGTTACTACCCAAGGGATTGAGCTGGTTGTTAGTCGGGTTGGTTAGCTAGGTCCCTAAAGCTCAAAGCGCACCTTCCGTGACTTTTGTGTTTAAGTAGCACAAGAGGCCTCTATTAAGTGGCACACTAGTGGTATGTGCACAGTGAGCTTCGAGTAGATCACAACCATATATTGGGTCGAAGGGATTGAGTCGAAGTTGAGACTCTAGTGGAGGTTGGAAAGTATACCGATACTATGGTAAAGGTTATAACTGGTCCTTTTAACCTGAAAGTCGTACCCCAAAAATAGAGTACAAGGGGACTGGTTTGAGTGGGACATAATATACCTAGATGAAGGTAGACTCGTCTAGGTCTTGCATATGAAATTTGTTGGAAGATAATAGCTGGTCTCGTGTTCCGAATATTAATGACACGGCCGGGAACACAAAAGGATCTAAATGAAAAGTGGGAGTCCAAGGGCACTAATAATCATCCTAATGGAATTTATTCTAATCACTCGGTAGTCCTGGTATATCCTAAAATTTTAGAAGGCTTACAGTCTACCCACCTTAAAGGCTAGGATATGGTGGCAAGGTTCCTGTCATAGGGCTGGCCGATGACAGCTACACTTGCGTATACAACTATCATAGCCGTGGGGATATTATGTATCTATCTATCAATTACGAGTTTTTGTCTTTCCAACCAGTGAAGACGAAAACAATAAAGGGTTCAAGAGAGATGTCACTGAACACATTTACATGATTCAAGGCGAATGTATAATTCAAGAGGATTTGTCAAAGCAGTCGCGGATGAGATCCTAGAGACATCTACATCCCAATCTACGTAAGAAAATTAGATGAAGAGCGAACCAATTGCATCATGGTTGATCAGACCACAATACAATGATTCTGATTAGACAATATGTTAGCGGGCGTCCCCAATAGACATATGTCTTGAATCAAGCTCGATAAAAGAGTAGGCTTGCAAAACTAGGCCGTACTAGCAGCATTGGTCAAGAGAGTCAAAATATAGATATGCGAGATTTTTGAAGGAAGGAATAAGTAGTTTGAGTTTTGGAAAATCAAAACCTTACTCGGTGTTATTGCTTATACAGTCAACCTATTTTCTTCATATCCATAAGGCTTTGGTCGACTAAGGGGTTATGGACCTCTAAAGTCTATTTTCTAATTAAACCTATTAGTGTCGGTCAATTACCTCGTCAATGGGTCACAAGGACCACATAACGCTAGATTGGGAGGCATGCTACTCGATTTAGAGAAATTATACTAGTATTGGTTTTGGATCTTAGAGGGCATACAGAGCAGTCTCTATTCTCTATAATATCCCAAACTTGTAATCACATCTAAAATCATTTCACCTAGAATTACGCCTTGTCCGTATACCCTGGCTACAGCAACCCTTGGTTTCGTGATTCAAATGTGATAGACTATTAGACACTCTACCTATATTGACACAATGGTATCTAAGATCTAAAGAAGTCAACGATAACATAGTTTCTGCAATATTCCATAGACTATTATTCTTCAAAACGATTTCAATTCTATGGGTTGTGCCTCGCCAGTGCGCTGCTGGCTACAGTGAACCCACGTTCTCCACTCTCAAATATTTGACGACAGTGCGCTGCTGTCTAAACTTTATGGGTTAGCTAATATTTCTCTAACTATAACCGTAAAAAAATATGGGCTTCTAGAGATTCAAACAAGTTGACTAAAATAAAGCGTAGGTATTCGTCCTGTCAGTCACAACACCTAAAACAAAGGAGTTAACATAGAAGAATTAACTAAAGACGAAAGGAGCACAAACATTCTAGTATCTATCTCATGTGTATTTCTATGGTTGAGGGAAATCTCAAATCAATCTACCTCGAGATTTGCAGACAAATTGCAGAATCAGAAATTATAGACTAAATCCTTTCAGCAAAAGAGAATTTAAATAGGAAATTCTAATTTACGATATAAGGTTTAGATCTAATAAAGCAAAATAGCATATCCATATTGGATCACATTGACATATTCAGAAGTAATAGTGTGTCTACAAAGATCTGGCAAGCAATCTAAATTTAACAACTTGGTATCCAAATTGTATGGCCTAACAGACAATCTTAACTACCCCACGGTTATTCTGAACAAGGGACTCCTAGTCCTAGTCATTCTCCTAAATCATTTTAATCCTATTTGTGAATGAGCATTTCCTGGTCGCAGGCTCGCAACAGTACGACTAATGTACCATCACGAGTTCGCAGTCTTTTGCGAAATCGGACCTGCATGGGCCACCACAAAAACTTGTCACGACCCGCATCTGCTTTTCGGATACGAGACGTGTCCAAGCCAGCCTACGCCGCAGAGTCGGCGGTAGAACGCTGTCAAGCCCGCAAGAATATAAATGCTCAAATATCACATTGCTGTTCATTCACATTTCTAGGTTTATTACAAATTTACAATATTTATAAATAAAGAAAAGTACAAGATTTTACAATTAACAAAATTGAAACAATTGTTTTCTATTTCTAGGTCGATCTCAACATACCCAAGCCTCCCCAAGTGCTAAGAGTGATCGCGGCTAAAGCTGAAAAATATTGGTTATCCAGTCAGGATTGGAACAAGTACACAAACCGACGGCAGTGCAAAACACAATAGAATTGACATGACATGAAAATAGCATATGGAATATGAAAACTGTAAGATAACTGATGTCATAGCACGATAGAGAAATAAACAAGGAAAAACTAATAAAAGACATCTATCTAGGTGGTGTGAAATATCTGTTTCGACATGTGGACGGCTAGGGGGTAAATCAGGCACACTGCACGTGTCGTGCACAGCGTCTAGCATTCACGAGAGACAATGGGATAGTTCTGGGTAGTCCACATGTTTACTAAGATATTTCCCCTCCCGACTACTCCGTGTGACGAGCGTGTCAACAAGCAGCAAGATATATGTATAGACATGAAATGATAAAACTACTATGAATCGGAAAGCAATCAGAAAGTGCACTTGCCTGAGGTCCTTAGCTGGAGAAACCAATAATAATATACCACTCACGAGCCACAATCAGTCAACACATGTAAAAGTCTTCGGATACTGAAATAAATAGTACCAACGTTCTCAGAATAGTCAAATTAGCTAGGATTGCCTGTCCTTAAGTCCAATTCTGGACACAGGGGCAAAACGGTAATTTCGAGCAAAAAGATGTCCGCCGTTGGACCCGCTTTGCATCGAAAAGCGTGCCAGAGTCAACGGTCTCTAAAGTCGTCAAACTATATGTCTACGAATCTAGTTTTCCGATACGAACCCAATCGTATGTCCAAAGTTGGATTCCGGCGGGCTGTGCACAAAATCGCCCGTTGAGTGGAACCATGGGGCCCGCAAAACGACGTCGATTTCAATTGTCTCAGAATTGGACCAAACTTGGTATGCAGGACCAGAAAAATGATACGGTCCTGTTGGCACAAGTTTTATCTCGATCTGACGAGCGTGCACAAAGTTATGACTGAATTTGCATTGGACGGATACGGGGCGATTCCGACGGATACGCGTCGAATTCGTCGCGCACACGCGACCAATTTGATTTTCGTCAAAGCCCACACGACCACGAAGCTGTTACGCAGCTTTCAATGCCTTCGGTGCGTGACCATGTCGTCCAGATTGGCGTGTCGCACGTCGTGTGGATGGGTTTTCTAAGTTTTTAAAACAAGTTTTTCTTAATTTTCTAAATCTGTTTTCTCGGTGTACAGTGGAAAAAAACAGAAACTATAAAAAGGGGTTTGAAGCCTAATAGGTTGTCTATGAGTGTCTTCAATTAGTTTCCTAGTTTTCTTGCTGGATTGACCAAGATCGGCCCTCCAAACCGAGCATCGGGACAGTATTTACTGTCTATTCCGAGACAGATTTTTCGCCAACTTAGCTTCGATTTTTAACTCGATTCCGTCTCGATTTAAGTCGAAACTATTACACAGGAACAAAGAGGTATATGTTAGGTCTTTACCTGCGTGTTCGATTCGAAGATTTATGGATCGTTGAGGCCGTATCCTCTCCGCGAAGTCGTGCTCGCCAGAGCTGCTTCTGCTCTGTTCTGCTGACCGTTTGGTTCCCACGCGCGCCTGCTCCGGCGGTCTGGCCGGCCGGCAGCGCGACCCTCGGCGGCACGCACGTGCACGCGGGGAGGGGTCGCCGAGGCGTGGTGGTGGGGTGCGGCGGTTAGGGTTTCTATGATATACTCTTCTCTCGATTCGTTATGTTCCCTGTTAATATATATACACCCGTATATATATAGGGTCGGGGTTTGTTTGCACAGGAGGGTTGCTTTAGTCACCCCCCGAGTAACTAAGCCATCTTGCTGGCCTGGGGAAATGGTTGGACCGAGCTTAGGATTTCCTTGGCTGGGAAAATTGTGGGCCTATCATATTGTTATATTTGTGCTAAAAAGGTGTGCAAAGGCAATGAACACATGCCAGCCCTCAATATTTTTCACTGTAAAAGATCTTTCAGTGCCAAAAATAGGACTAATTGTATTGCTTCCACTTCAACAGCTAAACCTGACAGCCTTGTGTGATAGATTATTGTGGCACAAAAAGCTAATATTGCTGGAATATCATTAGAATATGTCCATCATTCATCAACCAAGGCTCAGAAGGCAATTGCTAATGACAATGTGGGAAAACTACTGATCTAGGGGATTCTTGCTTAGCCAATAATTAGATTGATACTTTGAATTACTATACTAATCTTTTCAGGAAGCGTACTTTCTCCAGTTTTACAGGACATAATTAATATAGGTTGTCAAGAATGAACTAGCTGCAAACTGTGAAACCTCAAAACTCTTTGTATTATTCATCTAAAGTGCTTGCTGCAAAGTTCAACAAGATGCTGGACTAGTACTTGACCATGCCCCACTTAGTCTTCCTTCCAATCTTATTCAGAAAGGCTTGTTTTCCCTCTGCATTTTCAATGGTCCACCTAGCCAAATTTGAAGTTTATAGTCTAGAAAATATACTTGTTTTTCTATAAATTGGAAAAAGCTAGCTCCTCACTTTACCCTAGATTATCTTCTTCCATCATATATTCCATATTCTAAGTTACTACCATACTGTAAGCGACATTATACAGACTCATATCATACTGTCGCACCATTATACAGACTCATGCTAGTTCTGCTTCAGTCTCCCTACAGCAACCATCCTACAATTTTATTGTACTGTTATAATGCCATTTCCTTGGCTGGGAAAATTGTGGGCCGAGCCTGGCTATCAATCTTTGTTGAAATAGAGATTCTATATACATATGTATATGCTCATGTATATTTGCCTATACATACATGTATACTATTATATATACACTCCAAGCAATATATATATATATATATATATATATATATATATATACTTCCAACTAGAAAATGCTATAACACTCTAGAATATTATATCAAGATATTATCATAATCTAGTGTAAAATATTTTACACATGGGCCTATACTTATATATATATATATATATATATATATATATATATATATATATATATATATATATATATATATATATATATATATATATATATATATATATATATTTTTATATATATATATATATATATATATATATATATATATATATATATATATATATATAATTATTAATATAAAATTGTAGAGTCATAAACATATGGCCCTCTATGTATAGATATATATATAGCATGTGTATATATTGACATTTTTATATAACCTCAGTATACCTATATATATTTGTATATCTTACCTATAAAATACTACCATTTATTTATTATGAACACACAATAAATATACAAAAATGATTAATAAATATATATCGCCTAATCAGATAAACATACACAATATATGCATATATATATACATATATATATATATATATATATATATATATATATATATATATATATATATATATATATACTGTTCTAATCAAAGGTCCCACAACCTAAAATAACATTCCAAGAAAATTTATCATTATCGAAAGAAATCAATATATAAAATATAATTATAACTTTAATAGCAACATTATATTTTATTTAAATATTATTTATAAAAATCTAAAATCATCATTTAATTAAAATAATAAAAAGAAATAAAAATATTTTATTTTCGGGAAGGGGAGCTACAGTATCGGAATGAACCCCGACTCCAGGACAAGCAGCTTGACTGAGACACCTTCAAAAGGCTATTCCGCGGGAAGTTCTTCCCAACATCAGAAATACGGGAGATGGAAAGACAGTTCCAGGACCTGAAGCAAGGGAACATGACGGTCGGAGAGTATGCAGCAGAGTTTGGCCGACTTAGCCGCTTTGCCCAGAATTTGGTTGCTGACCCCAAGGATCGGGCTGAAATATTCAGGTATGGACTAAGGGAAGAGATTCGCACCCCTGTGATCGCAGGTGGCGCTAAGACATATGAGAGGATCCTGATACGAGCTCAGGACGTGAAGAAGAGCCAGCCTTCTCGTTCAAAGAGGGAGTATCCTGGAACTAGCAACTTCCAGGGTAACCAGAAGAGGCCCAACAACAACAACAACAGGCCTTCGCACCATCAGCAGCAGCACCATCAGGCAAGGACCAATGACAGAGCACCTCAGAGGCAGATCCCTGTCTGTGATTTTTACAAGAGGCCAGGGCATCAATCGAACATATGCAGGAAGAGGCTAGGACACTGTCTAGTCTGTGGGTCTGCCACCCACCAAGTGAAGGACTGCCCCTCGTCAGTCCATCGGATCGGAGCAACTCAGCAAAGAGTTCCCCTACCCACTCAGCAACAATGGTTCGGACAACACCAGCAGAAGACCGGACGAGCTTTTGCCCTAGCAGCTGATGAGCAGGAACCAGAGCAGGAACCCACCGCTGATGTCATCACAGGTTTCATTTATGTGTTTTCACATCCCGCTCTAGCATTATTTGATTCGGGTACATCACATAGTTTCATATCATCAAAGTTTATTTCTGCACATCACTTAGATACGGGACTTAGCAAGATGATTAGTACAGTTATGACCGATGGTGGACCCATACCCATCACTGAGGCTTGTAACTGTCCCATAACTATCTCAGACCACCAATTCTTAACACCCTTACTTGTGATGCCCTTGCCCAACTATGATGTAGTCCTAGGGATGAATTGGTTAAGTGAGCAGCATGCGCTGATAGATTGTCATAGAGGATCTGTAATCTTCAGTCCACCAGGAGAACCAGAGTTTGAAATCTCTCGGGCCCCGAAAGACATGAAGAATGTTACCTAGTCCTCTATCACCGAAGAACCCGGGCCTCCTCACACTATCATAGCGGAATTCATGGATGTCTTTCCAGATAGTCTTCCAGGATTGTCGCCAGCTCGAGGTGTGGAATTCACCATCGATCTAGTACCCGGCTCTTTCCTATTTCTCGGGGATGCTACAAAGTCAACCCCAAGGAGGAAAAGGAGATGAAGGACCAGATTGACGAACTGAAGGCACAAAGATTTATCAGAGACGGGGCTTCACCCTGGGGAGCACCAGTTTTGTTTGTGCCCAAGAAGGATGGAACCGTACGAATATGCATTGATTACCGAGCGCTGAACAACATCAACATCAAGAACAAGTACCCTCTACCCCGGATCAACGACCTGTTTGATCAACTAAGTGGAGCCAAGGTATTTTCAAAGATAGATCTCAGATCAGGCTACCATCAAATCAAGGTCAGGAAGGAGATTATTCCCAAGACGACGTTCAACACCAAGTATGGGCAATTTGAATTCTTGATCATGCCGTTTAGACTGACAAATGCTCCTACGGTATTCATGAACATCATGAACAAGGTTTTCCATGAATATCTAGATCAGTTTGTTGTTGTCTTCATCGATGACATTCTGATCTACTCGAAGACTGAAGAAGAGCATGAAGAGCACCTAAGGAAAGTGCTGAGCACCTTGAGGAAGGAGAAGCTCTATGGTAAGCTATCCAAATGCAAATTCTTTTTAGACAAAGTGGAATTTTGGGGCCATGTTGTCACAGGAAAAGGAATTTCGGTGGATCCAAAGAAGATAGCTACAATTGAGAAATGGACTGCACCAAGTTCGGTTGCAGAAATCAGAAGCTTTTTAGGTTTGGCTTGCTACTACCGGAAGTTCGTGAAGGATTTCTCCAAGATTGCTGAACCAATGACGAAGCTCACCAGGAAGAACGAAGAATTCATTTGGTCTGAAGCTTGCCAGTCAGCTTTTGAGGAACTGAAGAAGAGGCTTACGACGGCGCCGATACTTGCGCTATCCGTAGGTACCGACGGTTTCTTAATTTATAGTGATGCTTCCGGTAAGGGATTGGGCTGTGTTCTTCAACAACACGGGAAAGTAATTGCTTACGCATCTAGGCAATTACGGACTCATGAGAAGAACTATCCCACACATGATTTGGAGCTTGCAGCGATGATATTTGCATTGAAGCGATGGAAGCACTACCTTTATGGAGAGAGAGTGGAAATATTTACAGACCAAAAAAGTCTGAAATATGTTTTCACTCAGAAGGAGCTGAATATGAGACAGAGACGATGGCTGGAGCTGATGAAGGATTTCGATATCAACCTGCAGTATCATCCGGATAAGGCTAATGTTGTTGCAGATGCACTTAGTCGATACCCGATGGCAATATTCTTGACCAAGGAGCGTCATTTGCTGGAGGACATGGAAAAGCTTGGATTGGAGATTGTACTTGTGATGACCATAGTTCGTATTACGTATTTGGTATACGTGTACGTATTTTGACTCGTATTGCATGACTCCTTGCTTGGTTTATTTCGTCATTTTTTATTGCTTGATTATTCTTGGTTTGGTTTGGTTCGGCTTGGCTTGGTTTGCCTTAGGTTCATCATGAACCAAAGGAAAACCCTACCTACCACCCCATCATCATTTATTAACCCCACCCTCTTTCTCTCTCATCATTCACTCTTCTTCTTCCCCACCGTTGCTCTCCACCTACCAAGAGGTTTAGGCAAATGAAACTTGCTTTATGGTGGATTTCAAGTTTTATTGTTCTATTCTCTTATTTACGTGATTATAAGCCTCTTTAGAACTTGGAGTTTTTGATTTTAATGGATAGATTCTTCTAGATCTACATTTTAACCTTGGGTTTTCACAAGTTCATGGAGTTTTTCTTGGTTTTGATCTACTAAAACTTGTTATTTTCGAAAACTAATAGTTCCATGAGCGAAAGCACGAAATTTCGTGTGAATTTGGTTTTTGATTCACCTCATTTCGAGTTAAAACGAAGTTTTTATGGCCAAAACAAGTTTTCTGAAATTTTCATGTCGGCTGAAGAACGTGGGCTGGCGTAAAATGAGATTTTACGCAGAGAAGCTAGCTTAAAATCAAATTTTACGCAGGAAAGCTTGCGTAAAAATGAGATTTTACGCTAGGGACCCAGGGAATGTATATTTTATGCTGAAAATCATCCAGAATGTAAAATTTTACGCTAGGGGCCCTGGGAATGCGTATTTTACGCTGGATTGTATCCAGAATGTAAAATTTTACGCTAGGAAACCTGAAATTGTGTATTTTACGCTGAATTTCATCCAGAATGTAAAATTTTATGCTAAGGACCCTGAGAATGCATATTTTACGCTGGATTGTATCCAGAATGTAAAATTTTACGCTAGGAACCCTGGAATTGCGTATTTTACGCTGGATTGTATCCAAAATGTAAGATTTTACGCAGGGAACCCTAAAATTGCGTATTTTACGCTGGATGGTACCCAGAATGTAAAATTTTACGCTGTAACCCTCCTCTTTTGCGTATTTTGCGCAGAATTGAATTTTTGGCGTAAAAAGTGCACAGAATGACTGTTTTGCCAAGTTTAGCTATTTTCTAGCCAGAAGTTCGAAAAACTTAAAACATGAAAGTTTTAGATCTTTGTCTTATCTTTCCGAATATCTCTGGAACACCTCATTTTGAGTTCGTATGTGGAAGTTATGCCCCGTCTTCCCTGAGCCGTATGATTCCTCCACAACTCTTGCACCTTATTTATATTTGGTTATTGCATATACGCTTATACCATGATTAAATGTTAATTCTAAATATGTTCCATGACATAATGGTGATCCGTCGTGGTGCACTCTTGACAGTGAATTGACATGATATATAACTCGAATGCTATTACGACGACTAGCATATCATAACAGAATTGAATAGCCTGGACACCGTGGGTGATTGTGTTTATACAAAATAACCAGTAGTGTTTTGCATCATGTCTAGGATAGGGATCCCTGAGTATCACGGTCAGGGATACCTACAGTAATTGACTAAGGCTAATAAACTAGAATAATTCAGTAGACATGAAGAGATTTCCAGCTACAGGCAATCACGTTATCTGGGCGCATTAAATGGATTTGTAGCCTACCGACGAGTAGGGCACATTTCCAGCACACAGTCACATGTTGCATTCTTCATAAACGGACATTCGACCCGGGTAACCGGATGGTCTGCAGGGCTTGTGGCTGTTGGGATAATCTCATTGCATATTGCTAATAACTAGGCATGTGATAACCCTAGTTAGTTAAAAGTATCAAGCCGTACTCTTGATTGGCCGTGATTGATTGGATGAAGTTTATTCCATCTTAGTCTTATCCTGATCCTGTGCAAGATTGTGACAGGACATGATTATTGATGCTTGCCATAACAATAACGATCGGGGGTCCAGTTCTGTTCAGGTGAAGGGTTACAACCCCGGTCCTTATTTAGTTTAAGGGTTGTAACCTGACTCCCGGAGCAGTTCTGTGTCCTCTCTTCGTTTATTGTCTTATTGCAACCCCATGCCATGTTCTCCATATTTTACCTTACCTTAATACCATAATCATTTATACTGGCCTTAGCAATAAAGATCGGGGGTCCAGTTCTGTTCAGGCGAAGGGTTACAACCCTGGTCCTTGTTTGGTTTAAGGGTTGTAACCTGGCTCCCGGAGCAGTCCTGCGTCCTCTCTTCATTTATTGTCTTCACTGTACCAATAGTATTTGAGACGGGTTTCTATTCAGGCGAAGGGTCACAACCCCGGTCCTTGTTTGGTTTAAGGGTTGTGACCTTGCTACTTGAATGGTTTCCTCGCACTCAGTTTACTATTGTTATTACTATTATTATCAGTTCTTTATTTATTATCTTTAATATTCTTTTGTTATATGCTGGTTTTAGTTCCTAAGTGAAGCCTTCTTTGTGGCACTTGCTCTTTCTGGGGTTTTACCCAGCTGGTTTTGTGTGGCCAGATATCGGAGCAGCACCAGAGGATCCACCTGTCTTCCTTCCAGATGGTGACCACCAGGCGTAACCCTGGCAACGAGTGGGTTTCTTTTTGTCCTCCCACTTTATTGTAAAAATTATTTTTTTGAGGCGTTTAGCCGACGAGCACGTGTTAGCTCGTATTGCATCTTTATTTACTGTCTGCCTACGGGCTGTTACATGATTGATAGATCCTAGGGTTGATCATATATGACTAAACTCTTGCTAGTCTTGACATTTTGTACGACTAGCTTCATGATCATCCAATATATAATGTATAGAACGCCTTGCTATTATATATTTGGTGCCCTGACATCTTGTAACTATTATTGCATGCTTAAGATTGAGACATTAGGCTTGTTCATGACCATAGGAGACTGTTGGCTTGTAGTTAAACCCTCGTATATCTAGACAGTCGTGACCGTATAGCGAGGTGGGTTGTACTTCAATATACGTAGCTGGCTATGTACGCCCCCGCTCTCCAGTATTCCGGTTCTGGGGCGTTACATGGTTTAAGTGGTGGCCCATGCAGGTCTTGTGAATCAAGATATGTGAGAGTTTATCGAATATATGTCTCAATCAGTACTCGCCCTTGATCTCTGCTCGCATCTTCTAATCTCCGAGATTCTCGACCTGATCACATGCTTGTATCGTTGATCTGTCTTTGTCCTTCATTATTGTTCCCTATGTCGTCTTCTTCAGCGGCATTGTTCCTGGTCCTGCCGACCAGCAAGGCGAAGCACCTCCCATGGACCAGCAGCAACCAGAAGATCAGGCCCAGCACTCGGGAGCAGCTTTCCGGGTCATGCCTCCCGGAGATCCAGAACCCCTGGTACAGCCAGTCCAGCCCGCAAGGCAGGATGATGGAGCCTTGGTTGGACTTATCAGGGAGTTGCTTACGTCGCAGGATCGTCGAGAAGATGCGTTGCACCAGGCGGTGGCAGACGCTTTGACCAGAGGAGGTCATCAGGAAAATAGCGCGGCCAACAGCTTCAAGCGCTTGAATCCTCCTTTCTTCGACGACAGTGAAGATGCGATCGCTGCAGATACATGGCTTCAGGACACAGAGGTGATTCTAGAAGCAGCCAGGACTCCAGAGAACGAGAAGGTGGCCGTGGTGCGACTACTGCTATTGGATCTTGCCCGCAGCTGATGGCGGCACAGGTCGTTGGATTAATGGCCCCTATTGCCTGGGCAGTGTTCAGGGAGAGATTCCAGACCAAGTATTTTGATATTGTAGCTCGGTATGATCTACAGACGAGGTCACTAATCTGAAGCAGATGGGCAGGGCGGTCGATGGATATGCGGCTGAGTTTTTGAGACTTAGTCGGTTTGCTCCCACCTTGGTAGCAACTGAGTTCGATAGAGCCCAACGGTTCCAGCAGGGGCTCCACCTAGAGATTTTGTTGGCAGTGGAACAGTTTGAGCATCAGACCTTGATGTAGTACTGAGGGCAGCCCGAAGACATGAGTATACCTCCCAAAGAATTGTGGACAGGACCGGAGGTCGAAAGCGATCTCACGGTCAGATGAATCAGTCATCAGCACCAGCCCCGGCAGCCAGGGCTTTGACCATTGGAGCTCTGAGGCGGGCAGCCTCAGTGACGTCAGTTCAATATTCCACCCCGATGCACCCTCAGCAGTAGAAGCAGAAGCAGTCTTCCGCAGTAGGATGTTCACACTGCGGGAAGCCAGGACATATGGTATCAGAGTGTCGCAGAGCACAGGGTTTGTGCTTGGTTTGTGGTACCCCGGACCACAGGGTTGGAAACTGCCCGAACATGGGGAGTTCATCGGCCTTCTCTAGTCCTTCAGTTAGAGGACCAGCCCCAGTCCAGCAGCAGCAGCAGCAACAGCTGCAGTACCCGTTCTCGAGGCCATTGCCGACGCAGGCCCAGGCATTCCAGCAGCAGAGACCGCAGCAGTATGCCCAAGCCCAAGCCCTGATCCAGAGTAGGCAGAGGAACTTTCAGCAGAGGGGACCCGCACCCAGAGGGCATGGTCAAGTGCTGGCTTTGACCATGGGAGAGGAAGGAATTGCACCAGGTGAGGTGGTGGCAGGTACTATTCTCGTCAACACCTTTCCAGCTTCAGTATTATTTGATTCTGGTGCCTCACATTCATTTATGTCTGCACGATTTGCGACACGGATAGGGCTGGAGCCCGAGCCATTATCAGTAAGGCTCAATATACTTACTGGTAATGGTCTTGTGGGAGTAGATAGAGTGTTTTCCTCGTGTCAGGTCGTAGTTAGAGGTAGAGAGTTTCCCGCTAGGTTGATAGAATTTTCGATGGCCGATTATGATGTGGTCTTAGGGATGGATTGGTTGAGGGACCAATATGCTAGGATAGATTGCCATATTGGCAGGGTTGCTTTTAGCATCCCAAGTGAGCCGGAGTTTTCCTTCTCCTGAGGCGAAGTGGAACCTTCTCGTCCCGTATTGCGAGTGGCAGTAGCAGCAATGCAGTTATCCCGGATCGTCGAGGAATTTCTAGATATTTTTCCAGAAGAGCTTCCAGGAATGCCGCCAGAGCGAGAGATCGAGTTCACCATAGACTTGATCCCTGGGACCACACCTGTGTCAGAGAGAGGTCTACCAGATGACGCCGTCGGAATTGGAGATATTGTACAAGATGATTGAAGAAATCCGGACCAAAAGGTTCATTCGTGCAAGTGGATCGCCTTGGGGAGCCCCGATTCTTCTTGTGAAAAAGAAGGATGGTACGTCCAGACTATGTGTTGAGTATCGTACCTTGAACTCAGTGACAATCAAGAACAAATATCCTCTTCCGAGAATAAATGACTTGTTTGATCAACTCAAGGGGGCGGCAGTATTCTCGAAAATAGATTTACGATCAGGATACCACCAGATCAGAGTCAGAGAGCAGGACATCCCGAAGACAGCTTTCAGATCACGGTATGGGCATTGGAAGTTCTTTGTAATGCCATTTGGAGCAACCAATGCGCCGGTAGTATTCATGGATCTCATGAATCGCATCTTCAGGCCTTATTTGGATCAGTTCATGATTGTGTTCATAGACGACATCCTGGTCTACAGCAAGAATGAGGCGGAACATGAGCAGCATCTCCGAGTTGTCCTCCAGATTCTCAGAGAGCACCAGTTGTATGCCAAGTTTAGTAAATACGAGTTCTGGCTCGATCGCATTTCGTACTTGGGCCACATCATCACCAGAGGAGGAGTAGAAGTGGATCCCCAAAAGATCGTGGCTATCGAAACATGGCCGGTGCCTAGCACAGTTGCAGAAGTTCGCAGTTTTCTTGGATTAGCCAGCTACTACCGGCGATTTGTTTCGGACTTTGCTCGGATTTCAGCGTCACTGACGCAGTTGACCCGCAAGGATGTGCAGTTTACTTGGACCGCAGAATGTCAGGATTCTTTTAAGAAGTTGAAGCGAGGCTTGATGACGGCTCCTATTCTCACGCTTTCAGATGGAACAGGAGGATTCTCAGTATATTGTGATGCTTCAGGTCGAGGTTTAGGATGTGTTTTGATGCAGCATGGGAAGGTAATAGCTTATGCGTCACGATAACTTCGTGATCATAAGAGGAATTATCCGACCCACGACTTGGAACTGGCAGCAGTAGTGTTTGCACTCAAGCTTTGGAGACACTACTTGTATGGAGATAGGGTGGAGATTTTCATCGATCATAAGAGCCTGAAGTATGTGTTCACTCAGAAGGATCTTAACATGCATCAGAGGAGATGGCTAGAGCTGCTTGTGGATTATGATGTCAACCTACAGTATCATCCTGGGAAGGCCAACGTCGTTGCAGATGCATTGAGCAGGAGAGCCGGAGTTTATTTTCTAACAGCGCAACCAGAGCTGTTAGCCGATCTTCAGAAAATGGGCCGGTATAGAAGTTGTCCTCCCTTCTAGTGTGGCATTGATGGCCAGCATGCAAGTTCAGTCCACTATAGTCGAGAGGATCCGGATGGCGCAGTCAGCAGATTCTAAGCTTCAGCGACTCAGAGCAGAGTGTGAGACAGGACGAAGACCAGAGTTATGTATCCATAAAGACGGTAGCCTTCGACATGGTAAGCGTCTTTGTGTACCCAGTGGAGATATCAGACAGAAGATCTTGGCAGAAGCTCACAGTTCGCAGTATTCCATTCATCCCGGTGGCACGAAGATGTATCGAGATATCCGTCAGCACTTTTGGTGGAATGGCATGAAGAGGGAGATAGCTCGATTTGTCTCTCGGTGTTTGGTTTACCAACAAGTCAAGGCTGAACATCAGAGGCCAGCTGGACTTCTTCAGCCCTTGCCAATTCCAGAATGAAAGTGGGAGCATATAACCATGGATTTCGTGACTGGATTGCCTAGATCTCCAGCTGGCAGAGATGCTATCTGGGTTATTATAGACCGGCTCACGAAGGTAGCTCACTTTCTCCCGTTCAGGGTCGGCCAGTCAACGGCTCAGCTAGCAGAGATGTACCTCAGGCAGATTGTTAGGCTGCACGGTGTTCCAGTCAGTATCACCTCGGACAGAGATTCAAAATTTACGTCGCACTTCTGGCGTAGCCTGCAGGAGAGTTTGGGGACTCGCCTCCAGTTCAGCTCAGCATACCACCCACAGACAGATGGCCAATCGAAACGCACGATCCAGACTCTCGAAGATATGTTGAGAGCTTGTACGCTCGACTTCGGTGGTTCGTGGAAAGATCACCTGCACCTGGTAGAGTTCTCGTACAACAACAGTTTCTAAGCCAGTATCCAGATGGCACCGTTCGAGGCACTGTATGGTAGGAAGTGTAGATCTCCACTAGCATGGGACGATGTTGGAGAAAGGAAGATGCTTGATCCCGAGTTAATCACTCAGACAGTTGAGGTGGTAAGGAGAGTCAGAGATCATCTTCGCGTTGCACAAAATCGTCAGCACCATTGGGCCGATTCTCATCGGCGTCCCCTTGAATTTTCTGTCGGCGACCATGTATTCCTTAGGATCTCGCCTAACCGTGGCGTCATTCGTTTCGGCGTACGGGGAAAGCTTAGTCCTAGGTATATAGAGTCGTTCGATATCCTGGAGCGAGTAGGAGATGTGTCCTATCGTCTCTCTCTTTCGTCGTCTCTGAGTGAGGTGCATGACGTGTTCCATGTATCCCAACTACGACGGTATATCCCGGATCTGAGCCACATCCTGGATCATTCGAAATTGGTTGTTGGTACCAACCTTTCGTATGAGGAGAGGCCCGTATCCATATTGGACCAAAGAGAGAAGATACTCAAGAACAAGACTATCAAGTTAGTCCGTGTTGCTTGGGGTCATCACTCCTTGGGTGAGTCAACGTGGGAGCGTGAGGATGATATCCGATCGCGATATCCCGACCTATTTGACTCGTAAGGTATAATGTCTTTCTTATGCCTTACGCTCTAAATTCCTTGCTTGAAATGAATGATTGCATGGTAGATTGCTTGAATATAGCTTGTCATTGCCTCTTTAACCTCTTAATTAAATTCCGAGGACGGAATTCTTTTAAGGTGGGTAGAGTTGTGATGACCATAGTTCGTATTACGTATTTTGGTATACGTGTACGTATTTTGACTCGTATTGTATGACTCCTTGCTTGGTTTATTTAGTCATTTTTCATTGCTTGGTTATTCTTGGTTTGGTTTGGTTCGGCTTGGCTTGGTTTGTCTTAGGTTCATCATGAACCAAAGAAAAACCCCTACCTACCACCCCATCATCATTTATTAACCCCACCCTCTTTCTCTCTCGTCATTCACTCTTCTTCTTCCCCACCGTTGCTCTCCACCTACCAAGAGGTTTAGGCAAGTGCAACTTGCTTCATGGTGGATTTTAAGTTTTATTGTTCCATTCTCTTATTTACGTGATTATAAGCCTCTTTAGAACATGGAGTTTTTTATTTTAATGGATAGATTCTTCTAGATCTACATTTTAACCTTGGGTTTTCACAAGATCATAGAGTTTTTCTTGGTTTTGATCTACTAAAACTTGTTATTTTCGAAAACTAATAGTTCCATGAGCAAGAGCACGAAATTTTGTGTGAATTTGGTTTTTGATTCACCTCATTTCGAGTTAAAACGAAGTTTTTATTGCCAAAACAAGTTTTCTGAAATTTTCATGTCGGCTGAAGAACGTGGGCTGGCGTAAAATAAGATTTTACGCAGGGAAGCTAGCGTAAAATCGAATTTTACGACGAAAAGCTTGCGTAAAAATGAGATTTTACGCTAAGGACCCTGGGAATACGTATTTTACGCTGGAATTCATCCAGAATGTAAAATTTTACGCTACGGACCCTGGGAATGCGTATTTTACACTGGATTGTATCCAGAATGTAAAATTTTACGCTAGGAACCCTGAAATTGCGTATTTTATGCTGGATTTCATCCAGAATGTAAAATTTTATGCTAGGGACCCTGAGAATGCGTATTTTACGCTGGATTGTATCCAGAATGTAAAATTTTACGCTAGGAACCCTGGAATTGCGTATTTTATGCTGGATTGTATCCAGAATGTAAGATTTTACGCAGGGAACCCTAAAATTGCGTATTTTACGCTGGATGGTACCCAGAATGTGAAATTTTATGCTGTAACCCTCCCCTTTTGCGTATTTTACGCAGAATTGAATTTTTGGCGTAAAAAGTGCACAGAATGACTGTTTTGCCAAGTTTAGCTATTTTTGAGCCAGAATTTCGAAAAACTTAAAACATGAAAGTTTTAGATCTGTCTTATCTTTCTGAATATCTCTGGAATACCTCTTTTGAGTTCGTATGTGGAAGTTATGCCCCGTCTCCCCTGAGCCGCATGATTCCTCCACAACTCTTGCACCTTATTTATATTTAGTTATTACATATATGCTTATATCATGATTAAATGTTAATTCTAAATAGGTTCCATGACATAATGGTGATCCGTCGTAGTGCACTCTTGACAGTGAATTGACATGATATATAACTCGAATGCTATTACCACGACTAGCATGTCATAACAGAATTGAATGGCCTGAACACCATAGGTGATTGTGTTTGTACAAAATAACCAGTAGTGTTTTGCATCATGTCTAGGATAGGGATCCCTGAGTACAACGGTCAGGGATACCTATAGTAATTGACTAAGGCTAATAAATTAGAATAATTCAGTAGACATGAAGAGATTTTCAGCTACAGGCAATTCCGTTATCTGGGAGCATTAAATAGATTTGTAGCCTACCGACGAGTAGGGCACATTTTCAGCACACAGTCACATGTTGCATTCTTCATAAATGGACATTCGATCCGGATAACCGGATGGTCTGCAGGACTTGTGGCTGTTGGAATAATCTCATTGCATATTGCTAATAACTAGGCATGTGATAACCCTAGTTAGTTAAAAGTATCAAGTCGTACTCTTGATTGGCCGTGATTGATTGGATGAAGTTTATTCCAGCTTAGTCTTATCCTGATCCTGTGCAAGATTGTGACAGGACATGATTATTGATGCTTGCCATAACAATAACGATCGGTGGTCCAGTTCTGTTCAGGCGAAGGGTTACAATCCCGATCCTTGTTTCGTTTAAGGGTTGTAACCTGGCTCCCGGAGCAGTTCTGTGTCCTCTCTTCGTTTATTGTCTTATTGCAACCCTATGGCATGTTCGCCATGTTTTACCTTACCTTAATACCATAATCATTTATACTGGCCTTAGCAATAAAGATCGGAGGTCCAGTTCTGTTCAGGCGAAGGGTTACAACCCGGTCCTTGTTTGGTTTAAGGGTTGTAACCTGGATCCCGGAGCAGTCCTGCGTCCTCTCTTCATTTATTGTCTTCACTGTACCAATAGTATTTGAGACGGGATTCTATTCAGGCGAAGGGTCACAACCCCGGTCCTTGTTTGGTTTAAGGGTTGTGACCTGGCTACTTGAATGGTTTCCTCGCACTCAGTTTACTATTGTTATTACTATTATTATCAGTTCTTTATTATTATCTTTAATATTCTTTTGTGATATGCTGGTTTTAGTTCCTAAGTGAAGCCTCCTTTGTGTCACTTGCTCTTTCGAGAATTTGACCCAGCTGGTTTTGTGTGGCCAGATATCGGAGCAGCACCAGAGGATCCACCTGTCTTCCAGCCAGATGCGACCACCAGGCGTAACCCTGGCAACGAGTGGGTTTCTTTTTGTCCTCCCACTTTATTGTAAAAATTATTCTTTTGATACGTTTAGCCGACGAGCACATGTTAGCTCGTATTGCATCTTTATTTACTGTCTGCCTACGGGCTGTTACATGATTGACAGATCCTAGGGTTGATCATGTATGACTAAATTCTTGCTAGTCTTGATATTTTGTACGACTAGCTTCATGATCATCCAATATATAATGTATGGGATGCCTTGCTATTATATATTTGGTGCTTTGACATCTTGTAACGATTATTGCTTGCTTGAGATTGAGACATTAGGCTTGTTCATGACCATAGGAGACTGTTGGCTTGTAGTTAAACCCTCATGTATCTAGACAGCCGTGACCGTATAGCGAGGTGGGTTGCACTTCAATATACGTAGCTGGCTATGTACTCCCCCGCTCTCCAGTATTCCGGTTCTGGGGCGTTACAGTACTGCCTGAAGAAGAAATAATGAAACTGGGAAGAGAAGCTATCGTACCAGGAGCTGAATCATCAATGATGCAGTTGCAAGTGCGTTCAAGTCTTATGGACAGAGTCAAGGAGGCACAATTCCAAGACAAGATGCTCTGCAAACTCAGAGATCAAGTGCTGGCGGGAACACTTGAAGGATTCTCAATCGCCAGCGACGGAGCACTGAAGAATGGTACAAGGCTGTGTATACCAACTGGCGAACTGAGGAACGAGCTGATGCAAGAAGCGCACCAGTTGCAGTATTCCATACATCTTGGAGCCAACAAAATGTACCGGGATATGCGTACTATAGTGTGGTGGTACGGAATAAAGAAGAACGTATCCAGGTATGTGGTTAGATGTTTAATTTGTCAACAAGTAAAAGCTAGCAGACAGAGACCAGCAGGACTATTGCAGCCGCTTGACATCCCGGAGTGGAAATGGGAGCATATAACAATGGATTTTGTATCGGGACTACCTCGATCCCAAGGAGGGAAGGATGCCATTTGGGTTATCGTGGACCGACTGACGAAGTCAGCTCACTTTATCCCCTTCAAGGTTAGTCTATCCACCGAGAAGTTGGCAGCACTGTACATGCGGCACATCTACCGGATTCATGGGGTTCCGGTAAGTATTGTGTCTGACAGAGATACTAGATTTACCTCTCACTTTTGGAAGAGTTTGCATGACAGTTTGGGAACGCAACTGAAGTTCAGCACCGCCTACCATCCCCAGATTGACGGACAATCAGAGAGAACAATCCAGACGCTAGAAGACATGCTGAGATCCTGTGTCTTGGAATTTGGAGGGTCTTGGGAAGACCAATTGCACTTGGTAGAGTTCTCTTACAACAACTGTAGCCTCCCTTCCCGGAAATTTTCAAAATATATTTTTATTATTTATTTGATTTAAATAGTGATTTTAGATTTTTATAAATAATTATTTAGTTAATTATTACGGTAGGTGACTTTAGCCATAGTTGAGTTTTGGAGCACCAGACGACTAGGAATCATGGCACGGATAGTGCAGTGGCGTGCTTTGACTAGTGTATTAGTCATGCCAAAGAAGGTCGAGCCATAGTGATGTCATAATTAGGAAAACCAGGCCAAGTTGTGACATGACCGTTATAAATAGTTTAATTATTCATTTTTAATATTATTTGACGTCTAGGTGACCCGGTCGCACCAAACTAGTCAAACTGGACCCGTACTGAGCCCAAGCCCATGTGGTCACGCAGTGCGTTCAATGACATTCGTGTTGACGTATTTTGGTATGAGTGTGTGGGCTTTCTTTTTAATTATTTAATAAATATTTTTTAGTATTCATATTTATAATATTATAAATATCATTATTATTTGACATTCAGTGATAATTGAAGGATTCTCAATCGCCAGCGACGGAGCACTGAAGAATGGTACAAGGCTGTGTATACCAACTGGCGAACTGAGGAACGAGCTGATGCAAGAAGCGCACCAGTTGCAGTATTCCATACATCTTGGAGCCAACAAAATGTACCGGGATATGCGTACTATAGTGTGGTGGTACGGAATAAAGAAGAACGTATCCAGGTATGTGGTTAGATGTTTAATTTGTCAACAAGTAAAAGCTAGCAGACAGAGACCAGCAGGACTATTGCAGCCGCTTGACATCCCGGAGTGGAAATGGGAGCATATAACAATGGATTTTGTATCGGGACTACCTCGATCCCAAGGAGGGAAGGATGCCATTTGGGTTATCGTGGACCGACTGACGAAGTCAGCTCACTTTATCCCCTTCAAGGTTAGTCTATCCACCGAGAAGTTGGCAGCACTGTACATGCGGCACATCTACCGGATTCATGGGGTTCCGGTAAGTATTGTGTCTGACAGAGATACTAGATTTACCTCTCACTTTTGGAAGAGTTTGCATGACAGTTTGGGAACGCAACTGAAGTTCAGCACCGCCTACCATCCCCAGATTGACGGACAATCAGAGAGAACAATCCAGACGCTAGAAGACATGCTGAGATCCTGTGTCTTGGAATTTGGAGGGTCTTGGGAAGACCAATTGCACTTGGTAGAGTTCTCTTACAACAACTGTAGCCTCCCTTCCCGGAAATTTTCAAAATATATTTTTATTATTTATTTGATTTAAATAGTGATTTTAGATTTTTATAAATAATTATTTAGTTAATTATTACGGTAGGTGACTTTAGCCATAGTTGAGTTTTGGAGCACCAGACGACTAGGAATCATGGCACGGATAGTGCAGTGGCGTGCTTTGACTAGTGTATTAGTCATGCCAAAGAAGGTCGAGCCATAGTGATGTCATAATTAGGAAAACCAGGCCAAGTTGTGACATGACCGTTATAAATAGTTTAATTATTCATTTTTAATATTATTTGACGTCTAGGTGACCCGGTCGCACCAAACTAGTCAAACTGGACCCGTACTGAGCCCAAGCCCATGTGGTCACGCAGTGCGTTCAATGACATTCGTGTTGACGTATTTTGGTATGAGTGTGTGGGCTTTCTTTTTAATTATTTAATGAATATTTTTTAGTATTCATATTTATAATATTATAAATATCATTATTATTTGACATTCAGTGATAATTGAATAAATGGGTCCTTGTGCAACTTTTGGGATTATTAGACTGCAGAATGGTATATATACGCCAAATAGTGTTTTATGGAAATTCGTTATTATTATTATTATTTATTATTCATTGAGGTTATTACTGTATAATAATATTTTATAATTAATGGTTATATTATTTTGTTAATAAAATATTTATATATATATATATATATATATATATATATATATATATATATATATATATATATATATATATATATATATATATATATATATATATATATATATGTGCATGTATATATACAAGTGTATATAAATATATATTAAATATGTATTAGCTATATGTATATGTGCCTAGGTAAATAATATGTAAACGTGAGTATTTGTGGGAATATACAAATATATACCATATACGTGTATGTGCTTATAAATACAAATATTAATATAATGAATGTGAGTATATATATATATATATATATATATATATATATATATATATATATATATATATATATATATATATATATATATATATATATATATTACATATACGTGGTTACGTGTATTTATATATAAATATATATATGTATATGAGTGTAGGTGTAATTATATATACAAATACATAAATGTATATGCGTGTATATAAATATTAAATTGTTATATGCGTGTATATATATATATATATATATATATATATATATATATATATATATATATATATATATATATATATATTTATATATATATATATATATATATATATATAATATATAGAAAAAAAAAAAATATATATATATAATATATAGAAATATGTATATATATAGAGATAATTATATGTATACGGATATAATATATATGTATATGTGTGCGTATATATATACGTATAACCGTACATGGATATTTATATACATGCATATATAAATACTCATATATAAATAGAAATAAGAAATAGAAAAGAAAGGAATAAAAGAAAAAGAAATAGGAATAGAAAAAGAAAGAAAGAAAGAAGAGCACTCAAAGCAATGGGCCCGAGCGTTCTCACCCCTTATGCAAACCCCACATAAACGGTTAGCCTGTGAACCAAGAGCATCAGTAATATATATATATATATATATATAAGTATATATAACGGATTCGACGAGAGAGAACAAGAGAGTATCGAAACCCTAAACAGGATCCCTCGCCGCCACCCTAACACGTGGGCGCTCCCTCCGCGCGCGTCGTCGCCCAGACCGACCGTCGGTCGACGGCAGCAGACGCCGGAAAGCAGTGCGCGCACGTGCGCGGGACTGAACCGCAGTGACAGCGGAGGCAGCCATGGCCCAAACTTCGTGACGACGATTCGTCGCCTACAGGGGGTCGTTTTGCGAATCGTTTAATCAGGTATATTCACAACATATACACCTTCTAATACCTTCAAATACTTTCCTTTAGATTGTATTAATCAGTCCGATAAAACCTCTCAAAGATCGACAAAAACCTGCCGAAACAGAACGTTTATTCAGTCCCGAAACCCCGATTTGGAAGACGGATTGCGAACTGAGAAATAGAAATTTCAGGAAAATAATTGAAGAGTAATTTAGACAACATATAGGGCTAGAAAACCCTTCTTACAGAAATCAACTTTGATAACTGTGCGCCGAGAAATCAGATCCCGAACTTTGACGAAAACCTATTTTCAAAACTTGAAAAATCATCCACATGACGTCTGTCCCGCCATTCCGGGCGACGTGGTCGCGCACCGAAGGCATCGAAAGCTGCGTAACAGCTTCGTGGTCGTGTGGGCTTTGACGGAATTCAAATTGGTCGCGTGTGCGCGACGAATTCGACGCGTATCCGTCGGAATCGCCCCGTATCTGTCCAATACAAATTCAGTCATAACTTTGTGCACGCTCGTCAGATTGAGACGAAACTTGCACCAACAGGACCGTATCATTTTTCTGGTCCTGTATGCCAAGTTTGGTCCAATTCTGAGACAGTTGAATTCGACGTCGTTTTACGGGCCCCACGGTCCGACTCAACGAGCGGTTTTGTGCACGGCCCGTCGGAATCCAACTTTGGACATACGGTTGGGTTTGTATCGGAAAATTGGATCCATAGACATGTAGTTTGACAACTTTAGAGACCGTTGACTCTGGCACGCTTTTCAGTGCAAAGCGGGTCCAACGACGGACATCGTTTTTGCCCGAAATTTTCGTTTTGCCCCTGTATCCAGAATTGGACTTAAGGACAGGCAATCCTAGCTAATTTGACTATTCTGAGAACGTTGGTACTATTTATTTCAGCATCCGGAGACTTCTACATGTGTTGATTGATTGTGGTTTTTGAGTGGTACAGTATTATTGGTTTCTCCAGCTAAGGACCTCAGGCAAGTGCACTTTCTGATTGCTTTCCGATTCATAGTAGTCTTTTCATTTCATGTCTTTACATATATCTTGCTGGTTGTTGACACGCTCATCACACGGAGTAGTCGGAAGGGAAAATATTTTAGTAAACATGTGAACTACCCAGAACTATCCCATGAGTCTATTTTTGAATAATAGCCGCTGCGCACGACACGTGCAGTGTGCCGAATTTACCACCTAGCCGTTCACATGTCGAAACAGATATTTCACACCACCTAGATAGATGTCTTTTATTAGTTTTTCCTTGTTTACTTCTCTATCGTGCTATGTCATCAGTTTTCTCACAGCTTTCATATCTCATATGCTATTTTCATGTCTTGTTAATTCTGTTATGTTTTGTATTATCGTCGGTTTGTGTACTTATTCCAATCCTGACTGGATAACCAACATTTTTTAGGTTTAGCCGCGATCACTCTTAGCACTTGGGGAGGCTTGGGTATGCTGAGATCGACCTAGAAATAGAAAGCAACTGTTTCAATTTCATTAATTGTAAACTCTGTATTTCCTTTAAATATAAATGTTGTAACTGTTGTAATAAATATAGAATTGTGAATGAGCAGCAATGTGATATTTGAGCATTTATTTCTTGCGGGCTTGACAGCGTTCTACCGCCGACTCTGCGGCGTAGGCTGGCTTGGACACGTCTCGTATCCGAAAAGCGGGTGCGGGTCGTGACAACAACAGCTACCAAGCTAGCATCGGTATGACACCGTTGGAGGCACTCTATGGACATCGTTGCCGCACTCCACTTGCTTGGGATGACGTCGAAGAACGAGTATTGCTTGGACCTGAGATGGTGACCGATGCAGCAGAGAAGGTGAGAATGATCAGAGACAAGCTCAGGATTGCCCAGGACAGACAGAAGCATTGGACCGATAGCAGCCGGCGGCCTTTGGAGTTTGAAGAAGGCGACAGTGTGTCTGTGAAGATCTCTCCTACAAGAGGAACCATCCGTTTCGGCAGAGCAGGAAAGCTAAGCCCCAGGTATATTGGTCCTTTTGAAGTACTCAACAGGATTGGAGAAGTGGCTTATCGGGTGGCTCTACCCCCAAGTCTCGAAGGCGTCCACAACGTCTTCCACGTTTCGCAGCTGAGATGCTACATCCCGGACCCGAGCCACATCTTAGACCATTCGGAGCTGGATATTGGACCCAGCCTCACAGTGCCAGAGAAGCCAGTGGCAATATTGGACAGAGGGGAGAAGAGAACCAGGAACTCCGTGACACCGTAGTCAGAGTCATGTGGTGGCACAACTCACCAGGCGAGTCTACCTGGAAACGAGAAGACCAGATGCGGGAGCAGTACCCGTACTTGTTTGAGACTTGAGGTACCCCCTAACCCTGCCTTTAATTTCGAGGACGAAATGCTCTAAGGAGAAAAGATTATGAAACCCACTTTTAGGATTTGTAATATTAATTATTATTATTATAATATTATTTCTATTATTATTATTATATTATGGGTTTAAAATTGATTTCAAATTAATAAATTGGATTTATGGTTGCGAGACCGAGACCAGTTTTTCGATACCCAGACCTGACCTGAACCCATTCTCTTTATTTAAAATCTTGATTTACTTTTATTAAAAAAAAAAAAACACTCCCCATGAGCTGGTCCACCCGTTGGACCAGCATCTCCCCCTCTCTCCCTCATTTTCCTCTCCTACTCCCACTCCTATCCTTTCCGCTCCCTATTTTTCCTTAGCACTACTCCCACTCCTCCTATAAACCACTCCCAGCACTTTTCCCCCTCACTTTCATTCCTCTCCCTCTCATCTCATTTTTCACTCTCTCAAACCCCCCTTTCCCAAGAGCTCCGCCCGTGCCCCCGCAGCCGACCCGAACGCGCCCCGGCGCTCCACCGCCGCCAAGCCCGATGACCCCGACCCCGCGCGGCCTCCCCGCGGCTCCCTCCGGCCGACTCCCGGCCAACCCGCGCGCCTCCCCGACGACTCCCGCGGCTAGAATCCGCCCCCGGCTCCCCGTTTCGCTCCTCGGCCAGCCACCAGCAAGCTGGCACAACCCCCGCTCGGTCGCCCTTCCAGCGCGCCTCCGCCCCGCGTGGCCCTGACCCGCTGTCCGAGCAATCCGATCTCCCCTCCGCCATAGCCCCGCCGGACGAGCACCCCTACCTCGCTGGACCCGACCCCTCGGGACCCGATCCGCTGTTCCGTGGCTTTCCGTTCCCGGCCAGAAGCTAAGTTCCAGTTTCGGACGCTGTCCCGGGTTTACGTTGCTGCTCGGATCTCTATTATTTCTTTAATTTGCATCTGAGAGCTCTAGCCGAGCAACCCAAGGTATAACTCCTTTGTCCCGTCCTATTTTGTTTGTCTATGATGAGATTGGTCCCCGATTCCCTTTCGGGAATTCGATTTTAGAGCGACGTTGTAACTTCGGATTTTTCCGAAAATGTTCTGTGATATTCGGCGTTTATTACGGACTTTTCCGAAATATATTTTCTGGATGTTAGGCGTTGTGATTTCCGAATTCATTTCCGTAATTCCCGAAACTATATTGCGGGTTTCCGATTGAGATTCGGGAATTTTTCTGTGAATTTAATTGTGGTGTAAAATGGTTTGGAAGTTGAATTCTGGGTGTTCCCTGATTTGGGACTTTTTATAAATGGTGTTTATGGCACATTTCCCAATTTTTGGGTTGACCGAAAATAGAGGAACTGCTGCCGAATTTTTCTATAAAATTTAATTATATAATTTTAAAATGGTTTTAAAATAGTTTTTCGGAAAAGGATATTATTTTGGATTTTTAGGCGACGACCGTATTGGTCCATGGGCCCTGGCTAAGTGCAAACGAAACCGGTTTCGCCCGGACGTTGAGGCATTAGCCTATATGACGACTGGACCAATATCTGAGACTCACTATTAATTTATTTTAATTATTAGTTTTAATTATAATTAAATTGCAAGATAATTTTAGAACTAACAAATGTTTCTTCTTATTTCAATTTATGTAAAATAATTTGTAAGGGCATAAGCCCAGCTTTTCTATTTTCTTTCTCTGTGGCCTGTAATTATTGTAGCGTAGGTTTTTCTTTTATTTTCTGGTTTTGCGGTTTTTTAGCGTAGACGCGTAAAACTAAAATAAATAAATATTATTTTGATATAGAAAAATTAATGAGATTTCTTTCACATTAAAATTTACAAGTTTATAATATTTAAACAAGAAGCATGTTTTCTCATTAAACAAGAAATTTAGTTTTATATATGTATAATTACGAAAAATACAAAGTTTTAACCAATTAAATTGGTAACTACGAGTTTTTCTAAAATACAAACTTAAATTGATCTTTCCCTCGTTATTAATTACAACGCACCCGATAATCGAGTTTTGTTTGCGATTGTGTAATCAAGATTAAAATTTGACTAGGACAAACTTAGAGATTGCAACTAGCATAGTTAGCATGGTAACTCTGGAATCTGAGTCAAACTTCTCGAATGTAGGATTTCGAGGACGAGTTTAATTTCCATCTCGAAGTCTTCAACCCTTCAAGTCCAGTCCAATTTGAGGCAAGTACATTTTGTGTTAGTTTACAGTTATTTAATAATCGCTTTACTGCAAGTTTAAACCACGATGCAACACGAAACTCTCTCTGAGAGCACTGACTGATTGACTGTTGGGTACTGGAGGAATAGTTTAATGTTTATGACCACATCCAAAGTAATAACTTAGAACTGTATTAGCTTACCCCTCATACACACGGGAATAAGTCATATCGTATCAATAGGATACAACTGTACAACCCAAGCCGGTCATATTCATTGTCTATTCAAATCACAATGTTTTAACTGCTAGAAAATTGTTTACTTTAAATTGTTTAAAAGTGCATGATTCTATTATTATTTTAATTGTCGAATTAACATGAATTGTACTTTGCTCCCTCCTGACTGGAGATATTTTTTAGGAGATTATGAGGATGCTGAGCTGTTATACAACAGCTATTACGATCCGGTTCTGTACCCCGTGGTGTTGCCAGAGTCCCCATTGGAGGACGCAGAAACTGAGGCTGATGAGCCAAATGCTTATCTAGATTTTCCTGTTTTCAGTTTTGTTGTTGTTTTTGAAAATTCTATTATTTGAATTCAGTATTTAATTCAGTTCTTTTAATTCCATTTGTATTTATTTCAATGTTTAATAAAGTTTTGAATTCCCGAATATTGAGTTGTGACAAATATAGATGTTGTTGTGGTTACCTGCTATTGGAACAGCTTATTGTCGCCGTCTCAACAACGGTGCAGGCTGGGCATGATCCGGTTCGACCCAATTATTTGGGATCAGGTCGTGACAATAAATCATTTGGAAAATTCGAAAATAAATCCCGAAAATTCAGGGGGCTTACACGCTGTTACCCTGATGACCTCCTCTGGTCAGAGCATCTGTCACTGCCTGGTGCAAGGCATCTCCTCGACGATCTTGGGAATCTATCAAGGTCCTGATGACCCACCAAAGTGCCATCATCAGGCTCTGCAGGCTGAACAAGCTGAACTGGTGTCTCTCCTCCAATAGGCACGACTCTGGAGGCTACTCCCGAATGCTATGCTTGATCTCCGGGTTGCTGCTGATCCCCGGGAGGTGCTCCGCCTTGCTGATCGGTAGGGCCAAGTACAATGTCGCTGAAGAAGACGACATAGGGAACAATAAGGAAGGACCATGACAGATCAACGATACAAGCATGTGATCAGATCAAGAATCTAGGGATTCAGAGGATACGAACAGAGATCAAGAGTGAGTACTGATTGAGACATCTATTCGGTAACCCTCACATATCTTGATTTACAAGACCTGCATGGACCACCACTTAAACCATGTCACACCCTAGAACCAGAATACTGGAGAGCGGGGGCAGACATAGCCAGCTACGTATATTGAAGTGCAACCCACCTTGCTATATGGTCACGGCTGTCTAAATACATGAGGGTTTAACTACAAGCCAACAGTCTCTTATGGTCATGAACAAGCCTAGTGTCTCAATCACAAGCAAGTAAATAAATGTTACAAGATATAAGATCACCAAATATACAATAGTAAGGCGTCCCAAACATTAAATATTTAGTTGATCATGAAGCTAGTCGTTACAAAATGTCAGGACTAGCAAGAGTTAAGTCATACATGATCAACCCTAAAATCTGTCAATCATGTTACAGCCCGTAGGCAGATAGTAAGTGTAGTATCCCGCTCCTCGCGGTACACAATGTAATACCTACGGCTTGTTGACTCAGTCTTGAACTGGGTATTTGGTGAAACCTTTGCCGGTATCGATTGATCACGGATGAAATGCAATGAACCTTTCCAATTGATGGATTGGCTTCTATTGAAATGAATCCAAGTGTTTTGCTGAATGTTTTCTTTTGTTGCTTGGTTTTGATGAATGCATTTTCGTGTTGGTTTTCGATGATTGGTTTTTATTGTTCACTTTCATCGCATGTCGCATTCATTCCGAATCTTGAGAGAAAGAGACCGAAGTATGCTAATCAGATGTTGGTGCCTATGCAGGGGGACACATAGACATACATAGAACGTGAACGGCGCGCGAAGTCCCTCCTTCTCTCAATTAAGATTCATCTTGGTGAGTTGGCTTCAACCGAATAAACATTGATCTGTACGCCCTAATAAAATGATCTCTAGTCCACTCTTTTGTTGCGTTCCGCTGATCAACGATACCAAACCAACAAAGATAAGAATCAAAGAATTGAACTCAGATGCTAAAGTTACATGACAGAGATGATACGGCTTGCCGTATAGAGAACAAGAGTAAGATGGAAATACAGAGAGTTGCATATGTTGTCATAATAGAGATTTATTTGATAGGGTGCATTCATGCATTTGGTCTCGGACAACTTGTGTACATAGGGCCAATCCTCACGACTGTTTGCAAAAACAAAAGGAAATGCTTTATACAAACTTTTGTAAAAGAAGATTACAATTTAGAATTCTGGGAAAGTTCAACTGTAGGAATCCAATCTAGAAGACGATTGCTTTATCCCTTGGACGATGTGAACTTTGAAGACGAAAGCCTTTGAAGCTGACTGAAGACGAAAGTCTCTGATGAAACGAAGGCAGGAAGCCTCTGAAGAATTGAAGGCAAAAGCCTCTGAAGAATGCAGCAGCCCTTTAGCAAGAACTCTTGGATTCTCTGAAGAGAATAATCTCTCTGTGTGTGATCTGATATCTATGTAGTCGTCCTCTGAAATAAAGTCTTGAAACTCTATTTATAGAGTTCTGGAAATAACTGATTTTCAGTTATTCTGGAATTGCGCAGGGTGGATTGTGCAAGTCTTGGATTACGCAGCAGAAGACTGCGCAGGCAGTTGCTTGATCATGGGCCACCTGTCTTAGACACTTGGCAAAACTTGATTGAAATGCGCATGGTCGTGCACAAGCAGTTACCACGTTCTGAGAAATTGATGGCATGAAGGCCACATATGCATTTGGCAGTTGATTTGATGGAGTGCACAAGTATTGGACTGCGCAGGAGATGGATTGTGCACACTTGGACTGCACAGGAAGTAGATTGCGCATCAGGCTGGACAGCTGTCCTCGAGCACTGTGCTGCACAGAGAAACGAATGGTTTTCTCGTCTTTTGCGCCTGTCAGCTGTCAGAGATTTGATTTGGTTGTCAGGTAATGATGACATTAGCCACGTAAGCTCTGCGCAATCGGGAATGTGCGCAATGAGGCTTGCGCAGTCTGCGAGCTGTGTAATCTGTTGTCTGCGCAATTTGATTGAATGATGCACATCTTGATCATTTGACTTTGTTGATTGATGCAACTTGATTTTTTAGGACCTACAATACCTCCTTCAAAGTTTTCGAAAGTTGATTTGATTCAAAGTTTCGAAATACTTTGAATTATGATATTGGAATCAAGTTGCGCAAGGGAGTGATCTGTCTGCGCAATCGGAGTTATGCACAGTCTTAGGCGCAATCTGTGGTGGCCGTTTCATATTCGAAAACTATAAATAGTCTCCTTGTACTTTGAGAACTCTTTACTTACATTCGTTTGAGTTTTGAGAAAGAGAGAAAAAGTCCTTTGCATCCAGTCTTCTTCTCCGACGAGTGATGGCACCCCGACGATCCTCCACCGCCGACAAGGGCAAGGCCCCCGCCGAATCTTCCCGAAGTGCACCGCGCGCTTCTCGCCATGAGGCCGCGTACCCTGCACTGTGAGGTGGATGAACTTCGATCGAACACTCTTTTTAGGGTTTCGACTTCCTTGATTCTTCGAAACTCATCTCTTTTTAGAGATGAGTTCATACTGCGCCACCCTTTTTAGGGTTTCGGTTGCATGAAAAATGTCTATCTTCATTTTTATGATGATGTCATCCCTGTGCAGTCGGTTGAATTGCGCTGGCAGAAAGCTAGCGCAATCAATTGATTTGTGCAGGAACTTCTACGCAAACTATTGAACTGCGCAAGGTATGTCAGCGCAATCTGATGTATGCGCAGGCTATACCAGCTCAGTTTAAGGTTTGCGCAATACAAAGATATGTGCAATCTGACAGAGTCTTTTGACTTGCATTGATTTGTACTGATCTTGATCTATTCTGATGCAGTTGAGACCAGGGAAGACCCAGACTACGAACATTTTGTAGGGACTCTGTCTGAGTCTGAATATAAGGAAGACTTGTCACATGTACATTTTCCTCAGTATGTACTGCCATCCTCCCGTCAGGCCATACTGATTGCTCAAGGCAATGAAACTCTTCTGAGTCTGATGAACGGACAACTTTTACAATCAGCTGATGCTATTACCCATAAGAAACCTATATTTCTGTTTGGTGAGGCCATTGATAAAAGTTCTCAGCCGAAGCTCCGTTTTGAACAAAGAGTTTTCCAGAGGCAGGAGAAACTGATCTTATTACCTGATATTGCCTGATGTCTTCCGCTGGCACGATATGCCCATGCCAGCTATCCCAGGAAAATGGAATAGGATATCACCCCTCTTCAACAAGCCAAGACAGGAAAAATTTGTGCTAAGAAAGGTCCAAATAACAAGGACATATTCTACAGTTCTTCTGCGACTTATAGTACCGTACTGAGAGGATTGAAGCCAGGTTGTATTCCTCCGGAGAACTCTTCTCTACTACTGATGGTCAGAGTTCCAATATTTGCAAATGAATTTGCGAAAGCTGAGGGAAGATATCCCGACCAAGACATCCGATTAACAGGTTTGGTAAATCCAGATCTTAAGAGGTGGAGCAGTGTAGCCAACTGGATATTAGTTCAATTTGAAGACAAATTGAAACAGATTGAGTTGTATTATGCAATATATGCCACTGTGTACGGATTCCGTCCCAACCCTCATCTGTTTCTGGCTTTAACAGAGAGATATAACTACAGGACGGGAACATTCATGACACCTTTCGGGGAGATTGGTCTGGCCCTCCACGAGATGAAGTATATCTCATGTTTACCAACAGGGGAATTTCCTTATGAAGAATATGTTCCAACAAATGATGAGTTGGAAAGGCTTCGTAAAGAAAACTCAGAGATGGTAGTAGTCTTTGACGAACTGCTATGCCACTACAACATTTGCTCACTGTATTATAAAAGTGGTTCTGCTGGCATCTGTTATACTTCGAAATGGCTAGCTTATTTATTTCTTAGGCATGTCATAGAAAAGAAAGTTAAAGAACATGAGACTTGCAACCCATCCTTCTTTCAATGCTTCAGTCATAGTGAAGTGTTGGGTTTGATGGAGGAGTGCAAAAGACAAGATATCAGAATAAGTGATGACCATCAGTATCCTCCACTCAAGACTGGGGACACTGTTGAGAGTTTTATCAGAATGGGTTACAGACCCATGTCAAAAGAAGCTCAGTTGGCTGGATTTTTGGCATACTGGCTTCGACGGTTTGTGGTGCCAGGAGCAAGCGTCGTAGACCGTTTTCATCGCGGCGTACTTTTTGCTGCTGTCCGGTTAGTCTTCGGCTACCGAGTAGATCTACTTTCAGCGATGACTTGTAAGATAAATACAGGTCTTCGTCAATATGTAGACTTAATGCTGAAATGCAAAGGAGATAAGGACAGCTTCCCTAGATTGGAACTGCCTTATACTTATTTATTTGGATGGTTACTCTTACATCATCCGACATTGATGCACCCTGCCATGGGAGCAATTGGCGGCAGCTTTCTGCGAAGATTTTCCCAGAGCTCCTGGATATACACCAGTCTGAGAGATTGCATACGTATATTAAATCTTGGGAAAGGATGGAACTTCTTCTGTACTCCTCCTCTAGCTGGATATGAGAACATGTCGGCCAACTTGATTGATCTTGGAAGGCAACCCCTGGGTCGATCAACATTTGAATGGCTGAGGACCATTAGACCATCTCACTTAGTATGTCGGTTCGAAGAAGAATGCTTTCTAGAACCGTATTTACCAAGCCGTTTTGCTCGCCAATTCGGTTATGATCAATTTTATGTAGGCAACGCCATAACTTGTCTACAGGGAAAAGGTCATTTAATTGATGGTGCCAGAGCATGGGCCTACTTCAATGCTCGAGATACAAAGACTATGTTCTCGATGCCTCCAAAGAATAATCAGGGTCCAATGATGCTATCTACCTATTCAGTTTTTTACATATCAGCAAATACGTTTGCTGAAAACTTCAGCCTTACAGACAGTTTTGCATCTGGAAAACGTCTGAAGAGAAGAACTACTGATGCTATAGCTCCAAACAATGAAGAAGAACTTGAACCAGCAGATGTTCCTTTAGAGGCTTCAAGAGAAGCAGATTTCCTTGAAGAGATTAATCCACCCCTAAGGATTTCTCTAAAAGTGGTTAAATCTCCAGCCAGAGATAAGAAGAGAACGAGAGAAGCACCTTCCTCTCCACCTGCTAAGAAAGATTGATCTTGGAGCACTCTTCAGAAAGAGTCACTACCCGATCTCAATCTCGAACTTTGATTGAATCGGCTCAACAGGAGGTAACAACCCCAACTTCTCTGCGGAGACAAGAAGAAGTTGCAGACGTGGAGAGTCCTGAGAGACCTCTACAAAGAAAGAAGTTGGCTCATAGAAGAAGGAAAACCACCATCCCTTCAGTCGTGGCTGTTTCTGAATTGGCAAGTGAATAGCCAATGGTTTAGAAGATTGAGGATGAGAAACCCGCCCTTTGACAGGTATGATGAGGGTTTCATTGGGCGTTGCTTCTTGATCTTTTTCTGTGTCGAGAGACAGGACAATCTTCATGAATTCCTCTTTATACATGCGAGAATCATTGCAATATGCCTCGACACCTTTGAAAGGATGGAGATCGGCAACCTCCTTGTGGACTTCTCCATTGTCATCAACGTATTTAAAACATTGATGAAGAGTGGAAGGAACGATGTTATGCTCATGTAAGAATGGCCTCCCCATAATAGCATTGTATGAACAGCCGTGATTGTCAATGATATAAAAGGTAACCTTAGTGCGAAGATTGCCTATTTGGAGTTTCAGGCGAATCTTGCCCAGAGGTTCACTTTTGCCTTGGTTGAATCCCAGAATGGTGGTGATAGTAGTAGAAAGACTATGCACAGGTATTTTTAGAGCATCTAGCATAGTCCTCGGCATAATGCTGAGAGCGGATCCAGGATCAATTAGTAGACGATCGACCTTCATAGAATTGACATAGCCTGTATAATATAGAGGACGGTCATGTCGATTATCTTCCAGCAGCATATCATCCTGCGTGAAGGTGATGTTCGGGATCAATTCCAGAACACTGTGACAATGTAGGCAAGAAACTGGCTCTGCTTCCGACTTCTTGAGGAGGGTCAAGCAGGTTTCTGCTTGCATTAGGGCTTCACTCAAAGTTTCTCGAGTCTCTTTGGAGAGACGCAAGAGCTCAAAGATTGACAATCTGGCTGGTGTATTAGTTAGTTGAGCCAAAATATCAAAATTGTAAGGCTTTTCAAGTCCTGTAGGAGATGAGTTCTTCAAAGGTTTGTCGAAGCGGACTTGTTGCTTGCCCTTGTCTACTGCAGTAGGTTTGGGAGGAATAGACCCCACAACTGGTGCTGATGCAGAAGGATTCTCCTCAGTGGAAGCAGGTTGTGCTGGAGCAGACTCCGAAGAGGAAGCAGCATTCTCCGGAACTTCAGGAACTTCCCGTAGATAGGCTTTCCCTGATCTGGTGCCTATCAAGATTTCTTCTTCATTTGTAGGGTCAAAGGACACCATATTGCAAATCTTTATCTTGCCTTTGGAACGATCTTTCTTCTTGGAAGAGAAGACTTCAAATTCAGAAGCGAGATCAGGATGAATCCACATGATTTCACCATTATCAAGAGATAATGGTACAAGGCCTTTATTTTGAGGAGGAGGGAGATTCTCAATCTCAAGAGTAGCTTTGGGGATAGGAATGACGCCGTGTTGTACCATCTGAGGAGGAAAGTCTCCAAATTGAACTGAGACCATGTTTGCAGTCACAGTCTTTTCATCTTGTTGAAGAGTGACAACACCAGCGTTGACTAGCTCTTGGATCTTGCCTTTGAGCACATAGCATGCTCGAGTAGGATGTCCAACAAACCTGTGATAGACACAATATTTTGGATGATCAGTCTTACCGACTTTATCAGGCTTCTTCGGATCGGGAAGCTGGATCTTGTTACTCTTGAGTAAACACTCAAAGATGCTTGCGGTGTCATTCTCATCAAAGGAGTACTCTACTTTGGGTCGAGGTTCCCTTGAAGGAGTTGCAGCAAGAGTAAAAGTGGAAGCAGATGGAGCCACATTGACTGCCAAAGATTCTTTTTGTAGGTTGATATTCAAAGCATCTTTGTTCTTGGGGTTGTTTTGGCGATTGCCACTGCTTGATGTCTGATGATCATCTTGATTAGGGTTAGACATATGCACCCCCAACTGTTTAAATTTGTCGGCGCTAACTTCTGCAGCTTTAGCGTTGACAATGAAAGATGGCCAATCCTGAAATTGTGTTGAACCAGTCCACATACTAATGATAGACAGGAAATTTGCCTTGCAGGTATCAATAGTTATTACGGCAGGAGTTCCTGGAGGCATCTTTAGATCTTCTCGACGGAATCTCTCAATGAAACTTTCAGCAGTTTTATTAGGCTTCTGCTTGATTTTGTTGAGGACTGACATAGTCATGTCGTTGATACCCTCATACAATCTTTCCAGAAAGATTTGCTTGAGACCAGAGAAAGAAGTGATACTACCATCTGACAAACTTCTATACCAGTCGTATGCTATGCCTGCTAAACAGCCGACGAACATTCTGGTAAGAAGAGCGTCATTAGGTTGAAGCTGAACGGTCATGACCTCAAAGTGATTGATGAATTGACTTGGCGAGGTACTGCCGTCGAATTGTGTGATTGTAGGGATCTTATACTTTGGAGGAAATGGAACTTCTTTCCATTCAATTGGATAGGGTTGCTTGATCCCTAGTCTTTGTAGATTGTCTTTCTCTTTAAATGCCTCAAATTGAGATCGCAAAATCTTGACTGCTTCATTGGCATCTTCAGAAGATGAAGGAACAGGTTGAGATAGAGTGAGAGGAGGAGGAACAACATGGTATGCACTATCCCCAGCACCTGATTGGCTTGGTGTAGGTTGAGCTTGCATAGGAGGTATTTGAGGAGAGGCTACCCCCAATCCTGTATTGATAGGTACTGATGATGCTATTATTTCAGGATTTGCAACTGGTACAGCTAGTGGTACTGCATGTTGAGTTGCCATGATAGAGTGCATACTGGCGACCATTTCAGCCATGGTCTTCAGCTTGTCTTCTAGTGCCGCTATCCGCTGGTCTTGATTAGATGAGCTGGAAGCGTCTGGATCATCGGTAACAGCATAAGCTGTCACCTCTCTGGGTATGGTAGAGGACATGGTTTGATGAGAACTCTCACTGTATGCATCATAGTCGGAGAGAGAGTCGCCTTCCGGATGAGAAGCAGATAGAGGACTGGAAGGAAGAAGATTCCTTTGACCGATTGTTTCTCGGCTTTGGGATCGAGTATGTCGAAATAATCCTTCAGAAGATTCTTGGAGTAGATCTAGATACCGTTGACTTGGACGGCGAGACTTGCCGTGTTTGCAATACTTCTTGCTTCCGGTGTCTCGAGATGCCATATTGACAGAAGCGTATAATAGCTCATCTTCTGACATTGGTTCTGATTTAACAAAGTTCAAACGATCGAAGACAGATCGTTTCGTTGTTTGACAACAACACTGGATGATGACTTTGTGGTTGCAGTAATGATGATCAGATGGCTGAACTGTAGATGTTGGGATTTTGTCCCGCTTTTGTCTGAGATGTTCCCGAAGATCAGGAACCAAGGTAAGACGAGAAGAAGTCTGAGGAATGTATTCCTTGATAACATTTGGAACATGATTTTTGTTCTTCAAATGTTTTGTCCCTTGAGTGTAAAAGGAAGTGCTCATTTCATTGGCATAAGTGTTAGGATTTTTGATCCTGGAAGTTTGCTTCTGATGTTGTTTCACCTTTGGCATCGGCTGTTTGTGTTTTGCCGAAGTTGGTTTGTTGAGGTAGGCTCTTAGATCAGCAAATTCACCCCCAGGGGTTTCTATTTGAGACACTTGCAGCTTCCCTTGTCTTGATCGGGAAATCTTGAGAGTAGGATGATCTTGGAAATCTGCTACTGGAGTAGGCAGAATACCTCTCTGATAAGTACAACTCTTCTTAGCACGAAGGAAAGAAGAACCCTTGTTTAGAAGAATTGTACTGACAGGTGCCGAAGCACGTTCAGATTGATCTTCAACGGTAAGGACCGAAGAAGACTGAGGAAAGACCAAAGGGCCTTTTCCTTTTTGAGATGAAGGGTTAGCTAAAGAGCGTTTCCCTCTGTTGACTTCTGAGTCGTGAGACAAAGAAGCTTGAGAAAAGACTAAAGAGCCTTTTTCTTTGTTTGATAGGGCAAGAGGAATAGCCAAAAGACTACCCCCAGTGGATTGCGTAGAGGCAACAGGGAGAGACTAGCTAAAGAGCCATCTCTCTTAGATTGTGCACACACAGATTATTCATGTGGAGTTCTTGCTATGGAGTTCTTATGCTGCACTTGAATTGCTGGTTCATTGGACTGCGCAGGATGGATGGCAGCCAATTGCGCAAGGGACAGAGGGGTCTTGCACTTGGACAAGGCAGAATATGAAGTATTCTGTTCTTTGATGGCAGCAGATTGCGCAGGAGAAAGAGAGGCAGTTTGCGCAACAGAAGACTGCGCACCAGTCTTAGCAGTAAAAACTGCAAACTGTACAACAGTTTTGACAATGGGAGCAATGGACTGCGCAGCAGCTTTAGTGACCCACACCTTGCGCACTTTGCTTGTGGCAGGAGTGGACTTGGATTTGATCATATCTTCGTAGGCAGTCTGGTTAACCTTAACAACCAGAGTCTTCTGCGTCTTTCCGATAGACGCTACATCACATTGAGTTGTCACCTTCTCGTTGGAGGAGAAAGTTGTCCCCAGCAGACTTTTCTAGATAGACTTTGATTAACCTTCAAAGTTGATTTTGTTTGCAAAAACAAAAGGAAATGCTTTATACAAACTTTTGTAAAAAAAGATTACAATTTAGAATTCTGGGAAAGTACAACTGTAGGAATCCAATCTAGAAGACGATTGCTTTATCCCTTGGACGATGTGAACTTTGAAGACGAAAGCCTTTGAAGCTGACTGAAGACGAAAGTCTCTGATGAAACGAAGGCAGGAAGCCTCTGAAGAACTGAAGGCAAAAGCCTCTGAAGAATGCAGCAACCCTTTAGCAAGAACTCCTAGATTCTCTGAAGAGAATAATCTCTCTGTGTGTGATCTGATATCTATGTAGTCGTCCCTGAAATGAAGTCTTGAAACTCTATTTATAGAGTTCTGGAAATAACTGATTTTCAGTTATTCTGGAATTGCGCAGGGTGGATTACGCAAGTCTTGGATTGCGCAGCAGAAGACTGCGCAGGCAGTTGCTTGATCATGGGCCACCTGTCTTGGACACTTGGCAAAATTTGATTGAAATGCGCATGGTCGTGCACAGGCAGTTACCACGTTCTGAGAAATTGATGGCATGAAGGCCACATATGCATTTGGCAGTTGATTTGATGGAGTGCGCAAGTATTAGACTGCGCAGAAGATGGATTGCGCACACTTAGACTGCGCAGGAAGTAGATTGCGCATCAGGCTGGACAGCTGTCCTCGAGCACTGTGCTGCACAGAGAAACGAACGGTTTCCTCGTCTTTTGCGCTTATCAGCTGTCAGAGATTTGATTTGGTTGTCAGGTAATGATGACATTAGCCACGTAAGCTCTGCGCAATCGGGAATGTGCGCAATGAGGCTTGCGCAGTCTGTGAGCTGCGCAATCTGTTGTCAGCGCAATTTGATTGAATGATGCACATCTTGATCATTTGACTTTGTTGATTGATGCAACTTGATTTTTTAGGACCTACAAGACCCCCTTCAAAGTTTTCGAAAGTTGATTTGATTCAAAGTTTCAAAATACTTTGAATTATGATATTAAAATCAAGTTGCGCAAAGGAGTGATCTGTCTGCGCAATCGGAGTGGTGTGCAGTCTAAGGCGCAAACTGTGGTGGCCATTTCACATTCGAAAACTATAAATAGTCTTCTTGTACTTTGAGAACTCTTCACTTGCATTCGTCTGAGTTCTGAGAAAGAGAGAAGGAGTTCTTTGCTTTTAGTCTTCTTCTCCGACGAGCGATGGCACCCCGACGATCCTCCACCGCCGACAAGGGCAAGGCCCCTGCCGAATCTTCCCGAACTGCACCGTGCGCTTCTCGCCATGAGGTCGCGTACCCTGCGCTGCGAGGTGGATGAACTTCGATCGAACACCCTTTTTAGGGTTTCGACTTACTTGGTTTTCGAAACTCATCTCTTTTTAGAGATGAGTTCATACTGCGCCACCCTTTTTAGCGTTTCGGTTGCATGAAAAATGTCTATCTTCATTTTTATGATGATGGCCTTTCTGCGCAGTCGGTTGAATTACGCTGGCAGAAAGCCAGCGCAATCGATTTATTTGCGCAGGAACTCCTGCGCAAACTATTGAACTGCGCAAGGTATGTCAGCGCAATCTGATGTATGCGCAGGCTATACCAGCTCAGTTTAAGGTTTGTGCAATATAAAGATGTGCGCAATCTGACAGAGTCTTTTGACTTGTATTGATTTGTACTGATCTTGATCTATTCTGATGCAGTTGAAACCAGGGAAGACCCAGACTACGAACATTTTGTGGGGACTCTGTCTAAGTCTGAATATAAGGAAGACTTGTCACATGTACATTTTCCTCAGTATGTACTGCCATCATCCCGTCAGGCCATACTGACAACCCAGGACAATGAAATCCTGCTGAGTCTGATGAACGGGCAACCTTTACAGTCAGCTGATACCATTACCCATAAGAAACCTATGTTTCTGTTTGGTGATGCTATTGATAAAAGTTCCCAACCAAGACAGCACATGGAACCAAGAATCTCTTATCAGAAAGATAGAATGATTTTGATACCCGATATTCCTCGCAGTCTTCCGTTATCCCGATATGCCCATGCCAGTTATCCGAGGAAGATGGAGTGGAACCTTACTCCTTTTCAGGATGCTCGTCCAGGAAAGATTTATGTAAAGAAAGGACCGAACAACAAAGACATGTTCTTTAGTAGTTCAGAAAGATTCAGTGTTTTACTCAGAGGTCTACAACCCGGTTGTACTCCACCAGAGAATTCTTCTTTGATGATCCCCGTAAGAATTCCCATATTTGCAAACGAATTTGCACATGCCGAAGGGAGATATCCATATCAGGATATCCGATTGACTGGTCTGGTGAACCCAGACTATAGAAGATGGAATTGCATAGCAAATTAGATTTTAACTAAGTTTGAAGATAAACTTCATCAAATCAATTTGTATGAAGCAATATATTCCACTGTTTATGGCTTCACTCCTAACCCACATCTATTCCTGGCTTTGGCGGAGAGATATAATTATAGGACAGGGACTTTTATGACTCCCTGCGGAGAAATTGGATTTGCTCTGCACGAGATGCAATTTCTTTCTTGTCTACCAATGGGTGACAACCCCTATGAAGAATATGTTCCAACTAATGGTGAGTAGGACAGACTTCGAAAAGAGAATCCGGCCATGATAGCAGCTTTTGAAGAACTGTTATGTCATTATAACGTCTGTACTTTATTTTACAAAAGCGGTACATCTGGTACTTGCTATTTGTCAAAGTGGTTGGCCTACCTATTCCTCAAACATATCATAGAGAAGAAAGCCAAGGAAAATGATAACTGTAATCCTGACTTCTTCCACCCTTTGAACAGTGCTGATGTGGTAAGATTGAAGGAAGAAACTGGGGACGAAGATACTAAGATTGAAGACAATCATCAATATCCTCCCTTGAAGAAAGGAGATACTCTTGAGAGCTACCTGAATCTGGGATACAGATTTATGTCAAAGGAAGCCCAATTAGCAGGTTTCCTTGCATATTGGCTCCGTCGATTTGTCGTTCCAGGATCCAGTGCAGTTGACCGCTTTCACCGCGGTGTTCTCTTTGCTACGGTCCGATTAGTCTTTGGCTATAAGATGGACCTTCTATCAGCTATGACTTGCAAGATAAATGCCAGTCTTCGCCTTTATGTTGAATCAATGCTGAAGAGTAAAGGTGAGAAAGATCAATTTCCCCGGCTTGAACTGCCGTATACATATCTATTCGGATGGTTGCTTTTGCATCATCCTTCCTTGATGGACCCCGATATGGGGCCAGTCAGTGGCAACTTCTTGCGCCGATTCTCCAAAGGTAAATGGAAGTATACCTCTTTAACAAACTGCAGGCTGTCTCTGAATCTCGGCAAAGGATGGGTTTTTTTTCTGTACCCCTCCTCCAGATGGTTATGAACAGATGTACACCAACATGATCGATTCAAATATGCAACCTTTGAGCCGTATTGTTTTTTATTGGCTAAAGATGATCCGACCAGCTCATTTAGTCTATCGATTCGAGGAAGAATGCTATTTAGAGCCATATCTTCCCAGTCGTTTTGCTCGACAATTTGGATACGATCAATTCCATGTTGGAAATGCTTTTACAAGCCTTCAAGGAAGAGGTTTCTTGATAGACGGGGCTTGGGCTTATTATAATGCTCGAGATACAAAAGTAACGTTCTCGATGCCATCGAACAGCACCCAAGGCCCTCGTATGCTGTACACATATTCGCAATTTTATACATCTGCAAATACTTTTGCTGAGAATTTTAATCTTGCAGATAGCTTTGCGTCTGTGACACGACTGAAGAGAGGAGGAATTGTCGCATCGCTACCAAGAAATGAAGAGGTACATGAGCCAATGGATCCACTTATAGAAGTTTCAAGGAACATTGTATTATCTGAAGAGGTTAATGCGCCGCTGCGCATCTCTTTAAAAGTTATTAAGTCTCCTCTCAAGGAGAAAAAGAGAAAAAGGGAAGCACCTCCTTGTCCTGTTGCCAAAAAGAAACTTGTTTTAGACTCTGCAGAGAGAGTTACTACAAGGTCACAATCCCGACAGAAGTCTGATTCAACCCCAGAAGAAGCTACAACTCCTACTTCTGTCCAGCAACAAGAAGTTGTGAATGTAGAGAGCCCTCCAAGACCTCTCCATAGAAAGAAGTTGGTACTCAGAAAGAAGAAGCCTTTTACCGCTTTAAGACCTGTGCTATCTTCAGTAGTGGCTAGTGCTGCTGCTGGAGTCACAATGGGATCACCTACGCCTTCTCCAGAACAGAGAACTGATATCACTGAGACTAGAGCGGAAGTTAGTCAAGAACAAGAGATCGTAGAATCTCAGTCACATGCCATAGAAGCTTTACAAAGTCTTCCACCGGTAGCAGAAACTACCCAAACTCATGTTTCTTCCAGGACTCTTCGTGAGGAAGAAGATCGGGAGATAATCGCAGCACTGGATGGTTGTGACTATGGCGATTATGAAGCCACTGCCTCTGCTATCGCAGCATTGCCAAAAAGTGATGATGAAGAAGAAGAGGAGGATTCTTCCTCAGAAGAAAATGAAGAAGAAGCTGTTGATGATACAACAGATCCTGATCAAGTCCCTGAAAAAATAGCTCCTGAAGTAGCCGATAACCCTTCAAATCCTGAGAAGGATACAAAGAAGGTGACTGCTGAAGCTACTGAAGTTACCCCGAATCCTTCAAAGGATGCTGAAGAGGTGGCCCATATTGATGACACTTCAAATGCTGATGTTGAAGTGCAAAGATCTCCCATGGAGACAGCAGAAGAAGGAGCAGCTCCAAAAGAGCCTACAACTGTTACTCCTCAAGGTATAGAATAACATTTAACAATCTTATTTGAATAGATTGATAACTGATATCTTTTGTATTTGTTCACACAGAGCTTGGATCTTCCTCAGCTCATGCTATCTGTATGGATATTGTGCTGACAACACCGGCAGGCGGCAATCAGCATTTGATCTGTGGCTCAGATGCGGGTAGTAGTCAGGCGATCATACCTGAGGCTACTGCTGCTAGTATGGAAGTTGTTTCGGCAACTGATAAGTCTGTAACTGGTAAGGCTACTTCCATCTCTTTTGATCTCTTGATAATTGTTAGCATGAAATAATTGAATTCATCTGTTTTATAGAAGAACCAAAAGAAGGATCCAGCTCTACATTGGCTCATTTGTTCAAAGAACCACCTATCAGAGTGCAAGAAGTTGACCGTTCTGCACCTTCGTCTTCATCAGGAGTAGCTGCAACTCCTGGTGTTATAGCGGCAAACCAGCATATCATTGGCACATTCACCAGATGCTTCTTTGATTCGTTAGGGCCTCTAGTAAACAGAATGATGGAGAAAGAAGGTTTTGACATAATCAGAACTCCAACTTCTTTCTTAATAAATGCTATCCGTGTTCAAGGCGACGAGGGTCAGGCCACTTTCTTTGAACACATTTTGGATGAGCTAGAGGCTGCCACCAAGAGTTATAGAGAACTGAACCAAGGAAATGCTGAATCCTTGATACAGGCCGAGTTTGAGAAGATGTCCCAGGAGGCTGCCATTGAAAGAGTAAAACTTCAAACCCTTCTGGATTCTTTTGCTGCTCGGTCTGCTGAGTATAACTCTAAAGTAGAGACTGTGTCCTCGGTTGCCGAGAGTAGAGAAAGGAAGATCACTGATTTAAAGACAGAGATCACCCGTCTTCAGCAAGAACTTGAAAGTGAAGTGGCTAAACATCAGGCTGATATTCAACAACTCAATGTCTTGATTCAAGAAAGGGATGAGTATACAGCAGCTCATCATGTTGAAGTTACCCGTCGAATGGTGTCCATGCCAACCTCTAACGAAGCAACTATGATGGAAGAAGCCAGAAGACGGGTGACAGAATCTTGTGAAGAGCGGCTGCAAACCCTAAAGCAGCAGATTGCCAACTTGATCAGACCACTAGTCTAAAAAGACTGTTTGTATCTTTTTTTTTTGCTTTTTGAAGTAAGAATACTTTTGGTTGTAATGTCTTTTGATCTTGATTAAATAAAAAGACGTTTTGTTGTGGGACTATTATTTGTTGCATATCTTATTCAGATATAAATAATAGCGATAGAAAATATATTCAGAGGTACAGGACATGATATATTTCGTGATTTAGAAAATAATGATATTCATTATATCTGCTCAGAGGTAATATGGACATGGCAGAATATAATTGGTCGAATATGATTAGTTCGATGAACAAAAATGAACGGGTGAACCGTCGAATGAACGAGATGAATCGTCAAATGAACGAGATGAATCGTCGAATGAACGAGATGAATCGTCGAATGAACGGGTGAACCGTCGAATGAACGAGATGAATCGTCGAATGAACGGGTGAACCGTCGAATGAACGAAATAAATCGTCGAATGAACGAGATGAATCGTCGAATGAACGGGTGAACCGTCGAATGAACGAAATTAATCATCGAATGAACGAGATGAATCGTCGAATGAACGGGTGAACCGTCGAATGAACGAAATTAATCGTCGAAATGATTGTAATAATTGGAGGAAAAATGAATAGATGAACCATCAGATAATTTTGGATAAGATGTTCATTTAGTGGTAACCATGTTAGAAGAAACGGTCAGCCGATGAATTTGACCAATACTAGTGTCAGAATCCCATGATCTGGAATCAGAAGAATTAGAACGTTCATCACTATCAGATTCGGAGACTGCTGGGGATAACACCGGAGGAGAAGCATATTCGAGCCCTCTATTGGTCCTGCTGTGGTATATTTCAGACTTTCCATATGGAACAGCTGTACGAACAGGAGTTCGCCTTCCTTTGCCGTAGTTGAGGCCACTTTTGAAGTCGTAGCCCATCTTTCGGATGATGTCTTTTGATTGTTGACTGTAACGACGGAGTTGAAGATGTCCGGTATCGTTAACTTTGCTATCATCCGTGTAGCTGAACTTCTGTTCTGGTCCTTTACTAAAAAGTATTGGACTCTCGCCTTTCTTTCGAGAGGGAACGACAAAGTACGACTTCTCTGACTGGCCAAGTGAGACTTCCGTCTGAAGAGCTTGTACAACTCCCATTGTGAATGATTGGAAGCTATCTAACATTTTAAAACAATACTTAGTATAGTAGATAACATCAGTATACTGGAAAGGAGATACATCTTCATTGATATACACAGTGGTATTTACAACAGGACCTTTAGCCTTAGCAGACTTGGTCAGATCGATTACAAGAGGGGGAGAAGAAGAACGTGGAGGAAGATTAGACTTGTTACGACGGAGATCGATAACAAGCGGCTCAGAGGAGGTGAGCTCCCTTTTTTCCTTGTCATTGATAACAAGCGGCTCGGAGGAAGTGAGCTGCTTTTTGTCCTTGTTACGACGTAAATCGATAACAAGAGGCTCAGATGAGGTGAGGTCCCTTTGACCATCATCAGTTGGCTGTTTCTGAATTGGCAAGTGAATAGCCAATGGTTTAGAAGATTGAGGATGAGAAACCCGCCCTTTGACAAGTATGATGAGGGTTTCATTGGGCGTTGCTTCTTGATCTTCTTCTGTGTCGAGAGACAGGACAATCTTCATGAATTCCTCTTTATACATGCGAGAATCATTACAATATGCCTCGACACCTTTGAAAGGATGGAGATCGGCAACCTCCTTGTGGACTTCTCCATTGTCATCAACGTATTTAAAATATTGATGAAGAGTGGAAGGAACGATGTTATGCTCATGTAAGAATGGCCTCCCCAGAATAGCATTGTATGAACAGCCGTGATTGTCAATGATATAAAAGGTAACCTTAGTGTGAAGATTGCCTATTTGGAGTTTCAGGCGAATCTTGCCCAGAGGTTCACTTTTGCCTTGGTTGAATCCCAGAATGGTGGTGATAGTAGTAGAAAGACTATGCACATGTATTTTTAGAGCATCTAGCATAGTCCTCGGCATAATGCTGAGAGCGGATCCAGGATCAATTAGTAGACGATCGACCTTCATAGAATCGACATAGCCTGTATAATATAGAGGACAGTCATGTCAATTATCTTCCAGCAGCATATCGTCCTGCGTGAAGGTGATGTTCGGGATCAATTCCAGAACACTGTGACAATGTAGGCAAGAAACTAGCTCTGCTTCCGGCTTCTTGAGGAGGGTCAAGCAGGTTTTTGCTTGCATCAGGGCTTCGCTCAAAGTTTTTGAGTCTCTTTGGAGAGGCGCAAGAGCTCAAAGATTGACAATCTGGCTGGTGTATTAGCTAGTTGAGCCAAAATGTCAAAATTGTAAGGCTTTTCAAGTCCTGTATGAGATGACTTCTTCAAAGGTTTGTCGAAGCGGACTTGTTGCTTGCCCTTGTCTACTGCAGTAGGTTTGGGAGGAATAGACACCACAACTGGTGCTGATGCAGAAGGATTCTCCTCAGTGGAAGCAGGTTGTGCTGGAGCAGACTCCGAAGAGGAAGCAGCATTCTCCGGAACTTCAGGAACTTCCCGTAGATAGGCTTTCCCTGATCTGGTGCCTATCAAGATTTCTTCTTCATTTGTAGGGTCGAAGGACACCATATTGCAAATCTTTATCTTGCCTTTGGAACGATCTTTCTTCTTGGAAGAGGAGACTTCAAATTCAGAAGCGAGATCAGGATGAATCCACATGATTTCACCATTATCAAGGGATAATGGTACAAGGCCTTCATTTTGAGGAGGAGGGAGATTCTCAATCTCAAGAGTAGCTTTGGGGATAGGAATGACGCCGTGTTGCACCATCTGAGGAGGAAAGTCTCCAAATTGAACTGAGACCATGTTTGCAGTCACAGTCTTTTCATCTTGTTGAAGAGTGACAACACAGCGTTGACTAGCTCTTGGATCTTGCCTTTGAGCACATAGCATGCTCTAGTAGGATGTCCAACAAACCTGTGATAGACACAATATTTTGGATGATCAGTCTTACCGACTTCATCAGGCTTCTTTGGATCGGGAAGCTGGATCTTGTTACTCTTGAGTAAACACTCAAAGATGCTTGCGGTGTCATTCTCATCAAAGGAGTACTCTACTTTGGGTCGAGGTTCCCTTGAAGGAGTTGCAGCAAGAGTAAAAGTGGAAGCAGATGGAGCCACATTGACTGCCAAAGATTCTTTTTGTAGGTTGATATTCAAAGCATCTTTGTTCTTGGGGTTGTTTTGGCGATTGCCACTGCTTGATGTCTGATGATCATCTTGATTAGGGTTAGACATATGCACCCCCAACTGTTTAAATTTGTCGGCGCTAACTTCTGCAGCTTTAGCGTTGACAATGAAAGATGGCCAATCCTGAAATTGTGTTGAACCAGTCCACATACTAATGATAGACAGGAAATTTGCCTTGCAGGTATCAATAGTTATTACGGCAGGAGTTCCTGGAGGCATCTTTAGATCTTCTCGACGGAATCTCTCAATGAAACTTTCAGCAGTTTTATTAGGCTTCTGCTTGATTTTGTTGAGGACTGACATAGTCATGTCGTTGATACCCTCATACAATCTTTCCAGAAAGATTTGCTTGAGACCAGAGAAAGAAGTGATACTACCATCTGACAAACTTCTATACCAGTCGTATGCTATGCCTGCTAAACAGCCGACGAACATTCTGGTAAGAAGAGCGTCATTAGGTTGAAGCTGAACGGTCATGACCTCAAAGTGATTGATGAATTGACTTGGCGAGGTACTGCCGTCGAATTGTGTGATTGTAGGGATCTTATACTTTGGAGGAAATGGAACTTCTTTCCATTCAATTGGATAGGGTTGCTTGATCCCTAGTCTTTGTAGATTGTCTTTCTCTTTAAATGCCTCAAATTGAGATCGCAAAATCTTGACTGCTTCATTGGCATCTTCAGAAGATGAAGGAACAGGTTGAGATAGAGTGAGAGGAGGAGGAACAACATGGTATGCACTATCCCCAGCACCTGATTGGCTTGGTGTAGGTTGAGCTTGCATAGGAGGTATTTGAGGAGAGGCTACCCCCAATCCTGTATTGATAGGTACTGATGATGCTATTATTTCAGGATTTGCAACTGGTACAGCTAGTGGTACTGCATGTTGAGTTGCCATGATAGAGTGCATACTGGCGACCATTTCAGCCATGGTCTTCAGCTTGTCTTCTAGTGCCGCTATCCGCTGGTCTTGATTAGATGAGCTGGAAGCGTCTGGATCATCGGTAACAGCATAAGCTGTCACCTCTCTGGGTATGGTAGAGGACATGGTTTGATGAGAACTCTCACTGTATGCATCATAGTCGGAGAGAGAGTCGCCTTCCGGATGAGAAGCAGATAGAGGACTGGAAGGAAGAAGATTCCTTTGACCGATTGTTTCTCGGCTTTGGGATCGAGTATGTCGAAATAATCCTTCAGAAGATTCTTGGAGTAGATCTAGATACCGTTGACTTGGACGGCGAGACTTGCCGTGTTTGCAATACTTCTTGCTTCCGGTGTCTCGAGATGCCATATTGACAGAAGCGTATAATAGCTCATCTTCTGACATTGGTTCTGATTTAACAAAGTTCAAACGATCGAAGACAGATCGTTTCGTTGTTTGACAACAACACTGGATGATGACTTTGTGGTTGCAGTAATGATGATCAGATGGCTGAACTGTAGATGTTGGGATTTTGTCCCGCTTTTGTCTGAGATGTTCCCGAAGATCAGGAACCAAGGTAAGACGAGAAGAAGTCTGAGGAATGTATTCCTTGATAACATTTGGAACATGATTTTTGTTCTTCAAATGTTTGTCCCTTGAGTGTACAGGGAAGTGCTCATTTCATTGGCATAAGTGTTAGGATTTTTGATCCTGGAAGTTTGCTTCTGATGTTGTTTCACCTTTGGCATCGACTGTTTGCGTTTTGCCGAAGTTGGTCTGTTGAGGTAGGCTCTTAGATCAGCAAATTCACCCCCAGGGGTTTCTATTTGAGACACTTGCAGCTTCCCTTGTCTTGATCGGGAAATCTTGAGAGTAAGAAGATCTTGGAAATCTGCTACTGGAGTAGGCAGAATACCTCTCTGATCAGTACAAGTCTTCTTAGCACGAAGGGAAGAAGAACCCTTGTTTAGAAGAATTGTACTGACAGGTGCCGAAGCACGTTCAGATTGATCTTCAACGGTAAGGACCGAAGAAGACTGAGAAAAGACCAAAGGGCCTTTTCCTTTTTGAGATGAAGGGTTAGCTAAAGAGCATTTCCCTCTGTTGACTTCTGAGTCGTGAGACAAAGAAGCTTGAGAAAAGACTAAAGAGCCTTTTCCTTTGTTTGATAGGGCAAGAGGAATAGCCAAAAGACTACCCCCAGTGGATTGTGTAGAGGCAACAGGGAGTTTGTCAGAAGAAGAGAGACTAGCTAAAGAGCCATCTCTCTTAGATTGTGCACACACAGATTGTTCATGTGGAGTTCTTGCTATGGAGTTCTTATGCTGCACTTGAATTGCTGGTTCATTGGACTGCGCAGGATGGATGGCAGCCAATTGCGCAAGGGGCAGAGGGGTCTTGCACTTGGACAAGGCAGAATATGAAGTATTCTGTTCTTTGATGGCAGCAGATTGCGCAGGAGAAGGAGAGGCAGTTTGCGCAACAGAAGACTGCGCACCAGTCTTAGCAGTAAAAACTGCAGACTGTGCAACAGTTTTGACAATGGGAGCAATGGACTGCGCAGCAGCTTTAGTGACACACACCTTGCGCACTTTGCTTGTGGCAGGAGTGGACTTGGATTTGATCATATCTTCATAAGCAGTCTGGTTAACCTTAACAACCAGAGTCTTCTGCGTCTTTCCGATAGATGCTACGTCACATTGAGTTGTCACCTTCTCGTTGGAGGAGAAAGTCGTCCCCAGCAGAGTCGCCATTTTGTTTGCAAAAACAAAAGGAAATGCTTTATACAAACTTTTGTAAAAGAAGATTACAATTTAGAATTCTGGGAAAGTACAACTGTAGGAATTCAATCTAGAAGACGATTGCTTTATCCCTTGGACGATGTGAACTTTGAAGACGAAAGCCTTTGAAGCTGACTGAAGACGAAAGTCTCTGATGAAACGAAGGCAGGAAGCCTCTGAAGAACTGAAGGCAAAAGCCTCTGAAGAATGCAGCAGCCCTTTAGCAAGAACTCCTGGATTCTCTGAAGAGAATAATCTCTCTGTGTGTGATCTGATATCTATGTAGTCATCCTCTGAAATGAAGTCTTGAAACTCTATTTATAGAGTTCTGGAAATAACTGATTTTCAGTTATTCTGGAATTGCGCAGGGTGGATTGCGCAAGTCTTGGATTGTGCAGCAGAAGACTGCGCAGGCAGTTGCTTGATCATGGGCCACCTGTCTTGGACACTTGGCAAAACTTGATTGAAATACGCATGGTCGTGCACAGGTAGTTACCACGTTCTGAGAAATTGATGGCATGAAGGCCACATATGCATTTGGCAGTTGATTTGATGGAGTGCGCAAGTATTGGACTGCACAGGAGATGGATTGCGCACACTTGGACTGCACATGAAGTAGATTACGCATCAGGCTGGACAGCTGTCCTCGAGCACTGTGCTGCACAGAGAAATGAACGGTTTCCTCGTCTTTTGCGCCTGTCAGCTGTCAGAGATTTGATTTGGTTGTCAGGTAATGATAACATTAGCCACGTAAGCTCTGCGCAATCGGGAATGTGCGCAATGAGGCTTTCGCAGTCTGTGAGCTGCGCAATCTGTTGTCTGCGCAATTTGATTGAATGATGCACATCTTGATCATTTGACTTTGTTGATTGATGCAACTTGATTTTTTAGGACCTACAACGACCAGTTTGGGGGCACCTGAGCTGCTCGGCCTAGGGGGGATTAGAGTAACGCCCTGCGGTAAGAAACCAAGGGGTGTATAGAGTGTCCTTAGCGACGAGCTGAACCCAAGAGTCACAGCGGCTAATCACGGGGAATGACTCGTGGACCAACATATAGTTAGGGTGCATTTATGAAATCAGAGTGCATTGCGACCTAACAAAAAGATACAGAATTCAACAGTATGCTTTATATCATATGCAAATGTGCTAACATGTCTTGTGCAGGGATGACTGTCGGCGAGGGTAAGATTTATTATGCAAGTACTTTCTACTGCTATGTTCTTATGAATTGTTAAAAAGAATCTAGACAAGTAGAAAGATCACTAGTAAAATGTTAGCTTCACATGTTGATTTAGTGCAGAGATTTGCGAGTTCGACCAAAAGTCGCTCGCCAGTACATGATGTGTGCTGACCCACGTTGTGGACATCCTTTTTAGAAAGCAAAGGAGACAGGGGAATTTCAACTGAGGCACCGAAGCTCGTCTAGCCCAGTAGAGTTGTGGATCACCTCGAAGCTACTTTTCAATTCCAGTCAATTAGCAAGTTTCTTTTCCTTCTGAAGGTGTCTTTCATTTCCAGTATGTAATAGAGGGATATGATGTATGGGTATTGTGACTATTTTTAAAGAGAGTTTTAAAGAGATATCATGTAGCCAAGATAAGTCAAATCTGAGTTGCAAAGCTTTGTACTTGTATTCCTATCAAGTTATGAATAAAAGAAGTATTTCCAATTCAAATCTCTGTGTCCAATATTTGGTTTTCTGCAATGAATGGGTACGTGCGTGTGATTTGCTTAACTAATGGGTGCGTGCGTGTGTTTTTGCTTGTCTAGTTATTTTGTGCAGGTACATGGCCTTGTGCAAGCGCAACTTAGGCTTGCACGGCATCACGCCTTAGCGAGGACGATCGATACTACAGGGATCCAGGCAAGACGGACGACCCTAGCGGGATCGGGGCGTGACAAAGTGGTATCAGAGCCAGGTTTTACGTCCTTGGCCTCTTGCAAATATCGCTTTCAAAAAGTATATAAAGTATTTTGATGGCTTTCAAAAGAGTCCCGATTTTGAGTTATGAAAAACCAATGTCCCATACATAAGTCCATAATATTTTATGAGACTGACAGAAGTTACACTATTTTGTAAAGAAATTGCCCCTTCTCGTCCATCTGGCCCGACCGATTCGGTAGAACGGATCATGACAATGTTGGAATTACAGAGACAGGATAATGAGGAACGAAATCAGATAAATCAGGCCCGAATGGAGGCCCAGCAAAAGCATTTGGATGCTTTGACCCAGCTTGTCACCGCGCTTGCGGCAAATTGAGATACCACCGCAGCGATAAAACCAACGGGAACGCCCGAGATTGAGCCCGTGGAGGGTGAAGAACCCCAGCCACCGCAAAGGCACACTTCCTTTAGGCCAAAGGACTTCTTAGATGCGAAACCTCCGTAATTTGAAGGCAGGACATCACCCGACAAGGTGATGGACTGGATTGATAAAATGGAGAGTCTGTTCGCGTTCATAGGAGTTCCAAATGGCAAGAAGGTAGTTTGTGCCGTTATGCTTCTACGGCTGCGGGCAAAGGATTGGTGGAAGGCGAAGAAGCCGGCGCTACTCGCAACGACTAGAAATGGGAAGATCTCATGGGCCTCATTCAAGAAGGCGCTTCTGGAGCAATATCTGTCTCCAGCCATGAGCAAGAAGATGGAGGATGACTTCATCGCACTGAAACAGGGGATATGTCCGTGGAGGACTATGAGTCCGAATTTGCTAAGCTGGCAAACTTTGCCACTCTTATGCTTCCCACAGAGCAGACTCGCATCAATCGATTCGTTGGAGGACTGAATGATGACATCCAGTTAAGGGTGCTGGATCGAGAATATAGGTCATATTCTCAGGCTTTTGAGGCGGCACTACAGGTGGAACAGTTCTGCCTGAAGAAGGCGTTAACTAGAACTCAGAGTAGTCGCAATCCATCTACAAAAAGATACCAAGATGGAGAGAAGAAAATAGAGGGGGAACCTCGTAACAAGATTGAATGTACTTTCTGCGGCCGCCAGGGCCATGTCAGAGAACATTGTCGTTCCCTCCACAGGGAATGCTACAACTGTGGTCAGAGAGGCCATAGCTTCAGAGATTGTCCAAAGAAGAGACATACGGCACATAACAGAGATGATACAGAGGAGCGTGGGTCGCTGCCAGACCCACCGCCGCTCCGAGATAATCCGCACAACCAGCAGTTGCGGAATGCCAACCCAGCGACCGCGCGTGTCTATAGCCTCGCCTCCCTACTTGATAAAGATGGCAATTCTAGTGGAGGTGCGTTTGTATCTTAAGTTTTGAGGACAAAACTTTTTCTTAGTGGGTTATTATGTAGTGCCCCGCTCCTCGCGGTCCACTATGTAATACCTACGGCTTGTTGACTCAGTCTTGAACTGGGTATTTGGTGAAACCTTTGCCGGTATCGATTGATCACGGATGAAATGCAATAAACTCCAATTGATGGATTGGCTTCTATTGAAATGAATCCAAGAGTTTTGCTGAATGTTTTCTTTCGCTGCTTGGTTTTGATGAATGCGTTTTCGTGTTGGTTTTCGATGATTAGTTTTCATTGTTCACTTTCATCGCATGTCGCATTCATTCCGAATCTTGAGAGAAAGAGACCGAAGTATGCTAATCAGATGTTGGTGCCTATGCAGGGGGGACGCATAGACATACATAGAACGTGAACGGCGCACGAAGTCCCTCCTTCTCTCAATTAAGATTCATCTTGGTGAGTTGGCTTCAACCGAATAAACAATGATCTGTACGCCCTAATAAAATGATCTCTAGTCCACTCTTTTGTTGCGTTCCGCTGATCAACGATACTAAACCAACAAAGATAAGAATCAAAGAATTGAACTCAGATGCTAAAGTTACATGACAGAGATGATACGGCTTGCCGTATAGAGAACAAGAGTAAGATGGAAATACAGAGAGTTGCATATGTTGTCATAATAGAGATTTATTTGATAGGGTGCATTCATGCATTTGGTCTCGGACAACTTGTGTACACAGGGCCAATCCTCACGACCAGTTTGGCGGCACCTGAGCTGCTCGGCCTAGGGGGATTAGAGTAACGCCCTGCGGTAAAGAAACCAAGGGGTGTATAGAGTGTCCTTAGCGATGAGCTGAACCCAAGAGTCACAGCGGCTAATCACGGGGAATGACCCGTGGACCAACATATAGTTAGGGTGCATTTATGAAATCAGAGTGCATTGCAACCTAACAAAAAGATGCAGAATTCAACAGTATGCTTTATATCATATGCAAATTGTGCTAACCTGTCTTGTACAGGGATGACTGTCGGCGAGGGTAAGATTTATTATGCAAGTACTTTCTACTACTATGTTCTTATGAATTGTTCAAAAGAATCTAGACAAGTAGAAAGATCACTAGTAAAATGTTAGCTTCACATGTTGATTTAGTGCAGAGATTTGCGAGTTCGGCCAAAAGCCGCTCGCCAGTACATGATGTGTGCTGACCCACGTTGTGGGCATCCTTTTCAGAAAGCAAAGGAGACAGGGGGATTTCAACTGAGGCACCGAAGCTCGTCTAGCCCAGTAGAGCTGTGGATCGCCTCGAAACTACTTTTCAATTCCAGTCAATTAGCAAGTTTCTTTTCCTTCTGAAGGTGTCTTTCATTTCCAGCATGTAATAGAGGGATATGATGTATGGGCATTGTGACTATTTTCAAAAAGAGTTTTAAAGAGATATCATGTAGCCAAGATAAGGCAAATCTGAGTTGCAAAGCTTTGTACTTGTATTCCTATCAAGTTATGAATAAAAGAAGTATTTCCAATTCAAATCTCTGTGTCCAATATTTGGTTTTCTGCAATGAATGGGTGCGTGCGTGTGATTTGCTTAACTAATGGGTGCGTGCGTGTGTTTTTGCTTGTCTAGTTATTTTGTGCAGATACATGGCCTTGTGCAAGCGCAACTTAGGCTTGCACGGCATCACGCCTTAGCGAGGACGATCGATACCGCAGGGATCCAGGCAAGACGGACGACCCTAGCGGGATCGGGGCGTGACAGTAAGTAAAGGTGCAATCGAGCTAAACAGGTGCTCGTCGACTAAACGCCTCAAATAAATTTTTTTACAATAAAGTGGGAGAGCCAAAAATAACCCACTCGTTTCCCTGGTTACGCCTGGTGGTCACCATCGGGCTGGAATGTCGGTAGATCCTCTGGAGCTGCTCCGAAATCTGGCCATACAAAAGTCGCTGGGTCAGATCCCAGAAAGAGCAAGTGCCACAAATGAAGCTTCACTTAGGAACTAAAACCAACAAGTAACACAGAATAATAACAAGTAGTAAGAACTGGAAATAAGAAAAACATATCAGGATGATACACGACGAGATAACCATGGGACTATTCAGATAACCAGGTTACAACCCGTAAACCAAACAAGGACCGGGATTGTAACCCTTCATCTGAACGGAACTTGGTTTTCCACCATTTATCGGCAAGATAATATAAGAAAATCAGGTCATGTAACAATCTGGTACAGGATCAAGATAAGACTAGAATGATTATGCCTCATCCAATCATTCACGGCCAAACAATAAGTACGGCTTGATACTTTAACTAGCTAGGGTTATCACAGGCCTAGTTACTAACAGAATGCAGCGAGATTATTTTACAGCCACAAGCCATGCAGACCATCCAGGTTACCCAAGTCAAAATATTAGGGTTGAATTCGAGTGGGTACATCGTTCAGGAAACGCATGTACCCTTAGGTGACTTAGAGGGTGCAACACATGACAGTGTGCTGGAAATGTGCCCTACTCGATGGCAGGCTACAGATCCCATGCACGCCCAGGTAACGAGATTGCCTGTAGCTGGGAAATCTCTTCGTGACTACTGTGTTATTCTAGTTATTAGCCTTAGTAATTTCAGTAGGTACCCCTGACCGTGGTACTCAGGGGTCCTATCCTAAACATGATGCAAGACAAGACTGGTTCATTTGTACAAGCACAATCGCCCACGGTGTTCAGGTTATTTATACTTATCAAGTCATGTCATGTAAGCTGTCGCAACAACAGTTCGGGATATATCATGTCAGGTTTACTTGTCAGGGGTACGCCAGGACAGGCCACTATCATGTCAGGTCATGTTACTTAGCAAGAGTGCACCACTACGGATCACTGTCGTGTTCAGGGATATATGTACAAAATAACATAGCACAAGCATTCCATCAAGACCCAACTTATAATGAGGATCACAAGACATGAGTTATCAATAATAATTAATTAATAATAATTAAGTAACAAGACAAGGCACGGGAGAATCCATGCGGCTCGGACATATGCGGCTCAAGATTACTGGATCCCATGCGGCCACTAAAGGAGAGCGCATGCGGCTCGGGAGGAGCAGGGGCATGCGGCCAGGGAGGCAAGGACGCATGCGGCTCAAGAAGTCAGGTCTCATGCGGCCAGTGGAAGGGAAGGGCCTCATGCGGTTGGGAATGGATGGGCGCATGCGGCAATGGGGGAAGAAGGGCATGCGACTGAGGGAGAAGGCTCTTATGCGGCCGGATGGGCATGTGCTTATGCGGCCCAGCTAATGCGGGTCATGCGGCTCAGGAGCGCTGGGGTAAGAACCCTCATGCGGTTGGAGGTAAAGAAGTCCATGCGGGTAGATTAGTCAGGACACATGCGGCTGGGAGTTTACATGCGGCCCAAACTCCATGCGGCCAGGAATGGAAGGGAGGTGCATGCGGCTCAGTTAAGAGCCCATGCGGCTGAATTCAATTAAAGGTGTATGCGGCCAGCGGAAGAAACATCTCATGCGGCTGGGAATGAGCGGAGTCTTATGCGGCCAGAAACGGAAGTCCATGCGGCTGAAAGGTCTTATGCGGCTGAAAGTTCAATAACTTCTGTGGCCAAGAAGGAAACTTGCCGCATGAGAAGTCATGCAGCTAAGTTCATACGGCTGAGTACTGTCCTTCTTCTCCATTATTCTAAGAAGAAGAAGCATGTCAGCCATGGCTTCCAAGCTGCATAAAACCTTCATCCAATGTCCAAATCCGAACTTCCATAGGTCAAAATGGGGTAGAATGAAATATTCTACAACATGTAACCACCAGAACTTGATAATAACAAGATTAAGTAGATCAAAACACAAGAAATCTGAAAAATGAAATAAACTGAGATCTACAAGAATTTAGCCATGGAAATTAAAAATACTAAGTACTAAAGAGTCTTAGAATGTTGCAAGGAAGAAAATGGAACAATAAATCTTGAGTTCCTCCATGAAGCAAGATGCACTTGCCTAAGCTCTCCCCCTCTCTCTCTAGTAGGTGAAAAGTTAATGGGGGAAGAAGGAGATTAATGAGGAGAAAGAAAGGAGAATGGGTTAATAAATGGGGATGGTGGTGGTAGGTAAGGGTTCACCCCTTGGTTCATGATGAACCAATAAGCAACCCAAGCCGAACCAAGCCAACCCAAACAAGCCGAACCAAGATGAACCATGGCCAAGCAAATTAAAATACCCAATAACCCAAGCAAGGAGACATGCAATACAAGATAAAATACGTACACGTATTCCATAATACGTAATACGAACCATAGGCATTACATTGGTTGTCATTATTTTCCACGGAAAATAGTTATTTTTCATGGAAAATGATATTTTCCTATGGGTTGGACAAATTTTATTTTCCACCATTTAGGAGAAAATATGAAAAATGATAGCTTTTTGAAAGAAAAAAAATCCATGGAAATGTAAGCTATCAAACACTACAATTGGTGGAAATTTTGTGATGGAAATATTTTTCATGGAAAAAAAAAACCAATCAAACACAGCCTTAACTAAAAATTATGAGAACATTTTTTCTAGGTGTGCAAAAGCGATCAGATTTTACAATGCTCTAACGAGTGCCCTTATAGCCGAAGGATCTATGACTTGGAATTTGCAATGCTCTAGCCAAGCCAAACATATATAGGAATGTTTATGATAGTGCGCTTTAAATATGTGGCAAGAATTTGTAAACTAGTTTGTAGTAAAAAAAAAAAAGGAAGGGGGTATTTTTAGGAATTCTATATTAAAATTTATTTCAAGGCATCATTTCTTTGGATGTTCTTTCTTACAAAGTCTGGTACATAATATAATATAATATTTTTTGTTATATATAATTTATTTCAGGTATATATAATATATGTGTTTAGTATTATAGATAAATTCATATAAAAGGGTAAATTACAAAAAACTTCTCGTTAGATTTTCGCTTTTTGCACTAAAAGACCTCATGCTCTTAAAATTTCAAAAAGTATGAAATATGCTCATTTTGTCCTCCAAATGACAATTTTATCACTCCCTCTTGCTGTTTGGGATGTGTTCGCCGGCGAGGAGGATGAGGGGGGTGTGCGGTGGTCAGGTCCGGCGAGGGAGGCGGAGGGGGGGTGGGAGGTCGAGGGGTCGCTCGCCGGCGAGGAGGAGCGGGGGGGCGTTCGCCGGCGAGGAGGAGCGGGCTGGGGGCTCGCCGGCGAGGGGGGGGGGGGGGGTCGGGGGGGGCTGGTGGCTGCCCCCCCCCCCCCCCCCTCCCCCCCCACCACCCCCCATTTTAGGTATAAAAATTCTAAAAATTTTAGGTATTTTAGGTATAAAAATTTTAAAATTTGGCTGAAGGGGCCTAATCGAGCGGATTTGTAATCTAAGGAGGGACAAACTGCCAAAAAATTCTAGGAGGTCTTTCTACGCAAAAGACGTATATTTAACAAAAAAAAAAAAATTTACAATTTACCCTATATAAAACTTTATTCCTAAGCATAGTGTTCTAGACAAATACTAAATTCTCTCTCTACTGTTGTTAGCCATCATTCACAATTCACAAGTCAAGTCATTAGTACAAACTTATCTTCCAACTAAGTCAATGTAGTTCATATATAACGTTTGAATATCGATACTTCTTATCTAATTATTTAAGTTACTAGAAGTTAAGACTAAAATAAATTTATTATTATTAGTATTCTTAATTATTTAACCTATTAATACTTCATATTAACAAAATTGATAATTTTTAATTAAAAAATACAATGGGCCACTGGAGGGGATAAGAACTAAAAGATAATAATAAGAAAGTAAATGTCTATGAACCAAATACCGAATGTGACATCCAGATTCTAGATGCCACATCGAAGTTCAATTACACCAATTAATAAAATTGATAACTTTGAGAGTCCTATTTACCCTATGATATTTTTCAAAGAATATATAAATATCTGTAGCTACCAAGTCCTTGGTTTGTACGTTGCTTGTACGGAGTGCAGCATACAAACATAGGTTGTTTGTCTTATTCCTACAGTCAACTTATCACATTTGTTGTATTATTTTCTGGATGATGACAGCTTATCGTCTCTCAATGCCGCCCAACGAAAATATTGGTTGGTACATGTAAAGAAATCAATATTTAATTGTATAACTAACTACTACTCACATGGCATGAAATGAAATGAGGTGGTTGCTTAATTGCGTGCTGTGTTCTTTAATAGTGGGTCACTGTGATTGCTTAATTATGTGCTATATTGTTTAATATTGATGGATAAGAATATCCTCTTCTTCTTCTTCTTCTTCTTCTTTCTGTACCAAGTTGATGGGATTAATTAATTAATTATTTTCTTTAGTCTTCCTTCTCTACTCAAAAACTCCAGAATAGCAAGACTTAACGGTGACAGATATAGCGACGACTTTTGTTGATGGTACAAGAATTTGAATATTTGATACTTAAGAAAAAATAGCAACGAATATGACCCCACCTCGCCCTCCATCAGGGCTTCTACTACCGACGAGTGCCTCTCTCTTCCCCCACCCCCACCCCCACCCCCACCCTCTTCTCTCACTCGCATCAAAGTCGGAGAGGCTCTATTCTCCCTCTTAGCAGGGACTGAGCTAGGATTTTGGAGTAGGATAAACTAGCAAATAGACTAATAGTTACCATAATGTTCTAAAAATTTATGCCAAAAATTCGACATAATTTTTTTTGTAATTTTGATGATTCAAAATATGTCATAGACAACAAATTAAGAAAAAAAAAATATGCATTCATCGTAAATATAGATAACAAATACTCAATTCATCATTTTTTCTGCTTTCCGCAAACCAAAGTATGTACATACTGGATTCCCAAGCAATATTATTTATTTCAGGAGTTAGATTATGTATTCTCTTCAAAAAAAAAAAAAAATTCCATCCATATTTGTGACGAGTCAATGTGAGCATAATGTGAAGGTCAGAGCATAGTTTTAGCTGCTAACGAGATGGAATCAATCGTCTCTCTCTCTCTCTCTCTCTCTCTTTCAAGAGTTGAATAAGAAGCAAGCAAAGTATTTTGGTTGCAGGTCAAATATTCAACATTTGTGTCCATAAAGGAAAATAAAAGGGCTCAAACTTGAGGAGCAATAACATTGGCCAAGTTAACATCCAATTTTAATCGTTTCACAAAAATTCTCAAATTGTATTTCTAACATATAAAGTGAATTTTAATCATTATGATTATAGTAAGTCATTATCTAACTGTCATATTATCTATTGCAAAAAAAGAGAGAAATATATAGGAACTCATACTCTAGATAATCTTCATACTGGAGCAGCACCAAATGTATCATACGATGCAACCACAGCAATAGTTGGTAGCTGACCAACATCTCCATCTTCTTTCAAACCATGCAACCATCCCTGTTACATTATACATAGTAAGTAGCAGAGGTAACTCCTATTTTGATATATGTCCGTCTGATTTCATCCCTATAATTAACAGGATGCCCACGTATCGGAATTCGTAAACCTGGGTCTCGTTCAAGAGAATTTAAATCAACTATAACCTCATCCCTATGATCAACGCTTGGGGTTGAAACATTAACATTCGAAGGAGGGGGTAGACTTTCACTTCGTGATATTTCACCCCTTGTTTTAAATAATGAAAAAAAAGGTTTTCTTTCTCTTGTTTTCTTCATTTTCCATTATATTCCAAAGTCCTAATAAATAGTGAAGTAATTAAGTTCAAATCAAACAACAAATAAAATATTTGGGGGTTAGGATTTTATTAAAAACTAGTCTACATGTCCGTGCTTTGCACGTATTTTAATTAGAATATCATAAGATCGGTTGTCGTTTTTTTCGTCTTTTTCAGGTGACTATTTATGTGTTTGTGCTTTATTTTTATTTTTTTTAATTTTCTATTGAAAATAATAACCTTTGAAAAATGGTAAATGAGAGAAAAATTTATTACCATTGGAACGTGAAGAGTTGTATGGAAAAAGAAAACTTAATAGCACGCAAACATTATTGCTTTAACTTTTAAACATAAATGACATGCAAGTTGACATAATAACATCATGTTTATAAAATACACAAGAGTATTTTAGGAATTCAAAAGTTTCACCACCAAGTTTATATATGTGTGTGTGTGTGTGTGTGTGTGTGTGTGTGTGTGTGTGTGTGTGTGTGTGTGCGCGCGCGCCTTGCACGTATTTAACATTCTTTTAATTAACTTAGGAAGACTCTTTAGGAGGACCAAATGGTAGTCTTCCTAATTATTAAGTTGTCTTTATTAAAATTAATGAACAATTTTTAATTAGTATAGACATGCAAGGGTATTTTTGGAATTCAAAAGTTTCACCACCAAGTTTATATATATATATATATATATATATATATATATATATATATATATATATATATATATATATAGGGTCATTCTACAATACATCCGCTGGAAATGGATGTATCGATACATCCGAAATCTGGACCGTTGGATGTTGATCCAATGGTTCAGATTGAATAATAGTGTAGAAACATCATTTAATGCTGATTTAGACTTTTGACCTGTTGGTAACTTGCTTTAGCAGGTCATTCTTCACTTTAATTTTTTCAATGAACACCCTAAATTAACTCATATTTACTCTCTCAAAAGTCCATCCAATTTAATATTTCGTATTTTTTTTTGGTTACAGGCCGTCGTGGTGGTGGTGTTGGTGGTTGTGGTGGATAAAGAAACAGAGATGAAGATGGAAATAAGAATCGGTCCGGATCGCGTCGAACGTCGTCGAGCCCTCCTAGAACAACGAGGAGTACCAGCTGCGCCGTGAAGAATCGGTTCGCTTCGCGTCGGTCATAGTCGAAACCTCCTCGAACAAGAAGTACTAGCGGCGCCGCTCTAATTTTACTGTCCATGCCATTGTCAGAAATCTTATTTTTCATCTAATAATTTAATATTTTGTTAATAAAGCTACATGTCACGGTGGTGGTGGTGAACTGAGGAAACCTGCTTCTGAGGTCGGGCGGATCATCTTGTCACATATTTTTAAAAAAAATCTGTATTGATCGGACGAAATTTTTTTTACTTTTCTAATGATAATATTTTCGAAGAGAATATTTTATTTGGACGGTGAATGGCCATTCTCTTTGCTTTTAACACGGAGAATGGCCATTCTCTTTGCTTTTAACACGGCGAATGGACGGAGAATGGCCATTCTCTTTGCTTTTAACACGGCGAATGGACGGAGAATGGCCATTCTCTTTGCTTTCCACACGGCGAATGGACGGAGGATGGCTGTTCTCTTTGTTTTTAACACGGAGAATTGCCATGCTCAAGGAGAATGACCATTCTCCGTTACTTTAACATGGAGAATGGCCATTCTCCGTTCTTTGAAAACGGAGAACGGACACTCTCTTTGCTTTTAACAAAGTATGGTACATTTAGGACTGGAAATGTTCAAGTATCTCATATTTTTTTCACCAAATATTTACAGTATTTTTAATATCATTTACCATAGTACATTCATTTTATATTAAATCATTTTCAAGATAATCCGAATATCATTTTATCAGGCTTCCACTGTATGGCTGAACAAAATTTCTTACGAATGTTTGAATATAATTAACCTACTATCAAAGAGAATTTTTCTTACATTACATTATGCCTTACACTGGCATCGACTTCATACTGATGGCATCGATGTACTGATGGCAATAACAAAGGATGAACGTGCAGGATTACAATTATGTTTTCGCAATAACAAGGGATGAACAGGCAGGATTACAATTTTGCTTCAGCAATAACAAGGGATGAACAGGCACTGGCATCGAATTTATACTGATGGCATCGATGTAATGATTTTTTACAGAAAGCAAAACACATTACAATCAAATAAAGTTTCAGTGATCCCAGGAATGCATCCGTAATGAGGCCACCTGTAAACCCTAGCAATGCACCCAGGACTCACGAATCTGTGATGGGCATCTGCAAATCAAAGGAATACACCAAAATATCAATATCATATATGAAGGCCAACTGCCAACCAAAGAAACGCTTCAACCAAAAAATCATAATCAAATTAAGTATACTTCATTCCAAGTCCAATAAACTGCATAATTCACGTTACAGTAATCTGCCCAATCCATGTTAGTAATTCAACATAGAACCTGCATAATTCACAATACAATAATCCAAATAAATATCAGACCTACTCTAAATTCAAGACCATATTACATTTTCAAAACAAATTACGAACTATGCACTGAGTACAAGCGAAAAGTTTAGTCTTACAATAATTCAAACACAAAATTTAGTTTGTCCGCCATGACCAACAAATATTCAGAACAATATTACAAGTCAAATATTACTTCCACATTGAAATAAGAGACATTCAAAACTCAAAAGATGAATCTTCATAGCCGTCTCCAACTTCTTCTTCTTGTTTCTTTTTTTTTCCTACTTCTTCTTCTTTCTTAAAATATCCTTCACCTACACCTTGAGGGACGGATGAAGAAAAATTATAGTCAGTATTGACTCACTTTATAGGTAGAAATGACATCCAGAAACATAAATAGAAGTATCAAAGTGATGGCTAGCATAAAGTGTCAATGTGCACAGTGTGTATTTTTACATAAGATTTTGGGCTAGCCCCATTTACCTTCTTCACGAGGGAAGGAAAATCTTATTCTTGGTCAGCAAATTCAACCTCTATCTGGTTAATCTTATCCAGAATCAATTTCTGGTTGTCGGATATAGTCTTCATCTCTTTGAAGACATTCTCAAAGTTTGCAGCAACAAAATTGTATAGATCATCAACCCTGTCCTTAGTGTTTTTGATTCCATAAGTTGATGGTTTTCCAGATGTTGATGGTTTGCTTGCAGCTGCTGCCCGTTTTCCAAACATTCGAGTGAAGGTTAGTTTTCTCATGGGGCCTTTGTTTTTAATATAAACATCCCCTGCTAAGCTTGGGACAGAATATTTATTAGCCATCGAGCATACAAATCCTCCGAAAGGGAGAGCTGTCCTTGCAGTTGGTTTTCCCACAAGATGCATCATTCTACTGAACATGTAGGAACCTATATCCATCCTTTTTTTCTTCCCCATATAATAAAGAAATTTTACTCTCTCGGGATGGATGGAAAACTCATGTCCAGTAGGGTTGAGTGTTTGAGATACGTAGGCATGCAACAATTTATAGAAAGTTTTTAATTGATCTTTGTATACATTTTGAGGGGTCTTGGCACCCATGGAAACACCTGTAATCTCATGAATTGCACCCGTCATGGAAACATTATCAATATCTTTAATATCAAACTCAGGAACTGGATCAAATCCATAAAATTCGTTGATGACAGCAGCATTTACCCTAATCAGTTTTCCTCTCAGAAACACCAGTGGTTGATCCTCTTCTTTTTCTTTAATTTCAGCCGGAAGATTTGAGTAAAATTCTCTTACTATTGTTTGGGAGATTTTCTCAAGACAGGATTTGTTCAGTTTCTCCAATTGATAGAATTTCAATATATCCAGGAAAGCTTCGTCTTCGACATCATCCATCTTAATTGATCTTTCAGGCATAACAGCCTTTTTCTTAAAATATTTAATGTATATCTTCTTAGTTTTAGAGTCTTTAAATTTTTTTACCTCCTCTCCAGCCTGGGACTTATTTGATGATTGCTCTTCCTCTTCATTTTTCTCTTCTGATGAGGATTCAAAATCCACAGAGTACGCTGATGACTCTGTATCCGTTGCCACCTTAGCCTTCGCTTGAGTACGCCTTCGATCTTCATAAGTTGAGTCTTCCGACGACTCTGTATCGAAGATAGATTTTCTGGTCTTTGTCGAGCAATGAGTGTTTTTAGCCTTTTTTGCACGTGGCTTGGCTGCCGCCTCCGCTTTCATCGTCGCTGCCCCCGCCGCTGCTTCCGTCGCTGCCCTTTCGGCCTCTGCCCTAGCGACCATAATCTTGGTTTTCGCCGCCCTTGTAAGTTCTGCCCTTCGGGCCTGTATCGCATCCCTTCGTGGATCCTTCCCCTTCGGCGACGGTCGTTGTTTCTTCGGCGGCATTTTGATTAGAAGAGGGTTTGGGAGAGGGTTTGGGAGAAGGAAGAGGGTTTGAGAGAAGAAGAGGGAAAATTCGACCGTCTTATATGTCACGCCCCGATCCCGCTAGGGTCGTCCGTCTTGCTTGGATCCCTGCGGGATCGATCGTCCTCGCTAAGGCGTGATGCCGTGCAAGCCTAAGTTGCGCTTACACAAGGCCATGTACCTGCACAAAAACAACTAGTCAAGCAAAAACACACGCACGCACCCATTAGTCAAGCAAAACACACGCACGCACCCATTGCAGAAAACCAAATGTTGGACACAGAGATTTGAAATGGAAATACTCATTTTATTCATAGCTTGATAGGAATACAAGTACAAAGCTTTGCAACTCAGATTTACCTTATAATTTGGCTACAGGATTCTCTTTGAAATTAGCCACAATGCCCATACATGATATCCTTTATTACAAGCTGGAATTGAAAGACACCTTCAGAAGGAAAAGAAACTGGAAACTTGAAATTGACTGAAAGTAAACTTCGAGGCAATCCACGAGCTCTACTGGGCTAGACGAGCTTCGGTGCCTCACTTGAAATCCCCATGTCTCCTTCTTCTTTCTGAAAAGGAAGCCCACAACGTGGGTCAGCACACATCATGTGCTGGCGAGCGGCTTTTGGCCGAACTCGCAAATCTCTGCACTAAATCAATATGTTGAGCTAACATTTACTAGTGATCTTTCTACTTGTCTAGGTTCTTTTTAACAATTCATAAGAACATGACAGTAGAATATAATCATAAGCAACTTACCCTCGCCGGCAGTCATCCCTGCACAAAACCACGTTAGCACAATTTGCATATCGAGTAATTCATGTTCATTCTTGCAGATATTGAAGTTATCATTCGGGTCATGCAAGTGGACTATTCTATATGTTGGTCCACGGGTTATCCCCATGATTAGCCGCTGTGACTCTTTGGTTCAGCTCGTCGCTAAGGACTCAGATCGACTCCCATTTTCACATGGAGGCCCTAATCTCTCCTAGGCCGAGCGGTTCCAGGTGCCCCCAGATACCACCCGAGAGACAAATGTTTCCTTGTATACAAGTTGTCCGAGACCAAATGCATGCTCTAGCCGTTCTATCAGATGAGACACACTTGGACTTATGCACAGGTATACGACACGTTTGATTCGTGCCTTCAGGTTCTTCTCAACATGTACAAGTTCGTATGTACATGTCTATATTTTCAAGCAGACTAGTGACAAGCAGATGATCATTCTTATTGAGCAGATAGAGTAGCAACACATATTCTTGCATTTGATTCAATTCAATTATCTTCTCTTATCTTTTGTGGATGTGGTATCGTTGATCATTGGGACAAGGCAACAGAGTAGACTAGAGATCATTTTCTTAGGCGTACAGATCAATGTCTGTTCGGTTGAAGCAACTCACCGAGATGAATCTTAGTTGAGAGATGGAGGGACTTCACGCGCCGTTCACGAACAATTCACACGGCCGGCATTGGCACCAACTGTTGATTAGCATACTTCGTCTCTTTCTCTCAAGATTCGGAATGAATGCGAATGCGATGAAAGCGAACAATGAAAACCAAACATCGAAAACCAACACGAAAACGCATTCATCAAAACCAAGCAGCAAAGAGAAAACATTCAGCAAAACTTTTAGATTCATTTCAATAGAAGCCAATCCATCGATGGGAAAGGTTCATTGCATTTCATCCGTGATCAATCGATACCGACAAAGGTTTCACCAAGTACTCAGTTCATGACTGAGTCAACAAGCCGTAGGTATTACATAGTGGACCGCAAGGAGCGGGGCACTACATAATAACCCACCGAGAAAAAGTTTTGTCCTCAAAACTTAAGAAACAAAACTCACCTCCACTATTGTTGCATTCTGGGTCAAGCAACGTGGAGAGATTGAAGACGCGTCCATTAATCCGCTGCGACTGGTTCTGCGGATTGTCTCGAAGGGGCGGTGGGCCTGGCAGCTGCCCACGCTCTTCAGTGTCGTCTCTATTTCGATTTCTCTTCGGGCAATATTTGACTGAGTGGCCCTGTTGGCCACAACGAAAACAGGCATTGTTAGCGGCACGACAGTCCTCTTTGACGTGCCCACTCTTGCCACAATGACTGCAACTCTGGCCATTCACATAGCGGCAGTCTTCTTTGACATGCCCTCGTCGACCGCAGAAGCCGCATACAAGCTTGTTGTTTTGTTCCCCGTCGGTCTTTTTCTCTCCGTCATGATATCTCTTGGCGGGCTGATTCCGACTGTTCGGCGCTTTGTTGGACGCTTTCTTCTGCTCGAACTGTTCCACCTGAAGCGCCACCTCAAAGGCTTGAGAATAGGACTCGCATTCTCGATTCAGCACACTTAACTGGATGTCGTAATTCAGACCTTCCACGAATCGATTTATGCGAGTTTGTTCCGTGGGGAGCCAAGCAGCGGCAAAATTTGCCAACTTAGCAAATTCAGATTCATAGTCCTCCATGGACATATCCCCCTGTTTCAGCGTGATAAAGTCATCCTCCATCTTCTTGCTCATGGCTCGAGGCAGATATTGATCCAGAAACGCCTTCTTGAACAAGGCCCACGAGATCTTTCCATTCCTAGCCGTTGCGAGCAGTGCCGGCTTTTTCGCCTTCCACCAGTCCTTCGCCCGCAGCCGTAGGAGCATAACGGCACAAACTACCTTCTTGCCATTTGGAACTCCTATGAACGCAAACAGACTCTCCATTTTATCTATCCAGTCCATCACCTTGTCGGGTGACGTCCTGCCTTCAAATTCCGGAGGTTTCGCGTCCAAGAAGTCCTTTGGCCTAAAGACAGTGTGCCTTTGCGCTGGCTGGGGCTCATCACCCTCTACGGGCTCGATCTCGGGCGTTTCCGTTGGTTCCGTCGCTGCGGTGGCATCTCAATTTGTCGCAAGCGCGGTGACAAGCTGGGTCAGGGCATCCAACTACTTTTGTTGGGCAGCCGCTCGGGCCTCATGTATCTAATTTCTTTCCTCATTGTCCTGTCTCTGTAACTCCAACATGTTCATGATACGATCTACCGCATCGGTCGAGCCAGATGGACGAGGAGGAGCCATTTCTCTACAAAATAGTGTAACTTTTGTCAGTCTCATAAAATATTATGGACTTATTGTATGGGGCATTGGTTTTCATAACTCAAAATTGGGACACTTTTTGAAAGCCGTCAAAGTACTTTATATATTTTTTCAAAATTGATATTTGCAAGAGGCCAAGGACGTAAAACTGTGCTCTGATACCACTTTGTCACGCCCCGATCCCGCTAGGGTCGTCCGTCTTGCTTGGATCCCTGCGGGATCGATCGTCCTCGCTAAGGCGTGATGCCGTGCAAGCCTAAGTTGCGCTTGCATAAGGCCATGTACCTGCACAAAAACAACTAGTCAAGCAAAAACACACGCACGCACCCATTGCATAAAACCAAATGTTGGACACAGAGATTTGAAATAGAAATACTCATTTTATTCATAGCTTGATAGGAATACAAGTACAAAGCTTTGCAACTCAGATTTGCCTTATAATTTGGCTACAGGATTCTCTTTGAAATTAGCCACAATGCCCATACATGATATCCTTTATTACAAGCTGGAATTGAAAGACACCTTCAGAAGGAAAAGAAACTGGAAACTTGAAATTGACTGAAAGTAAACTTCGAGGCGATCCACGAGCTCTACTGGGCTAGACGAGCTTCGGTGCCTCACTTGAAATTCCCCTGTCTCCTTCTTCTTTCTGAAAAGGAAGCCCACAACGTGGGTCAGCACACATCATGTGCTGGCGAGCGGCTTTTGGCCGAACTCGCAAATCTCTGCACTAAATCAATATGTTGAGCTAACATTTACTAGTGATCTTTCTACTTGTCTAGGTTCTTTTTAACAATTCATAAGAACATGACAGTAGAATATAATCATAAGCAACTTACCCTCGTCGGCAGTCATCCCTGCACAAAACCACGTTAGCACAATTTGCATATCGAGTAATTCATGTTCATTCTTGCAGATATTGAAGTTATCATTCGGGTCATGCAAGTGGACTATTCTATATGTTGGTCCACGGGTTATCCCCATGATTAGCCGCTGTGACTCTTTGGTTCAGCTCATCGCTAAGGACTCAGATCGACTCCCATTTTCACATGGAGGCCCTAATCTCTCCTAGGCCGAGCGGTTCCAGGTGCCCCCAGATACCACCCGAGAGACAAATGTTTCCTTGTATACAAGTTGTCCGAGACCAAATACATGCTCTAGCCGTTCTATCAGATGAGACACACTTGGACTTATGCACAGGTATACGACACGTTTGATTCGTGCCTTCAGGTTCTTCTCAACATGTACAAGTTCGTCTGTACATGTCTATATTTTCAAGCAGACTAGTGACAAGCAGATGATCATTCTTATTGAGCAGATAGAGTAGCAACACATATTCTTGCATTTGATTCAATTCAATTATCTTCTCTTATCTTTTGTGGATGTGGTATCGTTGATCATTGGGACAAGGCAACAGAGTAGACTAGAGATCATTTTCTTAGGCGTACAGATCAATGTCTGTTCGGTTGAAGCAACTCACCGAGATGAATCTTAGTTGAGAGAAGGAGGGACTTCACGCGCCGTTCACGAACAATTCACACGGCCTGCATTGGCACCAACTGTTGATTAGCATACTTCGTCTCTTTCTTTCAAGATTCGGAATGAATGCGAATGCGATGAAAGCGAACAATGAAAACCAATCATCGAAAACCAACACGAAAACGCTTTCATCAAAACCAAGCAGCGAAGAGAAAACATTCAGCAAAACTCTTGGATTCATTTCAATAGAAGCCAATCCATCGATTGGAAAGGTTCATTGCATTTCATCCGTGATCAATCGATGCCGGCAAAGGTTTCACCAAGTACTCAGTTCATGACTGAGTCAACAAGCCGTAGGTATTACATAGTGGACCGCAAGGAGCGGGGCACTACATTATATGACCTTGGGAAGTAGAAAAAATTAGAATAGTTTTGAGTCTTAAATTAAATTTATTACTATTATTACTAGTATAAGACGGTCGAATTTATCACTATTAAATTTAAAAAACTACTTTCCAAAATTAAATTTATTACTATTATTACTAGTATATATCCATGTGAAATTACTACATAAATCTTTGGGATTTTGAGACCTTAATTTTAAAAAAATTATTTTCCAAAATTAAATTTATTACTATTATTACTAGTATATATCCACGTGTTCCGTATAAATTATTGAAAAATTTGGCAGAAAAACGTGGTGGAAACATATTTATTTAAAAAAATTTGACAACATATTTAAGAATGTGAAGTTTAAGACTCAATATTTCCATTTTACGAATATTTGATTAAATTTTTGAAGATAAGAAGACTATGTACTTGAAAAGAGTAAAATTGAAACACTCAATGTTGTCCTCTATTTTACTTTGTAATCATATTTAAGATGGATTTGACGGCAAGATTGACGCTGGCAGCATAATCAATTCTATGACGTAACAAGTCATTGATGGGGATATCGTCGCTGATATATTGATTTGACGTAACAAGATTTGTTAATTATAAAGAGCAATGCTATAGTTAGCAAATGGGTGTAAGTTGTAAGAAGGTTGTAAAAGTTTGATTCTAGCCAAAACCAAATTGAGTTAACAAAATATTATATTTCATTAAATCCCAGCTTCGTCGCCGGAACATTCTCCAGAGAAGTATACAAGAGGAGGACAAAAAACTGTAAAAAACGGAAAAAAAAAAAGGGTCTAGCCCTCACTGGCCTCCCGGAGGATCTCCGCAAAGTCCTGCAGGGTGCGCACACCCGCCCTATGGCACAGGCGGCGAAATGCTTCCCTCTTCTCCAGAGAATCCCATTCCTCCGGAGTGATCGACAACAGGTCAAAGTTTGGCGCTGGATGAAGAGGTCGAGCGATGACCTCCAGTGACAACCCGAAGGAGGTCAGAAAGTTCGCAGCCGCTTCCAGCCAGTCATGGGCCGGAGGCGGTGCAGAGGGTGCTCCATACGAAGAGGCTCGGCGACGACTGGAAGAAAGCTCTGGCAATGGTTCCCAACCAGATGATCTTTTTGGAGCCATGTTAAATGTGCAACCTACTCAGATGAATGGGGACCCCTATATATATATATACACGTTCCTAACCGACTCTTCTTATTCCTTATTGGAAGTTGGGATATAATGTTAAAGTTACAACCAAAATGCTTACAACACTCTTACAACCTTCACCCATTGCTGACATGTGGGCCATGGCCCACATTTCATCAATGGACGAAGGTTGTAAGAGTGTTGTAAGCAAGCATTTGGTAGTAGACTTAGCATTATTGATGTCTTATTCCAGGCTTAGTTGGTTGTGCTGTTTTGCTTTTACATGGAAGGCCTAGGTTCGAGTCTGGTGTTTGGGTTATGTAGAAATTTTCTATTGTTAACATTTTTTGGGTGCTATTATATGCTTTTAACTTAGTATGGAACAATTTATGGGACTGTTAATGGCCATTCTCCGTTCCTCTAACACGGAGAATGGTACATTTAGGACGGAGGTAGGACGGAGAATTGTACATTTAGGACATCGAATGGTACATTTAGGACGGAGAATGGTACATTTAGGAATATTTTGTAGGGTTGTAAATTTTAAATAGTTTGGCTGTTTAGTTTTGTTTTGAATCTATATAAATTGGTTTTGAAGGCTCGTGAAGATGAATTAGTTTGGCTGTTAATGGTCATTCTCCGTTCCTCTAACACGGAGAATGGTAAATTTAGGACGAAGAATTGTACATTTAGGACGGCGAATGGTACATTAGGACGATGCACGGTAAATGTAGGACGGAGAATGATAGATGTAGGACGGAGAATGGTCCATATAGGACGGAGAATGGTACATTTAGGACTGTTCTGTAGGGTTGTAAATTTTAAATAGTTTGGCTATTTAGTTTTGAATTGAATCTATATAAATTGGTTTTGAGGGCTATGAATTAGTTTGGTTGTCTGGCTGTTAATGGCCATTCTCCATTCCTCTAACACGAAGAATGGTACATTTAGGACGGAGAATTGTACATTTAGGACGGCGAATGGTACATTAGGACGGAGAATGCGAAATGTAGAACGGAGAATTCATTTTGAATAAGGTAAAATCTGTGTTGGGAAATGGCGAAATCTCTTGGATATGATTACACTGAGATGTTGTATTAATGGTAAAATCTGTGTTGGGAAATGTCGAAATCTCAGAAGTGAGCCGTCTTAGGCGTCATTATATCACAGTCCATTTTATTTATAAAAAAAATTGTACATTGTGAATTTTAAATAGTTTGGCTGTTTAGTTTTGAATTGAATCTATATAAATTGGTTTTGAAGGCTATGAATTAGTTTGGCTGTTTGGCTGTTAATGGCCATTCTCCGTTCCTCTAACACGGAGAATGGTACATTTAGGACGGAGAATTGTACATTTAGGACGGCGAATGGTACATTAGGACGGAGAATGCGAAATGTAGGACGGAGAATTCATTTTGAATAAGGTAAAATCTGTGTTGGGAAATGGCGAAATATCTTGGATATGATTACACTGAGATGTTGTATTAATGGTAAAATATGTGTCGGAAAATGTCGAAATCTCAGAAGTGAGCCGTCTTAGGCGTCATTATATCACAGTCCATTTTATTTATAAAAAAATAATCATGTTAAAAATTAGTATTGACAAAAGTAAAATTTGCTCAAAATGGAGAATCGAACTCATGAAAAATATCTTGTATGCATGCTAATGTTTTCACCATTCACCCCAGGAATGATTGATCGTATCTAAATCATTATACCACTCGTACACAGGTTCTTCTGGTACTGGGATTACATTATCGAAGGGTTTTTTAAACGTCTGAATTGAATAACAAATTTTCCAGAGTTTGTCGTCGAAGATCACATTAAAGCACCCACGTATGTCGAGCAGGCGAAGACCCTTGCAGTTGCATATGATAGATCGCAGCGTGTCTCCATTGAACATGTCGAATCCCATATGTAGGTGCTCGAGACGCGACATTGAATCAGCCACGGCCTTTCCCTCCGCCTCGTTTTTCGTGTTCTTCACGAATCTGTTCCTGAGCATGTAAGATGGAGGGGGCATGTCCCTACTCAGCTTGACCAGACGGCGACAATAATTTTCGGCGGAAATTATTCCAGTCGACGTGATGTAGAGGCAGTAGCTAATGTCGAGTTTTTCCAGCACAGGGAGAAACTCCAAGTGTCTCACGAAAGTTTCATCACTCACGTCGCACTTCGGAATGTGCAGAACCCTTAGAAATTTCCCACTGTATTATAAAAATGGGAAAACATCAATAGAAATTAACAAAAGTATACGTAAAATTTTGTAATAGAAAAAATAAAGTATTAGAATAAGACCAAATAAAATTTTGCACTGGCCTTAAACATGCAAAAGAGAAGGCTGCTTCGTCGAGCTTGTACGCGGAGAGGGACCCTAGATGTCCCTCACTGCGAGCCACGAGCTTCATTACGGTCAAACTAATCTCAGCGGTTTGCTGGGTCCTCCGGCACCACTGTACCAAGTCGACGTTGGACTAATAGTCTAAGGGACCGTTGAGCGCCTTCCACCACGAACGGCAAACTGGGGCCACGTTGCACATTACCTCGTCCGCCGGCATCCCCAACAGTACCAGTATCATCGAGAGAATCTCGGTAGGGATGACGGCCCATCCGCTGCAGTTGATCTTGCTCCTCTCCATTGCGACTGTTCTTCTTCTTCTTCTTTCCTTTGTTTCTCTCTAGTCGGATGGGTTCTCTTCTTTGGAAAAGGCTATTTAACCCTCGTTTATGCGGGTGTATGTAACCCGCTCGTGGAGGGGTGTGACCGAACAAGTCACGAATCTATTGGGAAATAACGGTAATGCCACTGTATTAATATTAGCAATTAGTCGTTTGGGCTCCCAACATATTTGGGTGATGCCATCTCCCATTATGTGGCATCTGACATGGCAGATGACATAACAGCTGACATGGCAAATTTTAACCCCAAAAATTAATTATCCAAATTTTTTAATGTTAATGTTAATGTCAATATTAATATTAATGTTAATGCTAATGCTAATGTTAATGTTAATATTAATCAATGTTAATTTAATATTAAATTATTTATTTACTATTAATGTTCATTTTAATATTAATTTTATTGTTAAATTTTGCCATGTCAGCTGTCATGTTAGCAACCATGTCATATGCCACATAATGGAAGATGGTATCACCCAAATTTTTTGGGAGCAAATAGCATTTTTGTAATATTAGTTTTAATTATATTATAAATTTTAAATTAACAGAAAAGCCAATGTAGATTTAATATTAATGCTACTGTAAAAAAAATTCGATCATACCTCGATACTTACGTTTGTCGACCGAGTTACCGTCTTCATCATTATCAAGTTTTCACCCGAATCATCGTCATCGCTGGGGGGTGATGCCGTACGAGCCTGGAGTTGCGCTCGTGCAAGGCAAGATAACAGTTAGACATAAGTGTTTATAGCTCAAATTGATAACATAAGCAGCGGAAGAAAAACGTTACAATGGCTCTGAATAGCCCAACTCATCATGCCAATTGGCTACAACGCTCATGATCTCTCTAGCTCACAAAGGAGTACATTGTTCCATACATTATGCCTCTTTATAGCCAACAAGTAGTCTTCGGCTGAACATCTCCATGTCGCAAGTCCGAACGCCAATGCTGTAGCTCCTCTTGAACGCTAAGGACTCCATGCATCTTGAAGTCCAAGCCGAGCCCCGCCTCGAGCCGAACATATCCTGAACTTGTCCACCACCGTGTCCCTGCGGCAGATACAGTTAGACATAATCTTAACATAAACATTGTGATCGTGCTCATCTATGTCCCATTTTGCCTAGCATGCAAGGTTAGAACTTTACATAAGAAATCATATCATTTCACTCAACCAACCAACCGTAAACTTAAACATATGCATAAGGGTGGCAGGCCCTGTGCCTGCACCCAGCGCTAATCTCAGCCCACCGGCCCTATCTATATGAAGGTCACGGTGTTTCTGTCACGACCCGCACCCTGATTAGGGGCACGAGTACGTGGTTACGTCCAGCCTACGCCGCAGCTTCGGCGGTAGAACGCTATCTAGGTCATCTATAAATACTACAACTAAACAGATAAATGTACCTGTATAGTATATACACTCCGAATGGAGGTGACATAGCAATACAGTCTCAATCACAAATATAAAACTAAGGTAGATAGTATGGAAAAGAAAATACGAATGATGAGAACATGAAATAAGTCTAAGATCCACACAAGTCCAGAGCTATACACAAACAACCCAGAGAATCACATAATATATAAAAACTACTACAGTCTAAAAAGTACTAGCTAGCTCGTAGGCCAGGCAAACCTAACTAAGCTACACTAATCAGGGTGAGCAAAGTCTAGTGGCTCTACTAAAAAGCCACAGCCCGGGTCTACTCCATCAGAATCGACCCCATAATAGGTCGGGCAATCAGTCACACGAGACAATTGTAATATGTCAACGGTATCCTGTCAGAAAAATGAGCAAGTACAAACACCAACAGCAGTTCCATATGAATTGACAAATACTATAAGAGACATTATAATAAAATACAAGACAAAGATATAGGCGACTTGGAAACCATATGAAGCCGAGTTACAACCCTTGGACCAAACAAGGACCGGGGTTGTAACCCTTCTTTCAAATAGAACTTAGTCTCAAATCATGGTATAGTATAAAAGCAGGTAGAGCATGTGAGTAATGGAAACATAGCATGGTGAGTGTCACGCCCCAGAACCAGAATACTGGAGAGCGGGGGCAGACATAGCCAGCTACGTATAGTGAAATAGAATCCATCTCACCATACGGTCACGGCTGTCTAGATATATGAGGGTTTATCTACAAGCCATCAGTCTCTTAAGGTCAATAACAAGCCTAGTGTGTCAATCACAAGCAAACAACTGAATGTTACAAGATGTAAGATCACCAAAACTATCTGGCTGGATAGTAGGTAGATCCTCTGGTGCTGCTCCGATATCTGGCCACACAAAACCAGCTGGGTCAGACCCCAGAAAGAGCAAGTGCCACAAAGGAGGCTTCACTTAGGAAGTAAAACCAACAATTAGCACAAAAATAAGATTACATAATAAAAGACAGTAATTAAGGAAAAGCATGACCGGTGATATACATAATAAAAGACAGTATAACCCACTCGTTACCAGGGTTATTAGCCTTAGTCCATTTCAGTAGGTACTCCTGACCGTGGTACTCAGGGGTCCCATCCTAAGCATGATGCAAGACAAGACTGGTTCATTGCACAAGCACAATCGTCCACGGTGTCCAGGTTGTTTATACTTATCAAGTCATGTCATGTCAGGTTAGTCGTCGCAACAGCAATCCGAGGTATATAATGTCAGGTATACTTGTCAGGAGTGCGCCACGGCGGGCCACTATCAGGTCATGTCATGTCCACTTGGTACTTGTCAAGAGTGCGCCTTAATAGGCCACTATCGTGTTCTATCCTTACATTATCATGAATGAGAGAAACTTGCATAAAAATAACTAGTGACATATTCTTGAACTACTAGGGTCGTCGTCTAACCCAGCTATGGCAGTCTATTCTTGTGTATTGCTCCTTCAACCAATCCATTCCTAGGCCAAGGGACCGATTTGGCCCGCAGCAAAAGGGTCATCGTCTAACCCAGCTATAGTCCGTGATGTCTTGACATTGCCAGTGGCCTTCACACCCTTTCAATGCTTAACAAATGCACGTGACACAGGACGGTGCTTGCTATACTTCGATAGCCCAACAAAACTCTTTTCTAATGTGTTCGTGCAACGACTTGACAAGCAAGGGCTACGTCAAAGCCTAGCATCGAGGGAAATACGACTTAAACTACGGGACAAGCGAATGTTAGTATTAATTGTAGTTCCAATTACATTTTAAATAAAAAAGAATGCAATTTTAACTTAAACTAGTTTGAAGTAAATGTTAAATCCAAAACTATTTTTAATTTTGGTAGTCATATTAGTTTCAATAATATTGTAAATGTTTAAATTAACATGAATGCCACGGTATTAGAAACCTAGCTAGCTGATGTCACGTTGCTCGGGACTCGGTTAGTGTTCGTCTAAACTAGTACGTGCCAACTAGTTATTAGTAATGATAACCAAAAATTGAATTTTAAGTTTAAAATCTAGTCGAGCTCGATCCTTCATCTTTATCCCATCTCCCACACTCTCTTTCTCTCTCTCTCTCTCTCTCTCTCTCTCTCTCTCTCTCTCTCGGGTTCTCTCTCACATGTTGTGTTCCTTAATGCAACAGGTCCCGTAGCATTAAATGCTCTGCATGCGTTATTCTACATAATTTAATAATAAACACTGATACCATATAATTAGAAGAGCAAAGGTTGTCTTGGAAGTCGTAAAAAATTACTTTATATTGTCTTCTCAATACTTTTTTGCATTGGAGAAGACTTTTTAAACTTTTGTCATTTGTGAATATAGCCGCCTATGCAAGTTATTGTCTTCTGCGGCTCTGCCTCATGCCACATAGGATACACAATACATAACAAGACAATAGGGTTTCGTAGCATTAAATGCTGCTGCATGTGTTATCCTACAAAAAGGGCCACGTGGAGATTGCTGTTGCATGCTTCCTCATGCGTTATTAGCTACACATAAGGCACGTACCCAGAAGACGAGAAAGTTTTGTTGGAAGTTATTTCCTTAAAATTATGCTTGCTCCTAGAATCACTCAAGATTTTTCATGAGCCATAAAAAGAGGGCCACGTGGCGGAGTTACAATGAAGACGAAAAGGTTGTGTTGTTGCCTTGCTGGAAGTTGTTTCTTCCTGAATAATGTTTTTTGTACCTCCAAATTGCACTTTCAAACTGTCCATCCTTACGTGGCAGCTGACGTGACATGTTGATCTGGCAGCTGACGTGGCAATTTTTTTGTAAATAAAACTAAAAATAAAAATTAACATTAAAGTTAATATTCCAGATTAACATTAACATTAATATTATCGTTAACATTAACAATAATATTAATATTAACATTAACCTTAACATTAATATTAACATAAATTAATATTAACACTAAAATAACTTTGATATTAACGTTAAATTATTATGGAAAAAATTGGGTTGTTAACTTTTTGGATTAAAATTTGCCATGTCATCAGTCATGTCAGATGACACACTATTAATTTAGGAAAATGCTAAGAAGCTCATTTATTTAACATGCCACATCAGATGGGATAGCTATATATAGAGGGTCAATATGGAGGTACGATAATATCATTACTCTTTCTTCTTCTATTGTTTCTTGTCCTTCGTTCCTTCTGCTGGTTTCTAACACACTCTATTTTCTTCAATGTCGACGTCACATGGAGAAAGTGATCGCCGTGTGGAAGATTTAGTCGATGAAGAAAGCCTCCTTTCAAGAGGACTGTCGGATGATTTGGATGATGAGCAAAGTTTGGAAGATGTTAGCTTAGGAGACAGTAAAGAACAAGATGAAGACATCAACTCAAACAACGAAATGTTATTTCGCATCACCCTTTCTAATGGATTTAAGAAATGCATTATATTTTTATATCTATTTCTCATGTTTATTTTGTTTTATTCTGTTCTTAGGGACGCCGATGAATCTCCATTGGATTTCGATGCAGCGACGATGAAAAAAATATTACAATCTGCCAACATTAATAAAGATCCAACCAAGCTCTTAGAAGAAGATGTTGTTGGCAGAGCAGGAAACTGTCCTGCCCCTGGTGCTGGCAGAGCAGGAAACTGTTGCCCTGGTCCTCCTGACCTCGAATTCATGGGACATGTGGTAACCCGATGATCTGGATTCCCACATATCAAACACTGCCCGTTCAATGTCCGACACACATCTCTAGTGTGCCCTATCTTCCCACAATAAGTGCAGCCCGCTGGGGGTTGCTGGTTCTTCCTCTGTTGTTGTGGCTGCTGCCTGGGTGGTGGTGCGGGTCCTCGCAGTGCCACATCATGAATGCGGATGCCAAGGGACGGTGCTGTCGTTCGGGGCGCTGCTCCCCCTCCTCCTTCAATCTGACTGTGGGATCTCTTCTGACCTCCAGTCCTTGCCGCAAGCCTCTGAATGGTTATCTCATGCCTTCGAGTTGCCGTCAATACTTCATCAAAAGTCTGGTAATTGTGCCCCTCTATCAATTGCAAGAGCTCAAGATGAAACCCTTGCTGGAACCTCATAGCCCTCTGGCTCTCTGTGGCTACCATCTCCGGGGCGAACCTACTCAATCTGCAGAACTCCGCTGCATAAGCATCTACCGTCTTGCCAGCCTGTCTAAGATTGATAAACTTCTGTTGTAGCTCAAATTGCGCCACAACTCCATAGTACTTCGTCTTGAATCTTGCTGTAAAATCGTCCCAAGCCACAGGACGTCTGATGCCTACTTCCTCTGATTCCCACCAATCACGTGCGAGATCCTGAAGTAACAACTTTACCTGATCCACACGTTCTTCTGTCGGCACCTTAGCGGCTGTCAAAATAGCCTCAATGTCCTTAAGCCATGCATCTGCTGAGATGGCATCCTTCGTGCCCTCGAAACGACGGGAGTTGTACTTGCAAAACCTGGCTGATGCTCCTGAATCTGGCCTTGCCCCTCTTTCCAAAGCTGTCTGCAACCCTTGGTTGAGCAACACATTCTGCTCTTGTAACTGAGCGTGCATGCGCTGCTGGGCTAACATCTGATGTTGCTGGGTGGCCATCATCCCTCTCATGATCTCCAGAAGGGCTGGGGTGTCCACTTCCACAGGGGTGGGTGGAACTGTTGGTGGTGTTGGAACCTCCGGATACTGCGGTCCAACTGCTGGTTCCACTATCACCTCTTCTTGAATAGCCTCTTGAGGTTGTACTGGCTCTTGTTGCTGACCAACCTGGTCAGGTTGCCCATGTTGCCCTTGTTGTTGTTGCCCAATCCTGACAGATGCGGACGAGGTGCCCCTAAGAAAAGGGACAAGAGAATAATCAAACGGTCGGACAGGGAAGATCAATGAAGTCAAAGGATACCGGAATGTCAAGCTAGAATCGAGAATACGAATCAGGAGATCAAGGGGAAACATGTGTGATTGAGACATCCTATAAATTAAAACACCCCACAAGTCTGAAATCAGACCTGCATAGGCCACCACTAAAACCTTGTCACGCCCCAGAACCAGAATACTGGAGAGCGGGGGAATGACTCAGCCAGCTACGTATTACGGGTAGATGAATACCGTATAATACGATCAATGCTGTCTAAAAGACAAGGGGGTGCATACTACATGAAAGTCTCGCTATGGTCACTTCACATCTATTGTCTCAATCATTCAAACAAGAAGCAATAACAGAGAACATTTAAGATAAAGCAATAAGGCGTCCCAAACGCTTAATCAAAATGTTCTTGAGATCTGGCTTTACAAAACATAGCCAGATGATATAGCAACATATACACAATTGTTATCAGCTGCAGTCTGACTTAATTACAATTATGTAAAAGTAAGTACAAGACAATCCGACTAACATGTCGGTGCCAAACGGCAAAATATAAAGTAAGTAACAAAACGAGCAGGGAAGTAAGGAACCCACTCGAGTCCTCCTGCGATCATCCCTCTAGTATTGACCATCTTGGAGGTGGAAGTAAGCTGAGTCCTCGGAAACCGGCTCTAAATCTGGCCATGCAAAACCAGAGAGGTTAGACCTCTAATAGCAAGTACCGCAAGGAAGCACGATATGAGGCATTAAACCAGTAAATAAGAGAATATAATAATAGATCTCTGCTCGCTACTGGGATTCACGTAACATCACGACACTTCGAACCAACCTCCCAACCAAACAAGGACAGAAGTTGGCCCGTCATGTCCTGATGCTCTGATCATCTCAGTTAGGTAACAGAGTAGGTACAGTACACAAACAAATCAACTTAAACGGCCATCCAACTCCTACGGCTTACTACTGTGAGTCCCAAGTTATCCTGGAATTATGCAATAAGGATTTCTCAGTTCTTACTATGGACAAGCAAGGCTAGTCTATCCAATCAATCAATTGCGCCAATCATGAATTAGACGAGTCCCAGCGGGACGCCCGTCATCAATATACAATATACAATAATATAAGCAGATACTGCTCCCTGCCCGTGTGGCAGATTTGCAGTATCTGTGGGAACCAGCCGGCCTGTCGGGCACTAATCATCCCAAGAGGGCTGTCATGTAAGAACTCGGAAATCCATACTCTCCATGCAATCATTGTTTTATTTAACTTAGTAGCTTCTATATTAAGTAAAATTCCATGCCGTGGATCATGGTCATTCAGAATGAGTACTTCCGTACAATGTACGATATGCCCAACTCTACAACGATACCCGTGCGGTTAGGTTGTAGGTCTTACATAGCGTAATGCAACAATTAAAACTAACCACGGAATAAATCATGCCTTGACCATAAAGTACACATGCTGCTTTCGTAAATTAAATAAATAAATTGTAGCCTGCATGTATCTATATGTCAATATTTGGGATTGGCCAATCGATTACAAATATGAACGTGTCTTATTCCATTTAATTCAATAAGACGACTAGCCAGTCTCTTAGTTCCATCTAGGAACGCATGATCAATAATTAATCAAGATAACAATCAATATTAATTAATGCCAAATTCGGAAAATAAAATTGGGAGATAAATAATGATTGGGAAATAAATAATCTCATGCGCCTGAGGAATAAAGATTCATGCGGCTGTAGAAAATGATCGGGAAATAAACAATCTCATGCGCTGTGGGAAATGATTGGGAAATAAATAATCTCATGCACCTGAGGAATGATTGGGAAATAAATAAATCTCATGCGCCTGGGAAATAAATGAAATAAACAATCTCACGCGTTGTGGGAAAGGTTGGAAAATGAATAATCTCATGCGCCTGAGGAATGATTGGGAAATAAATAAGTCTCGTGCGCCTGAGGGAAATGATTGGGAAATAAATAAATCTCATGCGCTGTGGGAATGATCGGGAGATAAATAATCTCATGCGCCTGAGGAATAATTGGGAAATAAATAAGTCTCGTGCGCCTGAGGGAAATAAATGAAATAAACAATCTCACGCGCTGTGGAAAAGGTTGGGAAATGAATAATCTCATGCGCTTGAGGGAAATGATTGGGAAATAAATAACTCATGCGCCTTGGCTGTGGGAAGTGATTGGGAAATAAATAAATCATGCGCCTTGGCTGTGGGAAGTGATTGGGAAATAAATAACTCATGCGCCTTGGCTGTGGGAAGTGATTGGGAAATAAATAACTCATGCGCCTTGGCTGTGGGAATAAAGATTCATGCGGCTGAGGGAAGTGATGATTTGATGCGCTGTGGGAAATAAATCTCATGCGCTGAGGAATGAAGATTTGATGCGCTGTGGGAATAAAGATTTCCATGCGCTTGAGGAGTGAAGATTTGATGCGGCTGGGACTGTTCTTCTTCTCCAAATTTTCTGAGAACAGAACCATGGAAACAATGGAAGCCATTGCTTCCAAGCTCCATAAATCCTTCATTCCAAGTCCAAATATGGACTTCCATAGGTCAAAATTGGGTAGAACGAAATTCTCTACAACATGGAACCATCGAAACTTGAAGATAACAAAGTTTACTAGATCAAAACCTAAGAAATCCGAAAATGTATCAAACTTAGATCTACAACAAATAAGCCATGGAAATTGAAAATGCTAAGTACTAAAGAGACTTAGAATCAAATGAGGAAGATGATGGAACAATAAAAATGGGGATCCATCAAGAAGCAAGTTGGCACTTGCCTATCTCTTCTAGGTTGGTGGGAGAGTTATGAGGAAGAAGAAGTGAAATAGAAAGAAGTAATGATGAGAGAGAAATGGTTTTGGGCTTTAAATGAAGGGGTGGTGGTAGGTGGGAGTATTGGGCCAGGTCCAATGGGTTCATCCAAGGCCAACCCGCAAGCAAAGCAAAGAGGTAAAAGCAGAAAATAAATGCAGGAATAAAAGCAGAAAATAAAGTCCAGAAATAAAATTGCAGGAAATAAATTAACATGAAAATTTAAAGAACAGATTAATTAACTAACAGAAATTTACAGAAATTTAAATACAGAATAATATATGGTAACTATTAAATAAATACGTATTCTGGGAACGGGAAGTGACATCTCTACCCTCCTTAGAAAAATTCCGTCCTCGGAATTTCAGATCCAAGCATGATAGAAATATCGAAGCTAAACTAATCTAAGTATAAACAATTGAGTAAGCAATCATTCTACAATGATAATAACAAGTAATGTATCTACATCTAACAATCTACAACATTAAGGAATTCTACTCATAAGGTGACAAGCATGAGGAGTTAAGACAATCAAGGTATACAGAAGGAAATATACCTTGTGAGTCAAACAGGTGCAGATACCGTGAACGGATGTCATCCTCACGTTCCCACGTTGACTCTCCTAAAGAGTGATGACCCCAAGCAACCCGGACAAGGTTAATTGTTCGGTTCTTGAGTATCTTCTCTCTTCGGTCCAAAATAGACACAGGCTGTTCCTCGTAAGACAGGTTGGTACCAACAACCAGCTCTGAATGATCAAGGACATGGCTTGGATCCGATACATACCTTCGCAACTGAGATACATAAAATACGTCATGCACCTCTCGTAACGAAGGTGGAAGGGATAAACGATAAGCAACATCGCCTACCCTCTCAAGGATAACAAACGGGCCCACGTATCGGGGACTCAACTTTCCGCGAATGCCAAATCTAATGACCCCACGGGTAGGTGAGATCCGCAAGAATACGTGGTCCCCAACAGAAAATTCTAGCGGCCTACGATGCTGGTCTGCCCAATGACGATGCCGATCCTGCGCAACTCGAAGTCGCTCTCTAATTCCTTTAATCACTTCCACTGTCTGAACAATCATCTCCGGGCCTAACATCTTTCTCTCCCCAATATCGTCCCACGCTAGTGGCGACCTACACTTCTTACCATATAGTGCTTCAAATGGCGCCATCTGGATACTTGCTTGATAACTGTTATTGTACGAGAACTCGACTAAGTGCAGGTGGCTCTCTCAAGATCCTCCAAAATCCAGAGTGCAAGCTCGCAACATGTCTTCCAAAGTCTGAATTGTTCTTTCTGATTGCCCATCTGTCTGTGGATGGTAAGCCGTGCTAAATCTTAACTTGGTACCTAGGCTATGATGTAAGCTCTTCCAAAAATATGATATAAAACGGGTATCTCTGTCTGACACAATACTGACAGGGACTCCATGCTGCCTGACTATCTGCTGTATATACAATTCTGCCAACTTCTCCGTAGATTGACCTACTCTGAAAGGAAGAAAGTGCGCCACCTTTGTAAGCCGATCTACTATCACCCAAATAGCATTTTTACCACTTGGTGATCTCGGTAAACCGGTCACAAAGTCTATTGTGATATGCTCCCACTTCCATTCCGGGATAGGAAGCGGTTGCAATAATCCAGCTGGCCTCTGCTGCTCTGCCTTCACTTGCTGACATACCAAGCAACGGGAAACAAATCTAGCTATCTCCCTCTTCATCCCATTCCACCAGAAGTGCTGCTTGATATCTTGGTACATCTTGGTCCCTCCAGGGTGTATGGAATACTGAGAACTGTGAGCTTCTGCCATAACCTCCTGTCTGATATCTCCACTAGGCACACATAGACGTGACCCAAACCTAAGTGTACCATCCTCATGAATCTGCATCTCCTTCCTGAGTCCTGACTCACATTCTTCCCTAAGCTTCTGAATCCTTGGGTCTTGTGTCTGAGCTGCCTTGATCCTATCTACCAAGTTGGATTGAACTTGTAGACTCGCCAGAACTCCTACATCACTAGGAAGTATAACCTCGATGCCCATCTCCTGAAGGTCTTCTAAAATATGCTTCTGTGTTGTCAACATAAATGCGCCGCCTCTCCTGCTAAGAGCGTCTGCTACCACATTAGCCTTGCCTGGATGATACTGAAGCTCCACGTCGTAATCCTTGATCAACTCCAACCATCTTCTCTGTCTCATGTTCAGCTCCTTCTGAGTAAAGATGTACTTCAGACTTTTGTGGTCCGTGTACATCTCCACTCGGTCACCATATAAGTAATGCCTCCATAGCTTCAAAGCGAATACTATTGCCGCCAACTCCAAATCATGAGTTGGGTAATTCTTCTCGTGGTCTCGAAGCTGCCTAGATGCATACGCTATCACCTTTCCATGCTGCATGAGGACACATCCAAGTCCTTTACCTGACGCATCACAATAAACAGTAAAACCTCCGGGTCCAACTGGTAATGTAAGAATAGGTGCTGATATCAACTTCTGCTTTAAATTCTCAAATGATGTCTGGCATTCTGCCGACCAGACGAATGGTACATCTTTCCGTGTCAATCGGGTCATGGGTGCTGAAAGTCTCGCAAAGTCTGATACAAACCTTCTGTAATATCCTGCCAATCCCAAGAAACTCCGTACATCTGCTACGGTCTTGGGTACTGGCCAACTTTCCACTGCTTCTACCTTCTTGGGATCCACTGCTACTCCAGCTCCTGATATGATATGACCCAAGAATGAAATGTGATCCGACCAAAACTCACACTTGCTGAGCTTGGCATACAACTGGTTCTCTCTCAGGACCTGTAATACTTTCCGGAGGTGATCTTCATGCTCCTCTTCACTAGTTGAATATACAAGAATGTCGTCGAGAAACACAACGACAAATTGATCCAGGTACGGCATAAAGATGCGATTCATCAAATCCATAAATATAGCTGGAGCATTGGTCAAACCAAACGGCATTACTAAGAATTCATAATGCCCATACTTCGACCTGAATGCTGTCTTGGGAATGTCCTCCTTCCGAACCCTCACTTGATGATACCCTGAACGAAGATCTATCTTGGAGAAAACTCTGGCCCTGCTCAACTGATCAAATAAGTCGTCGATCCTGGGTAGTGGGTACTTGTTCTTCACTGTTGCCGCATTAAGCTTCTTGTAATCGATGCACAATCTGGATGACCCATCCTTCTTCCCCACAAGTACCACTGGTGCTGCCCATGGTGACACGCTAGCTTGGATGAACTTCTTCTCCTTTAGTTCCTCTATGTGCTGATATACCTTGGCCTGCTCTGAATCCGCCATTCTGTAAATCCGATCTGATATCGGTTTAGTTCCAGGTGCCAGTTCTATACTGAACTCAATATCTCTAACCGGTGGTAGACCTGGAAGTTCTTCGGGAAATACGTCCAGAAATTCTTCAACTACCTTCGGAACTTGAACTTCTTCCATTGCCGTCACTACTCCCTGCTCTTGTTGAGTTGCCACTGATCTGACTAAGGTGAACCTCTTCATGCCTGGAATGTCAAAGGATACACTCCCTCTACGATAATCTATTGTCGCATGACTGTCTTTCAGCCAGTCCATGCCTAAGATAACGTCGAAATTTCCAACAGGAAATTCTATCAACCGGGCGGGTAAGGAATGCCCGCAAACTACAACGTTACACGCTAGAATAACTCTACTAACTCCTACGAGCCCATTACCAGTGAGTATATTTAACCTCCCTGGCAATGCCTCGAACTCCATTCCTAGCCGTGTTGTAAATTGTGCAGATATAAATGAGTGTGATGCTCCCGAATCAAATAATGCTACTGCGGGATATGAGGCGACGAGAATGTTACCTGCCACAACATCTCCTGATGCCAATGCCTCTTCCAAGGACAGAGTGAATGCCTGCCCTCGGCCTCCTTGCTGGTTCCCATGCTGCGGCCTAGCCTGGTGCTGCCGCTGGCCCCTGCCTTGGTGATGCTGGGGTGGTCTGTGTTGGTGTTGCTGCATCGGCGGTCCTTGCTGCCGAAATATCTGAGCCTGCGTCATGAACGAACGCTGGGCCAACGGTCTCACTGCTACCGCTGGTCCTCGATACTGTCCTGCCCCTGGTGCTGGCAGAGCAGGAAACTGTTGCCCTGGTCCTCCTGACCTCGAATTCATGGGACATGTGGTAACCCGATGATCTGGATTCCCACATATCAAACACTGCCCGTTCAATGTCCGACACACATCTCTAGTGTGCCCTATCTTCCCATAATAAGTGCAGCCCGCTGGGGGTTGCTGGTTCTTCCTCTGTTGTTGTGGCTGCTGCCTGGGTGGTGGTGCGGGTCCTCGCAGTGCCACATCATGAATGCGGATGCCAAGGGACGGTGCTGTCGTTCGGGGCGCTGCTCTCCCTCCTCCTTCAATCTGACTGTGGGATCTCTTCTGACCTCCAGTCCTTGCCGCAAGCCTCTGAATGGTTATCTCATGCCTTCGAGTTGCCGTCAATACTTCATCAAAAGTCTGGTAATTGTGCCCCTCTATCAATTGCAAGAGCTCAAGATGAAACCCTTGCTGGAACCTCATAGCCCTCTGGCTCTCTGTGGCTACCATCTCCGGGGCGAACCTACTCAATCTGCAGAACTTCGCTGCATAAACATCTACCGTCTTGCCAGCCTGTCTAAGATTGATAAACTTCTGTTGTAGCTCAAATTGTGCCACAACTCCATAGTACTTCGTCTTGAATCTTGCTGTAAAATCGTCCCAAGCCACAGGACGTCTGATGCCTACTTCCTCTGATTCCCACCAATCACGTGCGAGATCCTGAAGTAACAACTTTACCTGATCCACACGTTCTTCTGTCGGCACCTTAGCGGCTGTCAAAATAGCCTCAATGTCCTTAAGCCATGCATCTGCTGAGATGGCATCCTCCGTGCCCTCGAAACGACGGGAGTTGTACTTGCAAAACCTGGCTGATGCTCCTGAATCTGGCCTTGCCCCTCTTTCCAAAGCTGTCTGCAACCCTTGGTTGAGCAACACATTCTGCTCTTGTAACTGAGCGTGCATGCGCTGCTGGGCTAACATCTGATGTTGCTGGGTGGCCATCATCCCTCTCATGATCTCCAGAAGGGCTGGGGTGTCCACTTCCACAGGGGTGGGTGGAACTGTTGGTGGTGTTGGAACCTCCGGATACTGCGGTCCAACTGCTGGTTCCACTATCACCTCTTCTTGAATAGCCTCTTGAGGTTGTACTGGCTCTTGTTGCTGACCAACCTGGTCAGGTTGCCCATGTTGCCCTTGTTGTTGTTGCCCAATCCTGACAGATGCGGACGAGGTGCCCCTAAGAAAAGGGACAAGAGAATAATCAAACGGTCGGACAGGAAAGATCAATAAAGTCAAAGGATACCGGAATGTCAAGCTAGAATCGAGAATACGAATCAGGAGATCAAGGGGAAACATGTGTGATTGAGACATCCTATAAATTAAAACACCCCACAAGTCTGAAATCAGACCTGCATAGGCCACCACTAAAACCTTGTCACGCCCCAGAACCAGAATACTGGAGAGCGGGGGAATGACTCAGCCAGCTACGTATTACGGGTAGATGAATACCGTATAATACGATCAATGCTGTCTAAAAGACAAGGGGGTGCATACTACATGAAAGTCTCGCTATGGTCACTTCACATCTATTGTCTCAATCATTCAAACAAGAAGCAATAACAGAGAACATTTAAGATAAAGCAATAAGGCGTCCCAAACGCTTAATCAAAATGTTCTTGAGATCTGGCTTTACAAAACATAGCCAGATGATATAGCAACATATACACAATTGTTATCAGCTGCAGTCTGACTTAATTACAATTATGTAAAAGTAAGTACAAGACAATCCGACTAACATGTCGGTGCCAACGGTAAAATATAAAGTAAGTAACAAAACGAGCGGGGAAGTAAGGAACCCACTCGAGTCCTCCTGCGATCATCCCTCTAGTATTGACCATCTTGGAGGTGGAAGTAAGCTGAGTCCTCGGGAACCGGCTCTAAATCTGGCCATGCAAAACCAGAGAGGTTAGACCTCTAATAGCAAGTACCGCAAGGAAGCACGATATGAGGCATTAAACCAGTAAATAAGAGAATATAATAATAGATCTCTGCTCGCTACTGGGATTCACGTACCATCACGACACTTCGAACCAACCTTCCAACCAAACAAGGACAGAAGTTGGCCCGTCATGTCCTGATGCTCTGATCATCTCAGTTAGGTAACAGAGTAGGTACAGTACACAAACAAATCAACTTAAACGGCCATCCAACTCCTACGGCTTACTACTGTGAGTCCCAAGTTATCCTGGAATTATGCAATAAGGATTTCTCAGTTTTTACTATGGACAAGCAAGGCTAGTCTATCCAATCAATCAATTGCGCCAATCATGAATTAGACGAGTCCCAGCGGGACGCCCGTCATCAATATACAATATACAAAAATATAAGCAGATACTGCTCCCTGCCCGTGTGGCAGATTTGCAGTATCTATGGGATCCAGCCGGCCTGTCGGGCACTAATCGTCCCAAGAGGGCTGTCATGTAAGAACTCGGAAATCCATACTCTCCATGCAATCATTGTTTTATTTAACTTAGTAGCTTCTATGTTAAGTGAAATTCTATGCCGTGGATCATGGTCATTCAGAATGAGTACTTCCGTACAATGTACGATATGCCCAACTCTACAACGATACCCGTACGGTTAGGTTGTAGGTCTTACATAGCGTAATGCAACAATTAAAACTAACCACGGAATAAATCATGCCTTGACCATAAAGTACACATGCTGCTTTCGTAAATTAAATAAATAAATTGTAGCCTGTATGTATCTATATGTCAATATTTGGGATTGGCCAATCGATTGCAAATATGAACGTGTCTTATTCCATTTAATTCAATAAGACGACTAGCCAGTCTCTTAGTTCCATCTAGGAACGCATGATCAATAATTAATCAAGATAACAATCAATATTAATTAATGCCAAATTCGGAAAATAAAATTGGGAGATAAATAATGATTGGAAAATAAATAATCTCATGCGCCTGAGGAATAAAGATTCATGCGGCTGTGGAAAATGATCGGGAAATAAACAATCTCATGCGCTGTGGGAAATGATTGGGAAATAAATAATCTCATGCGCCTGAGGAATGATTGGGAAATAAATAAATCTCATGCGCCTGGGAAATAAATGAAATAAACAATCTCACGCGCTGTGGGAAAGGTTGGGAAATGAATAATCTCATGCGCCTGAGGAATGATTGGGAAATAAATAAGTCTCGTGCGCCTGAGGGAAATGATTGAGAAATAAATAAATCTCATGCGCTGTGGGAATGATCGGGAGATAAATAATCTCATGCGCCTGAGGAATAATTGGGAAATAAATAAGTCTCGTGCGCCTGAGGGAAATAAATGAAATAAACAATCTCACGCGCTGTGGGAAAGGTTGGGAAATGAATAATCTCATGCGCCTGAGGGAAATGATTGGGAAATAAATAACTCATGCGCCTTGGCTGTGGGAAGTGATTGGGAAATAAATAAATCATGCGCCTTGGCTGTGGGAAGTGATTGGGAAATAAATAACTCATGCGCCTTGGCTGTGGGAAGTGATTGGGAAATAAATAACTCATGCGCCTTGGCTGTGGGAATAAAGATTCATGCGGCTGAGGGAAGTGATGATTTGATGCGCTGTGGGAAATAAATCTCATGCGCTGAGGAATGAAGATTTGATGCGCTGTGGGAATAAAGATTTCCATGCGCTTGAGGAGTGAAGATTTGATGCGGCTGGGACTGTTCTTCTTCTCCAAATTTTCTGAGAACAGAACCATGGAAACAATGGAAGCCATTGCTTCCAAGCTCCATAAATCCTTCATTCCAAGTCCAAATATGGACTTCCATAGGTCAAAATTGGGTAGAACGAAATTCTCTACAACATGGAACCATCGAAACTTGAAGATAACAAAGTTTACTAGATCAAAACCTAAGAAATCCGAAAATGTATCAAACTTAGATCTACAACAAATAAGCCATGGAAATTGAAAATGCTAAGTACTAAAGAGACTTAGAATCAAATGAGGAAGATGATGGAACAATAAAAATGGGGATCCATCAAGAAGCAAGTTGGCACTTGCCTATCTCTTCTAGGTTGGTGGGAGAGTTATGAGGAAGAAGAAGTGAAATGGAAAGAAGTAATGAAGAGAGAGAAATGGTTTTGGGCTTTAAATGAAGGGGTGGTGGTAGGTGGGAGTATTGGGCCGGGTCCAATGGGTTCATCCAAGGCCAACCCGCAAGCAAAGTAAAGAGGTAAAGCAGAAAATAAATGCAGGAATAAAAGCAGGAAATAAAGTGCAGAAATAAAATTGCAGGAATAAATTAACATGAAATTTAAAGAGCAGATTAATTAACTAACATAAATTTACAGAAATTTAAATACAGAATAATACATGGTAACTATTAAATAAATACGTATTCTGGGAACGGAAGTGACACGAACTATTTGGAGATTCACTAGCATTCGATTCTACATATAAAACAAATAGAAGTCAAATGCCGTTGGTGGTTCTAGTGGGTACAAACAATCATGCGATGACTTGTGTGTTTGGGTTTGCAATGATCCACAATGAGACTGCGGAGACTTATTCTTGGGTTCTGCAAAAATTCCTAGAGTGTATGAATGGCAAATTACCATTGACCGTTCCCACGGATGGTTGCAGATCCATGAATAAAGCAATTGAGGATTTAATGCCCAGCGTAGTTCATCGAACGTGCTCATGGCATATCCTTAACAATGCTGCCAAAAATGTACACCGAGAGGGTTTTCACAATAAATTGAGTCTTCTGATTAAAAGGTACATAGCACACTTGCTACTTTACTTTGAAGTATGTTGTTGTTACAATATCACAACTTTAGTTAATGTCCATGTTTTCTAAACATGTACTATTCAGTCGAAGAATTTGAAAACCGTTGGCAGCAGATGCTAACAGATTATAATTTAGAAAACAATGAGTGGACCACTGCATTGTACAGAACGAGGGAGCGATGGGCGGACACATTCCTACGTGGTAATTATTTTGGCGGTTCTACAGCAACAAATAGATGTGAATCTATGAACGCTTTTCTGAAAAGGTTTTTGAATGAGAAGCTGCCACTTTGGAAGGCCCTTCAAAATTGTGACCACGGTTTGGCGGCCTTACGTTACGGCCATGTGGGTAAGCATGTCAATGATAAATTCTCAACACCAGTTGTGAATCAAACTAGCATGGCCGTAATAGAAGGTAAATTTACCACAATTTATACTAAAACGGTGTTTATAGATGTAAGGAAGGAAATCACACGTTCTGATTCATATATTGTTCCCCATCATCACATCGTAAGAGGAGAGAAGTTTGCACTGTCCAAAAGTATTTGTCGCCAAACGGTGTCAACCGTAAGGTTACATTTCTTCCGGCCGACAACATCATAACATGTGAATGCATGTGGATGGAGACCAAGGGGATTCCTTGTAGGCATATTTTTGCAGCAATGAAGAGATTACAAATTGGAGATATTCCAAAGAACTTGATAAAATCTCGTTGGCTCAAGGATTGCAAAGAGAGTTATCTCTCCGGACCTGGCTCAGAAAGAAGATTCATCCACCCAGACATTATTGAGAGCAGAAGGTATGGTGCTATTAATGAACAAGTTAATCTGTTTACATACTATTGTAAAAAATCAAGCAAAGTTCAAGAGAGGAGAACGGAGTTGATGTCGTCTGTTCTGATAGAGTTGAAAGGAATGGTGTCCGATATTGGCGAAGAAGAACAAATGGTAGCTGATGTAGTTGAAGGAGTGCATGAAGCTTTAAAAGAGCCAAATCCGGTAGCAACAAAAGGAAGGCCTTCTCAAGGGAAATCAAGCCAGCCTACAGAAAGTCAATCTATCCCGAAGGCTAGAATATGTAGATTTTGTAAAAAAATGGGTCACGATTATCGTAATTGTAAAGTACGAAAGCGAAATAATGAAAAAGAGCAAATGGAATAAAATGAAACGTCGTTGACTTAAGATAATGTCTTTCTTATGTGGCAAGATGT
>JANAVB010005597.1:1985959-2020959 GCA_029216955.1 Iris pallida
TCCTAGGCCGAGCGGTTCCAGGTGCCCCCAGATACCACCCGAGAGACAAATGTTTCCTTGTATACAAGTTGTCCGAGACCAAATGCATGCTCTAGCCGTTCTATCAGATGACACACTTGGACTTATGCACAGGTATACGACACGTTTGATTCGTGCCTTCAGGTTCTTCTCAACATGTACAAGTTCGTATGTACATGTCTATATTTTCAAGCAGACTAGTGACAAGCAGATGATCATTCTTATTGAGCAGATAGAGTAGCAACACATATTCTTGCATTTGATTCAATTCAATTATCTTCTCTTATCTTTTGTGGATGTGGTATCGTTGATCATTGGGACAAGGCAACAGAGTAGACTAGAGATCATTTTCTTAGGCGTACAGATCAATGTCTGTTCGGTTGAAGCAACTCACCGAGATGAATCTTAGTTGAGAGATGGAGGGACTTCACGCGCCGTTCACGAACAATTCACACGGCCGGCATTGGCACCAACTGTTTGATCATACTTACTTCGTCTCTTTCCTCAAGATTCGGAATGAATGCGAATGCGATGAAAGCGAACAATGAAAACCAAACATCGAAAACCAACACGAAAACGCATTCATCAAAACCAAGCAGCAAAGAGAAAACATTCAGCAAAACTTTTAGATTCATTTCAATAGAAGCCAATCCATCGATGGGAAAGGTTCATTGCATTTCATCCGTGATCAATCGATACCGACAAAGGTTTCACCAAGTACTCAGTTCATGACTGAGTCAACAAGCCGTAGGTATTACATAGTGGACCGCAAGGAGCGGGGCACTACATAATAACCCACCGAGAAAAAGTTTTGTCCTCAAAACTTAAGAAACAAAACTCACCTCCACTATTGTTGCATTCTGGGTCAAGCAACGTGGAGAGATTGAAGACGCGTCCATTAATCCGCTGCGACTGGTTCTGCGGATTGTCTCGAAGGGGCGGTGGGCCTGGCAGCTGCCCACGCTCTTCAGTGTCGTCTCTATTTCGATTTCTCTTCGGGCAATATTTGACTGAGTGGCCCTGTTGGCCACAACGAAAACAGGCATTGTTAGCGGCACGACAGTCCTCTTTGACGTGCCCACTCTTGCCACAATGACTGCAACTCTGGCCATTCACATAGCGGCAGTCTTCTTTGACATGCCCTCGTCGACCGCAGAAGCCGCATACAAGCTTGTTGTTTTGTTCCCCGTCGGTCTTTTCTCTCCGTCATGATATCTCTTGGCGGGCTGATTCCGACTGTTCGGCGCTTTGTTGGACGCTTTCTTCTGCTCGAACTGTTCCACCTGAAGCGCCACCTCAAAGGCTTGAGAATAGGACTCGCATTCTCGATTCAGCACACTTAACTGGATGTCGTAATTCAGACCTTCCACGAATCGATTTATGCGAGTTTGTTCCGTGGGGAGCCAAGCAGCGGCAAAATTTGCCAACTTAGCAAATTCAGATTCATAGTCCTCCATGGACATATCCCCCTGTTTCAGCGTGATAAAGTCATCCTCCATCTTCTTGCTCATGGCTCGAGGCAGATATTGATCCAGAAACGCCTTCTTGAACAAGGCCCACGAGATCTTTCCATTCCTAGCCGTTGCGAGCAGTGCCGGCTTTTTCGCCTTCCACCAGTCCTTCGCCCGCAGCCGTAGGAGCATAACGGCACAAACTACCTTCTTGCCATTTGGAACTCCTATGAACGCAAACAGACTCTCCATTTTATCTATCCAGTCCATCACCTTGTCGGGTGACGTCCCCTTCAAATTCCGGAGGTTTCGCGTCCAAGAAGTCCTTTGGCCTAAAGACAGTGTGCCTTTGCGCTGGCTGGGGCTCATCACCCTCTACGGGCTCGATCTCGGGCGTTTCCGTTGGTTCCGTCGCTGCGGTGGCATCTCAATTTGTCGCAAGCGCGGTGACAAGCTGGGTCAGGGCATCCAACTACTTTTGTTGGGCAGCCGCTCGGGCCTCATGTATCTAATTTCTTTCCTCATTGTCCTGTCTCTGTAACTCCAACATGTTCATGATACGATCTACCGCATCGGTCGAGCCAGATGGACGAGGAGGAGCCATTTCTCTACAAAATAGTGTAACTTTTGTCAGTCTCATAAAATATTATGGACTTATTGTATGGGGCATTGGTTTTCATAACTCAAAATTGGGACACTTTTTGAAAGCCGTCAAAGTACTTTATATATTTTTTCAAAATTGATATTTGCAAGAGGCCAAGGACGTAAAACTGTGCTCTGATACCACTTTGTCACGCCCCGATCCCGCTAGGGTCGTCCGTCTTGCTTGGATCCCTGCGGGATCGATCGTCCTCGCTAAGGCGTGATGCCGTGCAAGCCTAAGTTGCGCTTGCATAAGGCCATGTACCTGCACAAAAACAACTAGTCAAGCAAAAACACACGCACGCACCCATTGCATAAAACCAAATGTTGGACACAGAGATTTGAAATAGAAATACTCATTTTATTCATAGCTTGATAGGAATACAAGTACAAAGCTTTGCAACTCAGATTTGCCTTATAATTTGGCTACAGGATTCTCTTTGAAATTAGCCACAATGCCCATACATGATATCCTTTATTACAAGCTGGAATTGAAAGACACCTTCAGAAGGAAAAGAAACTGGAAACTTGAAATTGACTGAAAGTAAACTTCGAGGCGATCCACGAGCTCTACTGGGCTAGACGAGCTTCGGTGCCTCACTTGAAATTCCCCTGTCTCCTTCTTCTTTCTGAAAAGGAAGCCCACAACGTGGGTCAGCACACATCATGTGCTGGCGAGCGGCTTTTGGCCGAACTCGCAAATCTCTGCACTAAATCAATATGTTGAGCTAACATTTACTAGTGATCTTTCTACTTGTCTAGGTTCTTTTTAACAATTCATAAGAACATGACAGTAGAATATAATCATAAGCAACTTACCCTCGTCGGCAGTCATCCCTGCACAAAACCACGTTAGCACAATTTGCATATCGAGTAATTCATGTTCATTCTTGCAGATATTGAAGTTATCATTCGGGTCATGCAAGTGGACTATTCTATATGTTGGTCCACGGGTTATCCCCATGATTAGCCGCTGTGACTCTTTGGTTCAGCTCATCGCTAAGGACTCAGATCGACTCCCATTTTCACATGGAGGCCCTAATCTCTCCTAGGCCGAGCGGTTCCAGGTGCCCCCAGATACCACCCGAGAGACAAATGTTTCCTTGTATACAAGTTGTCCGAGACCAAATACATGCTCTAGCCGTTCTATCAGATGAGACACACTTGGACTTATGCACAGGTATACGACACGTTTGATTCGTGCCTTCAGGTTCTTCTCAACATGTACAAGTTCGTCTGTACATGTCTATATTTTCAAGCAGACTAGTGACAAGCAGATCATTCTTATTGAGCAGATAGAGTAGCAACACATATTCTTGCATTTGATTCAATTCAATTATCTTCTCTTATCTTTTGTGGATGTGGTATCGTTGATCATTGGGACAAGGCAACAGAGTAGACTAGAGATCATTTTCTTAGGCGTACAGATCAATGTCTGTTCGGTTGAAGCAACTCACCGAGATGAATCTTAGTTGAGAGAAGGAGGGACTTCACGCGCCGTTCACGAACAATTCACACGGCCTGCATTGGCACCAACTGTTGATTAGCATACTTCGTCTCTTTCTTTCAAGATTCGGAATGAATGCGAATGCGATGAAAGCGAACAATGAAAACCAATCATCGAAAACCAACACGAAAACGCTTTCATCAAAACCAAGCAGCGAAGAGAAAACATTCAGCAAAACTCTTGGATTCATTTCAATAGAAGCCAATCCATCGATTGGAAAGGTTCATTGCATTTCATCCGTGATCAATCGATGCCGGCAAAGGTTTCACCAAGTACTCAGTTCATGACTGAGTCAACAAGCCGTAGGTATTACATAGTGGACCGCAAGGAGCGGGGCACTACATTATATGACCTTGGGAAGTAGAAAAAATTAGAATAGTTTTGAGTCTTAAATTAAATTTATTACTATTATTACTAGTATAAGACGGTCGAATTTATCACTATTAAATTTAAAAAACTACTTTCCAAAATTAAATTTATTACTATTATTACTAGTATATATCCATGTGAAATTACTACATAAATCTTTGGGATTTTGAGACCTTAATTTTAAAAAAATTATTTTCCAAAATTAAATTTATTACTATTATTACTAGTATATATCCACGTGTTCCGTATAAATTATTGAAAAATTTGGCAGAAAAACGTGGTGGAAACATATTTATTTAAAAAAATTTGACAACATATTTAAGAATGTGAAGTTTAAGACTCAATATTTCCATTTTACGAATATTTGATTAAATTTTTGAAGATAAGAAGACTATGTACTTGAAAAGAGTAAAATTGAAACACTCAATGTTGTCCTCTATTTTACTTTGTAATCATATTTAAGATGGATTTGACGGCAAGATTGACGCTGGCAGCATAATCAATTCTATGACGTAACAAGTCATTGATGGGGATATCGTCGCTGATATATTGATTTGACGTAACAAGATTTGTTAATTATAAAGAGCAATGCTATAGTTAGCAAATGGGTGTAAGTTGTAAGAAGGTTGTAAAAGTTTGATTCTAGCCAAAACCAAATTGAGTTAACAAAATATTATATTTCATTAAATCCCAGCTTCGTCGCCGGAACATTCTCCAGAGAAGTATACAAGAGGAGGACAAAAAACTGTAAAAAACGGAAAAAAAAAAAGGGTCTAGCCCTCACTGGCCTCCCGGAGGATCTCCGCAAAGTCCTGCAGGGTGCGCACACCCGCCCTATGGCACAGGCGGCGAAATGCTTCCCTCTTCTCCAGAGAATCCCATTCCTCCGGAGTGATCGACAACAGGTCAAAGTTTGGCGCTGGATGAAGAGGTCGAGCGATGACCTCCAGTGACAACCCGAAGGAGGTCAGAAAGTTCGCAGCCGCTTCCAGCCAGTCATGGGCCGGAGGCGGTGCAGAGGGTGCTCCATACGAAGAGGCTCGGCGACGACTGGAAGAAAGCTCTGGCAATGGTTCCCAACCAGATGATTTTTGGAGCCATGTTAAATGTGCAACCTACTCAGATGAATGGGGACCCCTATATATATATACACGTTCCTAACCGACTCTTCTTATTCCTTATTGGAAGTTGGGATATAATGTTAAAGTTACAACCAAAATGCTTACAACACTCTTACAACCTTCACCCATTGCTGACATGTGGGCCATGGCCCACATTTCATCAATGGACGAAGGTTGTAAGAGTGTTGTAAGCAAGCATTTGGTAGTAGACTTAGCATTATTGATGTCTTATTCCAGGCTTAGTTGGTTGTGCTGTTTTGCTTTTACATGGAAGGCCTAGGTTCGAGTCTGGTGTTTGGGTTATGTAGAAATTTTCTATTGTTAACATTTTTGGGTGCTATTATATGCTTTTAACTTAGTATGGAACAATTTATGGGACTGTTAATGGCCATTCTCCGTTCCTCTAACACGGAGAATGGTACATTTAGGACGGAGGTAGGACGGAGAATTGTACATTTAGGACATCGAATGGTACATTTAGGACGGAGAATGGTACATTTAGGAATATTTTGTAGGGTTGTAAATTTTAAATAGTTTGGCTGTTTAGTTTGTTTTGAATCTATATAAATTGGTTTTGAAGGCTCGTGAAGATGAATTAGTTTGGCTGTTAATGGTCATTCTCCGTTCCTCTAACACGGAGAATGGTAAATTTAGGACGAAGAATTGTACATTTAGGACGGCGAATGGTACATTAGGACGATGCACGGTAAATGTAGGACGGAGAATGATAGATGTAGGACGGAGAATGGTCCATATAGGACGGAGAATGGTACATTTAGGACTGTTCTGTAGGGTTGTAAATTTTAAATAGTTTGGCTATTTAGTTTTGAATTGAATCTATATAAATTGGTTTTGAGGGCTATGAATTAGTTTGGTTGTCTGGCTGTTAATGGCCATTCTCCATTCCTCTAACACGAAGAATGGTACATTTAGGACGGAGAATTGTACATTTAGGACGGCGAATGGTACATTAGGACGGAGAGTGAGAATGCGAAATGTAGAACGGAGAATTCATTTTGAATAAGGTAAAATCTGTGTTGGGAAATGGCGAAATCTCTTGGATATGATTACACTGAGATGTTGTATTAATGGTAAAATCTGTGTTGGGAAATGTCGAAATCTCAGAAGTGAGCCGTCTTAGGCGTCATTATATCACAGTCCATTTTATTTATAAAAAAAATTGTACATTGTGAATTTTAAATAGTTTGGCTGTTTAGTTTTGAATTGAATCTATATAAATTGGTTTTGAAGGCTATGAATTAGTTTGGCTGTTTGGCTGTTAATGGCCATTCTCCGTTCCTCTAACACGGAGAATGGTACATTTAGGACGGAGAATTGTACATTTAGGACGGCGAATGGTACATTAGGACGGAGAATGCGAAATGTAGGACGGAGAATTCATTTTGAATAAGGTAAAATCTGTGTTGGGAAATGGCGAAATATCTTGGATATGATTACACTGAGATGTTGTATTAATGGTAAAATATGTGTCGGAAAATGTCGAAATCTCAGAAGTGAGCCGTCTTAGGCGTCATTATATCACAGTCCATTTTATTTATAAAAAAATAATCATGTTAAAAATTAGTATTGACAAAAGTAAAATTTGCTCAAAATGGAGAATCGAACTCATGAAAAATATCTTGTATGCATGCTAATGTTTTCACCATTCACCCCAGGAATGATTGATCGTATCTAAATCATTATACCACTCGTACACAGGTTCTTCTGGTACTGGGATTACATTATCGAAGGGTTTTTTAAACGTCTGAATTGAATAACAAATTTTCCAGAGTTTGTCGTCGAAGATCACATTAAAGCACCCACGTATGTCGAGCAGGCGAAGACCCTTGCAGTTGCATATGATAGATCGCAGCGTGTCTCCATTGAACATGTCGAATCCCATATGTAGGTGCTCGAGACGCGACATTGAATCAGCCACGGCCTTTCCCTCCGCCTCGTTTTTCGTGTTCTTCACGAATCTGTTCCTGAGCATGTAAGATGGAGGGGGCATGTCCCTACTCAGCTTGACCAGACGGCGACAATAATTTTCGGCGGAAATTATTCCAGTCGACGTGATGTAGAGGCAGTAGCTAATGTCGAGTTTTTCCAGCACAGGGAGAAACTCCAAGTGTCTCACGAAAGTTTCATCACTCACGTCGCACTTCGGAATGTGCAGAACCCTTAGAAATTCCCACTGTATTATAAAAATGGGAAAACATCAATAGAAATTAACAAAAGTATACGTAAAATTTTGTAATAGAAAAAATAAAGTATTAGAATAAGACCAAATAAAATTTTGCACTGGCCTTAAACATGCAAAAGAGAAGGCTGCTTCGTCGAGCTTGTACGCGGAGAGGGACCCTAGATGTCCCTCACTGCGAGCCACGAGCTTCATTACGGTCAAACTAATCTCAGCGGTTTGCTGGGTCCTCCGGCACCACTGTACCAAGTCGACGTTGGACTAATAGTCTAAGGGACCGTTGAGCGCCTTCCACCACGAACGGCAAACTGGGGCCACGTTGCACATTACCTCGTCCGCCGGCATCCCCAACAGTACCAGTATCATCGAGAGAATCTCGGTAGGGATGACGGCCCATCCGCTGCAGTTGATCTTGCTCCTCTCCATTGCGACTGTTCTTCTTCTTCTTCTTTCCTTGTTTCTCTCTAGTCGGATGGGTTCTCTTCTTGGAAAAGGCTATTAACCCTCGTTTATGCGGGTGTATGTAACCCGCTCGTGGAGGGGTGTGACCGAACAAGTCACGAATCTATTGGGAAATAACGGTAATGCCACTGTATTAATATTAGCAATTAGTCGTTTGGGCTCCCAACATATTTGGGTGATGCCATCTCCCATTATGTGGCATCTGACATGGCAGATGACATAACAGCTGACATGGCAAATTTTAACCCCAAAAATTAATTATCCAAATTTTTAATGTTAATGTTAATGTCAATATTAATATTAATGTTAATGCTAATGCTAATGTTAATGTTAATATTAATCAATGTTAATTTAATATTAAATTATTTATTTACTATTAATGTTCATTTTAATATTAATTTTATTGTTAAATTTTGCCATGTCAGCTGTCATGTTAGCAACCATGTCATATGCCACATAATGGAAGATGGTATCACCCAAATTTTTTGGGAGCAAATAGCATTTTTGTAATATTAGTTTAATTATATTATAAATTTTAAATTAACAGAAAAGCCAATGTAGATTTAATATTAATGCTACTGTAAAAAAAATTCGATCATACCTCGATACTTACGTTTGTCGACCGAGTTACCGTCTTCATCATTATCAAGTTTTCACCCGAATCATCGTCATCGCTGGGGGGTGATGCCGTACGAGCCTGGAGTTGCGCTCGTGCAAGGCAAGATAACAGTTAGACATAAGTGTTTATAGCTCAAATTGATAACATAAGCAGCGGAAGAAAAACGTTACAATGGCTCTGAATAGCCCAACTCATCATGCCAATTGGCTACAACGCTCATGATCTCTCTAGCTCACAAAGGAGTACATTGTTCCATACATTATGCCTCTTTATAGCCAACAAGTAGTCTTCGGCTGAACATCTCCATGTCGCAAGTCCGAACGCCAATGCTGTAGCTCCTCTTGAACGCTAAGGACTCCATGCATCTTGAAGTCCAAGCCGAGCCCCGCCTCGAGCCGAACATATCCTGAACTTGTCCAACCGTGTCCCTGCGGCAGATACAGTTAGACATAATCTTAACATAAACATTGTGATCGTGCTCATCTATGTCCCATTTTGCCTAGCATGCAAGGTTAGAACTTTACATAAGAAATCATATCATTTCACTCAACCAACCAACCGTAAACTTAAACATATGCATAAGGGTGGCAGGCCCTGTGCCTGCACCCAGCGCTAATCTCAGCCCACCGGCCCTATCTATATGAAGGTCACGGTGTTTCTGTCACGACCCGCACCCTGATTAGGGGCACGAGTACGTGGTTACGTCCAGCCTACGCCGCAGCTTCGGCGGTAGAACGCTATCTAGGTCATCTATAAATACTACAACTAAACAGATAAATGTACCTGTATAGTATATACACTCCGAATGGAGGTGACATAGCAATACAGTCTCAATCACAAATATAAAACTAAGGTAGATAGTATGGAAAGAAAATACGAATGATGAGAACATGAATAAGTCTAAGATCCACACAAGTCCAGAGCTATACACAAACAACCCAGAGAATCACATAATATAAAAACTACTACAGTCTAAAAAGTACTAGCTAGCTCGTAGGCCAGGCAAACCTAACTAAGCTACACTAATCAGGGTGAGCAAAGTCTAGTGGCTCTACTAAAAAGCCACAGCCCGGTCTACTCCATCAGAATCGACCCCATAATAGGTCGGGCAATCAGTCACACGAGACAATTGTAATATGTCAACGGTATCCTGTCAGAAAAATGAGCAAGTACAAACACCAACAGCAGTTCCATATGAATTGACAAATACTATAAGAGACATTATAATAAAATACAAGACAAAGATATAGGCGACTTGGAAACCATATGAAGCCGAGTTACAACCCTTGGACCAAACAAGGACCGGGGTTGTAACCCTTCTTTCAAATAGAACTTAGTCTCAAATCATGGTATAGTATAAAAGCAGGTAGAGCATGTGAGTAATGGAAACATAGCATGGTGAGTGTCACGCCCCAGAACCAGAATACTGGAGAGCGGGGGCAGACATAGCCAGCTACGTATAGTGAAATAGAATCCATCTCACCATACGGTCACGGCTGTCTAGATATATGAGGGTTTATCTACAAGCCATCAGTCTCTTAAGGTCAATAACAAGCCTAGTGTGTCAATCACAAGCAAACAACTGAATGTTACAAGATGTAAGATCACCAAAACTATCTGGCTGGATAGTAGGTAGATCCTCTGGTGCTGCTCCGATATCTGGCCACACAAAACCAGCTGGGTCAGACCCCAGAAAGAGCAAGTGCCACAAAGGAGGCTTCACTTAGGAAGTAAAACCAACAATTAGCACAAAAATAAGATTACATAATAAAAGACAGTAATTAAGGAAAAGCATGACCGGGTGATATACATAATAAAAGACAGTATAACCCACTCGTTACCAGGGTTATTAGCCTTAGTCCATTTCAGTAGGTACTCCTGACCGTGGTACTCAGGGGTCCCATCCTAAGCATGATGCAAGACAAGACTGGTTCATTGCACAAGCACAATCGTCCACGGTGTCCAGGTTGTTTATACTTATCAAGTCATGTCATGTCAGGTTAGTCGTCGCAACAGCAATCCGAGGTATATAATGTCAGGTATACTTGTCAGGAGTGCGCCACGGCGGGCCACTATCAGGTCATGTCATGTCCACTTGGTACTTGTCAAGAGTGCGCCTTAATAGGCCACTATCGTGTTCTATCCTTACATTATCATGAATGAGAGAAACTTGCATAAAAATAACTAGTGACATATTCTTGAACTACTAGGGTCGTCGTCTAACCCAGCTATGGCAGTCTATTCTTGTGTATTGCTCCTTCAACCAATCCATTCCTAGGCCAAGGGACCGATTTGGCCCGCAGCAAAAGGGTCATCGTCTAACCCAGCTATAGTCCGTGATGTCTTGACATTGCCAGTGGCCTTCACACCCTTTCAATGCTTAACAAATGCACGTGACACAGGACGGTGCTTGCTATACTTCGATAGCCCAACAAAACTCTTTTCTAATGTGTTCGTGCAACGACTTGACAAGCAAGGGCTACGTCAAAGCCTAGCATCGAGGGAAATACGACTTAAACTACGGGACAAGCGAATGTTAGTATTAATTGTAGTTCCAATTACATTTTAAATAAAAAAGAATGCAATTTTAACTTAAACTAGTTTGAAGTAAATGTTAAATCCAAAACTATTTTTAATTTTGGTAGTCATATTAGTTTCAATAATATTGTAAATGTTTAAATTAACATGAATGCCACGGTATTAGAAACCTAGCTAGCTGATGTCACGTTGCTCGGGACTCGGTTAGTGTTCGTCTAAACTAGTACGTGCCAACTAGTTATTAGTAATGATAACCAAAAATTGAATTTTAAGTTTAAAATCTAGTCGAGCTCGATCCTTCATCTTTATCCCATCTCCCACACTCTCTTTCTCTCTCTCTCTCTCTCTCTCTCTCTCTCTCTCTCTCTCGGGTTCTCTCTCACATGTTGTGTTCCTTAATGCAACAGGTCCCGTAGCATTAAATGCTCTGCATGCGTTATTCTACATAATTTAATAATAAACACTGATACCATATAATTAGAAGAGCAAAGGTTGTCTTGGAAGTCGTAAAAAATTACTTTATATTGTCTTCTCAATACTTTTTTGCATTGGAGAAGACTTTTTAAACTTTTGTCATTTGTGAATATAGCCGCCTATGCAAGTTATTGTCTTCTGCGGCTCTGCCTCATGCCACATAGGATACACAATACATAACAAGACAATAGGGTTTCGTAGCATTAAATGCTGCTGCATGTGTTATCCTACAAAAAGGGCCACGTGGAGATTGCTGTTGCATGCTTCCTCATGCGTTATTAGCTACACATAAGGCACGTACCCAGAAGACGAGAAAGTTTTGTTGGAAGTTATTTCCTTAAAATTATGCTTGCTCCTAGAATCACTCAAGATTTTTCATGAGCCATAAAAGAGGGCCACGTGGCGGAGTTACAATGAAGACGAAAAGGTTGTGTTGTTGCCTTGCTGGAAGTTGTTTCTTCCTGAATAATGTTTTTTGTACCTCCAAATTGCACTTTCAAACTGTCCATCCTTACGTGGCAGCTGACGTGACATGTTGATCTGGCAGCTGACGTGGCAATTTTTTTGTAAATAAAACTAAAAATAAAATTAACATTAAAGTTAATATTCCAGATTAACATTAACATTAATATTATCGTTAACATTAACAATAATATTAATATTAACATTAACCTTAACATTAATATTAACATAAATTAATATTAACACTAAAATAACTTTGATATTAACGTTAAATTATTATGGAAAAAATTGGGTTGTTAACTTTTTGGATTAAAATTTGCCATGTCATCAGTCATGTCAGATGACACACTATTAATTTAGGAAAATGCTAAGAAGCTCATTTATTTAACATGCCACATCAGATGGGATAGCTATATATAGAGGGTCAATATGGAGGTACGATAATATCATTACTCTTTCTTCTTCTATTGTTTCTTGTCCTTCGTTCCTTCTGCTGGTTTCTAACACACTCTATTTTCTTCAATGTCGACGTCACATGGAGAAAGTGATCGCCGTGTGGAAGATTTAGTCGATGAAGAAAGCCTCCTTTCAAGAGGACTGTCGGATGATTTGGATGATGAGCAAAGTTTGGAAGATGTTAGCTTAGGAGACAGTAAAGAACAAGATGAAGACATCAACTCAAACAACGAAATGTTATTTCGCATCACCCTTTCTAATGGATTTAAGAAATGCATTATATTTTTATATCTATTTCTCATGTTTATTTTGTTTTATTCTGTTCTTAGGGACGCCGATGAATCTCCATTGGATTTCGATGCAGCGACGATGAAAAAAATATTACAATCTGCCAACATTAATAAAGATCCAACCAAGCTCTTAGAAGAAGATGTTGTTGGCAGAGCAGGAAACTGTCCTGCCCCTGGTGCTGGCAGAGCAGGAAACTGTTGCCCTGGTCCTCCTGACCTCGAATTCATGGGACATGTGGTAACCCGATGATCTGGATTCCCACATATCAAACACTGCCCGTTCAATGTCCGACACACATCTCTAGTGTGCCCTATCTTCCCACAATAAGTGCAGCCCGCTGGGGGTTGCTGGTTCTTCCTCTGTTGTTGTGGCTGCTGCCTGGGTGGTGGTGCGGGTCCTCGCAGTGCCACATCATGAATGCGGATGCCAAGGGACGGTGCTGTCGTTCGGGGCGCTGCTCCCCCTCCTCCTTCAATCTGACTGTGGGATCTCTTCTGACCTCCAGTCCTTGCCGCAAGCCTCTGAATGGTTATCTCATGCCTTCGAGTTGCCGTCAATACTTCATCAAAAGTCTGGTAATTGTGCCCCTCTATCAATTGCAAGAGCTCAAGATGAAACCCTTGCTGGAACCTCATAGCCCTCTGGCTCTCTGTGGCTACCATCTCCGGGGCGAACCTACTCAATCTGCAGAACTCCGCTGCATAAGCATCTACCGTCTTGCCAGCCTGTCTAAGATTGATAAACTTCTGTTGTAGCTCAAATTGCGCCACAACTCCATAGTACTTCGTCTTGAATCTTGCTGTAAAATCGTCCCAAGCCACAGGACGTCTGATGCCTACTTCCTCTGATTCCCACCAATCACGTGCGAGATCCTGAAGTAACAACTTTACCTGATCCACACGTTCTTCTGTCGGCACCTTAGCGGCTGTCAAAATAGCCTCAATGTCCTTAAGCCATGCATCTGCTGAGATGGCATCCTTCGTGCCCTCGAAACGACGGGAGTTGTACTTGCAAAACCTGGCTGATGCTCCTGAATCTGGCCTTGCCCCTCTTTCCAAAGCTGTCTGCAACCCTTGGTTGAGCAACACATTCTGCTCTTGTAACTGAGCGTGCATGCGCTGCTGGGCTAACATCTGATGTTGCTGGGTGGCCATCATCCCTCTCATGATCTCCAGAAGGGCTGGGGTGTCCACTTCCACAGGGGTGGGTGGAACTGTTGGTGGTGTTGGAACCTCCGGATACTGCGGTCCAACTGCTGGTTCCACTATCACCTCTTCTTGAATAGCCTCTTGAGGTTGTACTGGCTCTTGTTGCTGACCAACCTGGTCAGGTTGCCCATGTTGCCCTTGTTGTTGTTGCCCAATCCTGACAGATGCGGACGAGGTGCCCCTAAGAAAAGGGACAAGAGAATAATCAAACGGTCGGACAGGGAAGATCAATGAAGTCAAAGGATACCGGAATGTCAAGCTAGAATCGAGAATACGAATCAGGAGATCAAGGGGAAACATGTGTGATTGAGACATCCTATAAATTAAAACACCCCACAAGTCTGAAATCAGACCTGCATAGGCCACCACTAAAACCTTGTCACGCCCCAGAACCAGAATACTGGAGAGCGGGGGAATGACTCAGCCAGCTACGTATTACGGGTAGATGAATACCGTATAATACGATCAATGCTGTCTAAAAGACAAGGGGGTGCATACTACATGAAAGTCTCGCTATGGTCACTTCACATCTATTGTCTCAATCATTCAAACAAGAAGCAATAACAGAGAACATTTAAGATAAAGCAATAAGGCGTCCCAAACGCTTAATCAAATGTTCTTGAGATCTGGCTTTACAAAACATAGCCAGATGATATAGCAACATATACACAATTGTTATCAGCTGCAGTCTGACTTAATTACAATTATGTAAAAGTAAGTACAAGACAATCCGACTAACATGTCGGTGCCAAACGGCAAAATATAAAGTAAGTAACAAAACGAGCAGGGAAGTAAGGAACCCACTCGAGTCCTCCTGCGATCATCCCTCTAGTATTGACCATCTTGGAGGTGGAAGTAAGCTGAGTCCTCGGAAACCGGCTCTAAATCTGGCCATGCAAAACCAGAGAGGTTAGACCTCTAATAGCAAGTACCGCAAGGAAGCACGATATGAGGCATTAAACCAGTAAATAAGAGAATATAATAATAGATCTCTGCTCGCTACTGGGATTCACGTAACATCACGACACTTCGAACCAACCTCCCAACCAAACAAGGACAGAAGTTGGCCCGTCATGTCCTGATGCTCTGATCATCTCAGTTAGGTAACAGAGTAGGTACAGTACACAAACAAATCAACTTAAACGGCCATCCAACTCCTACGGCTTACTACTGTGAGTCCCAAGTTATCCTGGAATTATGCAATAAGGATTTCTCAGTTCTTACTATGGACAAGCAAGGCTAGTCTATCCAATCAATCAATTGCGCCAATCATGAATTAGACGAGTCCCAGCGGGACGCCCGTCATCAATATACAATATACAATAATATAAGCAGATACTGCTCCCTGCCCGTGTGGCAGATTTGCAGTATCTGTGGGAACCAGCCGGCCTGTCGGGCACTAATCATCCCAAGAGGGCTGTCATGTAAGAACTCGGAAATCCATACTCTCCATGCAATCATTGTTTTATTTAACTTAGTAGCTTCTATATTAAGTAAAATTCCATGCCGTGGATCATGGTCATTCAGAATGAGTACTTCCGTACAATGTACGATATGCCCAACTCTACAACGATACCCGTGCGGTTAGGTTGTAGGTCTTACATAGCGTAATGCAACAATTAAAACTAACCACGGAATAAATCATGCCTTGACCATAAAGTACACATGCTGCTTTCGTAAATTAAATAAATAAATTGTAGCCTGCATGTATCTATATGTCAATATTTGGGATTGGCCAATCGATTACAAATATGAACGTGTCTTATTCCATTTAATTCAATAAGACGACTAGCCAGTCTCTTAGTTCCATCTAGGAACGCATGATCAATAATTAATCAAGATAACAATCAATATTAATTAATGCCAAATTCGGAAAATAAAATTGGGAGATAAATAATGATTGGGAAATAAATAATCTCATGCGCCTGAGGAATAAAGATTCATGCGGCTGTAGAAAATGATCGGGAAATAAACAATCTCATGCGCTGTGGGAAATGATTGGGAAATAAATAATCTCATGCACCTGAGGAATGATTGGGAAATAAATAAATCTCATGCGCCTGGGAAATAAATGAAATAAACAATCTCACGCGTTGTGGGAAAGGTTGGAAAATGAATAATCTCATGCGCCTGAGGAATGATTGGGAAATAAATAAGTCTCGTGCGCCTGAGGGAAATGATTGGGAAATAAATAAATCTCATGCGCTGTGGGAATGATCGGGAGATAAATAATCTCATGCGCCTGAGGAATAATTGGGAAATAAATAAGTCTCGTGCGCCTGAGGGAAATAAATGAAATAAACAATCTCACGCGCTGTGGAAAAGGTTGGGAAATGAATAATCTCATGCGCTTGAGGGAAATGATTGGGAAATAAATAACTCATGCGCCTTGGCTGTGGGAAGTGATTGGGAAATAAATAAATCATGCGCCTTGGCTGTGGGAAGTGATTGGGAAATAAATAACTCATGCGCCTTGGCTGTGGGAAGTGATTGGGAAATAAATAACTCATGCGCCTTGGCTGTGGGAATAAAGATTCATGCGGCTGAGGGAAGTGATGATTTGATGCGCTGTGGGAAATAAATCTCATGCGCTGAGGAATGAAGATTTGATGCGCTGTGGGAATAAAGATTTCCATGCGCTTGAGGAGTGAAGATTTGATGCGGCTGGGACTGTTCTTCTTCTCCAAATTTTCTGAGAACAGAACCATGGAAACAATGGAAGCCATTGCTTCCAAGCTCCATAAATCCTTCATTCCAAGTCCAAATATGGACTTCCATAGGTCAAAATTGGGTAGAACGAAATTCTCTACAACATGGAACCATCGAAACTTGAAGATAACAAAGTTTACTAGATCAAAACCTAAGAAATCCGAAAATGTATCAAACTTAGATCTACAACAAATAAGCCATGGAAATTGAAAATGCTAAGTACTAAAGAGACTTAGAATCAAATGAGGAAGATGATGGAACAATAAAAATGGGGATCCATCAAGAAGCAAGTTGGCACTTGCCTATCTCTTCTAGGTTGGTGGGAGAGTTATGAGGAAGAAGAAGTGAAATAGAAAGAAGTAATGATGAGAGAGAAATGGTTTTGGGCTTTAAATGAAGGGGTGGTGGTAGGTGGGAGTATTGGGCCAGGTCCAATGGGTTCATCCAAGGCCAACCCGCAAGCAAAGCAAAGAGGTAAAAGCAGAAAATAAATGCAGGAATAAAAGCAGAAAATAAAGTCCAGAAATAAAATTGCAGGAAATAAATTAACATGAAAATTTAAAGAACAGATTAATTAACTAACAGAAATTTACAGAAATTTAAATACAGAATAATATATGGTAACTATTAAATAAATACGTATTCTGGGAACGGGAAGTGACATCTCTACCCTCCTTAGAAAAATTCCGTCCTCGGAATTTCAGATCCAAGCATGATAGAAATATCGAAGCTAAACTAATCTAAGTATAAACAATTGAGTAAGCAATCATTCTACAATGATAATAACAAGTAATGTATCTACATCTAACAATCTACAACATTAAGGAATTCTACTCATAAGGTGACAAGCATGAGGAGTTAAGACAATCAAGGTATACAGAAGGAAATATACCTTGTGAGTCAAACAGGTGCAGATACCGTGAACGGATGTCATCCTCACGTTCCCACGTTGACTCTCCTAAAGAGTGATGACCCCAAGCAACCCGGACAAGGTTAATTGTTCGGTTCTTGAGTATCTTCTCTCTTCGGTCCAAAATAGACACAGGCTGTTCCTCGTAAGACAGGTTGGTACCAACAACCAGCTCTGAATGATCAAGGACATGGCTTGGATCCGATACATACCTTCGCAACTGAGATACATAAAATACGTCATGCACCTCTCGTAACGAAGGTGGAAGGGATAAACGATAAGCAACATCGCCTACCCTCTCAAGGATAACAAACGGGCCCACGTATCGGGGACTCAACTTTCCGCGAATGCCAAATCTAATGACCCCACGGGTAGGTGAGATCCGCAAGAATACGTGGTCCCCAACAGAAAATTCTAGCGGCCTACGATGCTGGTCTGCCCAATGACGATGCCGATCCTGCGCAACTCGAAGTCGCTCTCTAATTCCTTTAATCACTTCCACTGTCTGAACAATCATCTCCGGGCCTAACATCTTTCTCTCCCCAATATCGTCCCACGCTAGTGGCGACCTACACTTCTTACCATATAGTGCTTCAAATGGCGCCATCTGGATACTTGCTTGATAACTGTTATTGTACGAGAACTCGACTAAGTGCAGGTGGCTCTCTCAAGATCCTCCAAAATCCAGAGTGCAAGCTCGCAACATGTCTTCCAAAGTCTGAATTGTTCTTTCTGATTGCCCATCTGTCTGTGGATGGTAAGCCGTGCTAAATCTTAACTTGGTACCTAGGCTATGATGTAAGCTCTTCCAAAAATATGATATAAAACGGGTATCTCTGTCTGACACAATACTGACAGGGACTCCATGCTGCCTGACTATCTGCTGTATATACAATTCTGCCAACTTCTCCGTAGATTGACCTACTCTGAAAGGAAGAAAGTGCGCCACCTTTGTAAGCCGATCTACTATCACCCAAATAGCATTTTTACCACTTGGTGATCTCGGTAAACCGGTCACAAAGTCTATTGTGATATGCTCCCACTTCCATTCCGGGATAGGAAGCGGTTGCAATAATCCAGCTGGCCTCTGCTGCTCTGCCTTCACTTGCTGACATACCAAGCAACGGGAAACAAATCTAGCTATCTCCCTCTTCATCCCATTCCACCAGAAGTGCTGCTTGATATCTTGGTACATCTTGGTCCCTCCAGGGTGTATGGAATACTGAGAACTGTGAGCTTCTGCCATAACCTCCTGTCTGATATCTCCACTAGGCACACATAGACGTGACCCAAACCTAAGTGTACCATCCTCATGAATCTGCATCTCCTTCCTGAGTCCTGACTCACATTCTTCCCTAAGCTTCTGAATCCTTGGGTCTTGTGTCTGAGCTGCCTTGATCCTATCTACCAAGTTGGATTGAACTTGTAGACTCGCCAGAACTCCTACATCACTAGGAAGTATAACCTCGATGCCCATCTCCTGAAGGTCTTCTAAAATATGCTTCTGTGTTGTCAACATAAATGCGCCGCCTCTCCTGCTAAGAGCGTCTGCTACCACATTAGCCTTGCCTGGATGATACTGAAGCTCCACGTCGTAATCCTTGATCAACTCCAACCATCTTCTCTGTCTCATGTTCAGCTCCTTCTGAGTAAAGATGTACTTCAGACTTTTGTGGTCCGTGTACATCTCCACTCGGTCACCATATAAGTAATGCCTCCATAGCTTCAAAGCGAATACTATTGCCGCCAACTCCAAATCATGAGTTGGGTAATTCTTCTCGTGGTCTCGAAGCTGCCTAGATGCATACGCTATCACCTTTCCATGCTGCATGAGGACACATCCAAGTCCTTTACCTGACGCATCACAATAAACAGTAAAACCTCCGGGTCCAACTGGTAATGTAAGAATAGGTGCTGATATCAACTTCTGCTTTAAATTCTCAAATGATGTCTGGCATTCTGCCGACCAGACGAATGGTACATCTTTCCGTGTCAATCGGGTCATGGGTGCTGAAAGTCTCGCAAAGTCTGATACAAACCTTCTGTAATATCCTGCCAATCCCAAGAAACTCCGTACATCTGCTACGGTCTTGGGTACTGGCCAACTTTCCACTGCTTCTACCTTCTTGGGATCCACTGCTACTCCAGCTCCTGATATGATATGACCCAAGAATGAAATGTGATCCGACCAAAACTCACACTTGCTGAGCTTGGCATACAACTGGTTCTCTCTCAGGACCTGTAATACTTTCCGGAGGTGATCTTCATGCTCCTCTTCACTAGTTGAATATACAAGAATGTCGTCGAGAAACACAACGACAAATTGATCCAGGTACGGCATAAAGATGCGATTCATCAAATCCATAAATATAGCTGGAGCATTGGTCAAACCAAACGGCATTACTAAGAATTCATAATGCCCATACTTCGACCTGAATGCTGTCTTGGGAATGTCCTCCTTCCGAACCCTCACTTGATGATACCCTGAACGAAGATCTATCTTGGAGAAAACTCTGGCCCTGCTCAACTGATCAAATAAGTCGTCGATCCTGGGTAGTGGGTACTTGTTCTTCACTGTTGCCGCATTAAGCTTCTTGTAATCGATGCACAATCTGGATGACCCATCCTTCTTCCCCACAAGTACCACTGGTGCTGCCCATGGTGACACGCTAGCTTGGATGAACTTCTTCTCCTTTAGTTCCTCTATGTGCTGATATACCTTGGCCTGCTCTGAATCCGCCATTCTGTAAATCCGATCTGATATCGGTTTAGTTCCAGGTGCCAGTTCTATACTGAACTCAATATCTCTAACCGGTGGTAGACCTGGAAGTTCTTCGGGAAATACGTCCAGAAATTCTTCAACTACCTTCGGAACTTGAACTTCTTCCATTGCCGTCACTACTCCCTGCTCTTGTTGAGTTGCCACTGATCTGACTAAGGTGAACCTCTTCATGCCTGGAATGTCAAAGGATACACTCCCTCTACGATAATCTATTGTCGCATGACTGTCTTTCAGCCAGTCCATGCCTAAGATAACGTCGAAATTTCCAACAGGAAATTCTATCAACCGGGCGGGTAAGGAATGCCCGCAAACTACAACGTTACACGCTAGAATAACTCTACTAACTCCTACGAGCCCATTACCAGTGAGTATATTTAACCTCCCTGGCAATGCCTCGAACTCCATTCCTAGCCGTGTTGTAAATTGTGCAGATATAAATGAGTGTGATGCTCCCGAATCAAATAATGCTACTGCGGGATATGAGGCGACGAGAATGTTACCTGCCACAACATCTCCTGATGCCAATGCCTCTTCCAAGGACAGAGTGAATGCCTGCCCTCGGCCTCCTTGCTGGTTCCCATGCTGCGGCCTAGCCTGGTGCTGCCGCTGGCCCCTGCCTTGGTGATGCTGGGGTGGTCTGTGTTGGTGTTGCTGCATCGGCGGTCCTTGCTGCCGAAATATCTGAGCCTGCGTCATGAACGAACGCTGGGCCAACGGTCTCACTGCTACCGCTGGTCCTCGATACTGTCCTGCCCCTGGTGCTGGCAGAGCAGGAAACTGTTGCCCTGGTCCTCCTGACCTCGAATTCATGGGACATGTGGTAACCCGATGATCTGGATTCCCACATATCAAACACTGCCCGTTCAATGTCCGACACACATCTCTAGTGTGCCCTATCTTCCCATAATAAGTGCAGCCCGCTGGGGGTTGCTGGTTCTTCCTCTGTTGTTGTGGCTGCTGCCTGGGTGGTGGTGCGGGTCCTCGCAGTGCCACATCATGAATGCGGATGCCAAGGGACGGTGCTGTCGTTCGGGGCGCTGCTCTCCCTCCTCCTTCAATCTGACTGTGGGATCTCTTCTGACCTCCAGTCCTTGCCGCAAGCCTCTGAATGGTTATCTCATGCCTTCGAGTTGCCGTCAATACTTCATCAAAAGTCTGGTAATTGTGCCCCTCTATCAATTGCAAGAGCTCAAGATGAAACCCTTGCTGGAACCTCATAGCCCTCTGGCTCTCTGTGGCTACCATCTCCGGGGCGAACCTACTCAATCTGCAGAACTTCGCTGCATAAACATCTACCGTCTTGCCAGCCTGTCTAAGATTGATAAACTTCTGTTGTAGCTCAAATTGTGCCACAACTCCATAGTACTTCGTCTTGAATCTTGCTGTAAAATCGTCCCAAGCCACAGGACGTCTGATGCCTACTTCCTCTGATTCCCACCAATCACGTGCGAGATCCTGAAGTAACAACTTTACCTGATCCACACGTTCTTCTGTCGGCACCTTAGCGGCTGTCAAAATAGCCTCAATGTCCTTAAGCCATGCATCTGCTGAGATGGCATCCTCCGTGCCCTCGAAACGACGGGAGTTGTACTTGCAAAACCTGGCTGATGCTCCTGAATCTGGCCTTGCCCCTCTTTCCAAAGCTGTCTGCAACCCTTGGTTGAGCAACACATTCTGCTCTTGTAACTGAGCGTGCATGCGCTGCTGGGCTAACATCTGATGTTGCTGGGTGGCCATCATCCCTCTCATGATCTCCAGAAGGGCTGGGGTGTCCACTTCCACAGGGGTGGGTGGAACTGTTGGTGGTGTTGGAACCTCCGGATACTGCGGTCCAACTGCTGGTTCCACTATCACCTCTTCTTGAATAGCCTCTTGAGGTTGTACTGGCTCTTGTTGCTGACCAACCTGGTCAGGTTGCCCATGTTGCCCTTGTTGTTGTTGCCCAATCCTGACAGATGCGGACGAGGTGCCCCTAAGAAAAGGGACAAGAGAATAATCAAACGGTCGGACAGGAAAGATCAATAAAGTCAAAGGATACCGGAATGTCAAGCTAGAATCGAGAATACGAATCAGGAGATCAAGGGGAAACATGTGTGATTGAGACATCCTATAAATTAAAACACCCCACAAGTCTGAAATCAGACCTGCATAGGCCACCACTAAAACCTTGTCACGCCCCAGAACCAGAATACTGGAGAGCGGGGGAATGACTCAGCCAGCTACGTATTACGGGTAGATGAATACCGTATAATACGATCAATGCTGTCTAAAAGACAAGGGGGTGCATACTACATGAAAGTCTCGCTATGGTCACTTCACATCTATTGTCTCAATCATTCAAACAAGAAGCAATAACAGAGAACATTTAAGATAAAGCAATAAGGCGTCCCAAACGCTTAATCAAAATGTTCTTGAGATCTGGCTTTACAAAACATAGCCAGATGATATAGCAACATATACACAATTGTTATCAGCTGCAGTCTGACTTAATTACAATTATGTAAAAGTAAGTACAAGACAATCCGACTAACATGTCGGTGCCAAACGGTAAAATATAAAGTAAGTAACAAAACGAGCGGGGAAGTAAGGAACCCACTCGAGTCCTCCTGCGATCATCCCTCTAGTATTGACCATCTTGGAGGTGGAAGTAAGCTGAGTCCTCGGGAACCGGCTCTAAATCTGGCCATGCAAAACCAGAGAGGTTAGACCTCTAATAGCAAGTACCGCAAGGAAGCACGATATGAGGCATTAAACCAGTAAATAAGAGAATATAATAATAGATCTCTGCTCGCTACTGGGATTCACGTACCATCACGACACTTCGAACCAACCTTCCAACCAAACAAGGACAGAAGTTGGCCCGTCATGTCCTGATGCTCTGATCATCTCAGTTAGGTAACAGAGTAGGTACAGTACACAAACAAATCAACTTAAACGGCCATCCAACTCCTACGGCTTACTACTGTGAGTCCCAAGTTATCCTGGAATTATGCAATAAGGATTTCTCAGTTTTTACTATGGACAAGCAAGGCTAGTCTATCCAATCAATCAATTGCGCCAATCATGAATTAGACGAGTCCCAGCGGGACGCCCGTCATCAATATACAATATACAAAAATATAAGCAGATACTGCTCCCTGCCCGTGTGGCAGATTTGCAGTATCTATGGGATCCAGCCGGCCTGTCGGGCACTAATCGTCCCAAGAGGGCTGTCATGTAAGAACTCGGAAATCCATACTCTCCATGCAATCATTGTTTTATTTAACTTAGTAGCTTCTATGTTAAGTGAAATTCTATGCCGTGGATCATGGTCATTCAGAATGAGTACTTCCGTACAATGTACGATATGCCCAACTCTACAACGATACCCGTACGGTTAGGTTGTAGGTCTTACATAGCGTAATGCAACAATTAAAACTAACCACGGAATAAATCATGCCTTGACCATAAAGTACACATGCTGCTTTCGTAAATTAAATAAATAAATTGTAGCCTGTATGTATCTATATGTCAATATTTGGGATTGGCCAATCGATTGCAAATATGAACGTGTCTTATTCCATTTAATTCAATAAGACGACTAGCCAGTCTCTTAGTTCCATCTAGGAACGCATGATCAATAATTAATCAAGATAACAATCAATATTAATTAATGCCAAATTCGGAAAATAAAATTGGGAGATAAATAATGATTGGAAAATAAATAATCTCATGCGCCTGAGGAATAAAGATTCATGCGGCTGTGGAAAATGATCGGGAAATAAACAATCTCATGCGCTGTGGGAAATGATTGGGAAATAAATAATCTCATGCGCCTGAGGAATGATTGGGAAATAAATAAATCTCATGCGCCTGGGAAATAAATGAAATAAACAATCTCACGCGCTGTGGGAAAGGTTGGGAAATGAATAATCTCATGCGCCTGAGGAATGATTGGGAAATAAATAAGTCTCGTGCGCCTGAGGGAAATGATTGAGAAATAAATAAATCTCATGCGCTGTGGGAATGATCGGGAGATAAATAATCTCATGCGCCTGAGGAATAATTGGGAAATAAATAAGTCTCGTGCGCCTGAGGGAAATAAATGAAATAAACAATCTCACGCGCTGTGGGAAAGGTTGGGAAATGAATAATCTCATGCGCCTGAGGGAAATGATTGGGAAATAAATAACTCATGCGCCTTGGCTGTGGGAAGTGATTGGGAAATAAATAAATCATGCGCCTTGGCTGTGGGAAGTGATTGGGAAATAAATAACTCATGCGCCTTGGCTGTGGGAAGTGATTGGGAAATAAATAACTCATGCGCCTTGGCTGTGGGAATAAAGATTCATGCGGCTGAGGGAAGTGATGATTTGATGCGCTGTGGGAAATAAATCTCATGCGCTGAGGAATGAAGATTTGATGCGCTGTGGGAATAAAGATTTCCATGCGCTTGAGGAGTGAAGATTTGATGCGGCTGGGACTGTTCTTCTTCTCCAAATTTTCTGAGAACAGAACCATGGAAACAATGGAAGCCATTGCTTCCAAGCTCCATAAATCCTTCATTCCAAGTCCAAATATGGACTTCCATAGGTCAAAATTGGGTAGAACGAAATTCTCTACAACATGGAACCATCGAAACTTGAAGATAACAAAGTTTACTAGATCAAAACCTAAGAAATCCGAAAATGTATCAAACTTAGATCTACAACAAATAAGCCATGGAAATTGAAAATGCTAAGTACTAAAGAGACTTAGAATCAAATGAGGAAGATGATGGAACAATAAAAATGGGGATCCATCAAGAAGCAAGTTGGCACTTGCCTATCTCTTCTAGGTTGGTGGGAGAGTTATGAGGAAGAAGAAGTGAAATGGAAAGAAGTAATGAAGAGAGAGAAATGGTTTTGGGCTTTAAATGAAGGGGTGGTGGTAGGTGGGAGTATTGGGCCGGGTCCAATGGGTTCATCCAAGGCCAACCCGCAAGCAAAGTAAAGAGGTAAAAGCAGAAAATAAATGCAGGAATAAAAGCAGGAAATAAAGTGCAGAAATAAAATTGCAGGAAATAAATTAACATGAAAATTTAAAGAGCAGATTAATTAACTAACATAAATTTACAGAAATTTAAATACAGAATAATACATGGTAACTATTAAATAAATACGTATTCTGGGAACGGGAAGTGACACGAACTATTTGGAGATTCACTAGCATTCGATTCTACATATAAAACAAATAGAAGTCAAATGCCGTTGGTGGTTCTAGTGGGTACAAACAATCATGCGATGACTTGTGTGTTTGGGTTTGCAATGATCCACAATGAGACCGCGGAGACTTATTCTTGGGTTCTGCAAAAATTCCTAGAGTGTATGAATGGCAAATTACCATTGACAGTTCTCACGGATGGTTGCAGATCCATGAATAAAGCAATTGAGGATTTAATGTCAAGCGTAGTTCATCGAACGTGCTCATGGCATATCCTTAACAATGCTGCCAAAAATGTACACCGAGAGGGTTTTCACAATAAACTGAGTCTTCTGATTAAAAGGTACATAGTACACTTGCTACTTTACTTTGAAGTATGTTGTTGTTACAATATCACAACTTTAGTTAATGTCCATGTTTTCTAAACAGATACTATTCAGTCGAAGAATTTGAAAACCGTTGGCAGCAGATGCTAACAGATTATAATTTAGAAAACAATGAGTGGACCACTTCATTGTACAGAACGAGGGAGCGATGGGCGGACACATTCCTACGTGGTAATTATTTTGGCGGTTCTACTGCAACAAATAGATGTGAATCTATGAACGCATTTCTGAAAAGGTTTTTGAACGAGAAGCTGCCACTTTGGAAGGCCCTTCAAAATTGTGACCACGGTTTGGCGGCCTTACGTTACGGCCAGATGGGTAAGCATGTCAATGATAAATTCTCAACACCAGTTGTGAATCAAACTAGCATGGCCGTAATAGAAGGTAAATTTGCCGCAATTTACACTAAAACGGTGTTTATAGATGTAAGGAAGGAAATCACACGTTCTGATGCATATATTGTTCCCCATCATCACATCGTAAGAGAGACAGAAGTTTGCACTGTCCAAAAGTATTTGTCGCCAAACAGTGTCAACCGTAAGGTTACATTTCTTCCGGCCGACAACATCATAAAATGTGAATGCATGTGGATGGAGACCAAGGGGATTCCTTGTAGGCATATTTTTGCAGCAATGAAGAGATTGCAAATTGGAGATATTCCAAAGAACTTGATAAAATCTCGTTGGCTCAAGGATTGCAAAGAGAGTTATCTCTCCGGACCTGGCTCAGAAAGAAGATTCATCCACCCAGACATTATTGAGAGCAGAAGGTATGGTGCTATTAATGAACAAGCTAATCTGTTTACATACTATTGTAAAAAATCAAGCAAAGTTCAAGAGAGGGGAACGGAGTTGATGTCGTCTGTTCTGATGGAGTTGAAAGAAATGGTGACCGATATTGGCGAAGAAGAACAAATGGTAGCTGATGCAGTTCAAGGAGTGCATGAAGCTTTAAAAGAGCCAAATTCGGTAGCAACAAAGGGAAGGCCTTCTCAAGGGAAATCAAGCCAGCCTACAGAAAGTCAATCTATCACGAAGCCTAGAATATGTAGATATTGTAAAAAAACGGGTCACGATTATCGTAATTGTAAAGTAAGAAAGCGAAATAGTGACAATGAGCAAATGGAATAAAATGAAACTTCGTTGACTTAAGATAATATCTTTCTTATGTGGCAAGATGTCATTCACACGAGACAATTAGATAAAAAAATATGTTCTCCAATGCAAAAGTTTGAGAAGACAATTAGATAAAAGTGGAGAACATTAAATTCCAATTTCAAAACGTAGTACATCAAAAATGGAGAAAATATGTTCTTCGTGCAGTTCAAAACGGAGAATAAACGGAGAATATCATTCTCCGTTTTAAATTAAAACAGAGAATGAACATTCTAATTTGTTTTTAACACTGTGAATGCTATTCTCCGTTTAATTCAAAACGGAGAATGTTATTCTCCGTTTAGTAAAACACGGAGAATGCTATTGTGGTGTCGTGGTTACACTGCTAGACTTGTATTCAAGAGGTCATTGGTTCAAATCTTGACTATAACAAAATTTTGTTTTATTTATACTTTTTTTGTAAGTTAATTATGGGGCCCATTTAAAAGGGAAAAAACTTTGATACAGGCACCTATGTATGACATGTGGGCCATCTCAAATATTAATGTGTATATATATATATGATTACACGTTTTACAAATCAAGAGGGGATCACATGTCATACATCGGGGTATCAAAACTTTGAAAAGAGTTTTGTTAGAAAAGAGTTTTGTGGGCCCTATTAAAATTTATGTATATATATACTAGCATATGTGCATGTGCCTTGCACGTATTTTCGTATTTCTTAATTAGTTTAGGAAGACCAAAGGGTAGTCTTCCTAATTTACATTGTAATACAGTAGGAGGTATCAAAGTTGGCAGAATTCGAAGGGGCAGATTCATTGGTATTAATGGCATATAGATAGCCGTAGTTGGAAGGGTTTGTTCTAGTCTTACTTAGCTTTAATTGAGAAGGGACAGATGCATTGGTATTGATGGAAATTAATTGAATTGAATTCGAAGTGGCTGCCTTTTTGGCGCATGAGTCCGAGTTGTTCCATGCCTATAAATGCCAGTAGTGTAGAGAGAGTTTGTTCTCATCTCACTTAGGTTTTCTTGTGGCGATGGACTCTACCGATCCCCCGCCTTGGCAAGACTCTTTCCTCTTGGTTGTCGATCTCCTCGTTCGAAGAAGCTTTGGTGGTGAAGTCCTTCAGAAGACTGACATGTGCCTGAGTTTGGATTTATTGCCAACCCACGCTCTGTCGAAGCGCCCGCACGTTGATTGGCTCGGACTATGCACGGTGTTCCTTTGCCGCCAGGAGTTTATTTCTTCAACGTGTTCCATTGGTCCGACGATGCACGGTGGTGAAGTCCTTCAGAAGACTGAGATGTGCATGAGTTTGGAGTTTATTATCGTTCCACGCTCTGTCGAAGCGCCAGCCAGGAGTCTATCTGTTCGACATGTTCCTTGTTGAAGAAGGGTGGCCTTGCACGTGCTCTGCCTCAAGGAATTCCTTGAGGCAGTGGGTTCCTTTGCCTCAGTGAGTTCCTCGGAGGATTCACGATGAAGTGACTTGCCTCAAGGAGTCATCCAACGGTTCCTATGCTCTGACGATGCACGATGAATACAACGCGGACACGAACTAAAAGACGACGGAGAACAACACTCCTCACAGTTGAAGCTTTCAATTGAATTCCTTGAGACAAATCACTTCATCGTGCATCGTCAGAGCAATGGAACTCCCTGAACAAAGGAACTCCTTGCATAGTCAGAGCGAATAAAAGTGCGAGCGCTCCGACAGAGTGTGGGTTTGGATTTATTGCGCTCGCACTTTGATTCGCTCTGACTATGCACGGAGTTCCTTTGTTCATGGAGTTCCATTACTCTGACTATGCATGGAGTTCCTTTGTTCAGGGAGTTCCATTGCTCTGACGATGCACGATGAAGTGATTTGCCTCAAGGAATCCAATTGAAAGCTTCAACTGTGAGGAGTGTTGTTCTCCGTCGTCTTTTAGTTCTTGTCCGCGTCGTAGATGGTATTGATCGTGCATCGTCAGAGCATAGGAGCCGTAGGATGACTCCTTGAGGCAAGTCACTTCATCGTGCATCCTCCGAGCAAAGGAACTCACTGAGCCAAAGGAACTCACTGCCTCAAGGAACTCCTTTCCCTCATGGAGTTCCATTGCTCTGCGATGCCCGGACGCAGCTCACATTCAACTTTTTTCTTGATAGTAGGATTTTATGTAGTATTTTAGACTTTCATAATGTACATGTGACTCAAAAAGTCAAACTTTTCGTGGTGATCACAATGTAAATTTTATTCAAAAAGGATTTTATTATATAAGACAGCAGAGCAGACATTATAAAAGACATAAGTTCTCTTGAAATCTAATTCTTAGCCCATACCAACCTCATCATTGTAGTCTTCTTAGTCCATACCAACCTCGTTATATTCTCATCAAGCTCATCTTCATTCTCTTTTTCAAACTAAACGGAGAATAACATTCTACGTTTTCAAAGACACGGAGAACGTCATTCTCCGTTTAAATAAAAACGGCGAATGAACATTTTAATGTGTTTATTATCCGTTCAAGACAGACGGAGAATGTTATTATCCGTTCCGAAATAAACGGAGAATACCATTCTCCGTTCCAATAAAACGGAGAATATAATCCGAAGGGACAGATTCATTAGGAATAAATGGCATATAAATGGAAGAATTCATTGGTATTAATGGCATGTAAATGGCAGTTTCATTGGTATTAATGACAATAAAAGTGACTGCAGCTTGGCGCATGAGTTTGAGTTGTTAAATTTTGCCAATAAATGGCAGAATTTGGGAGATCTTATTATAAAAATGCCTGCCCTTTTGGCGCATGAGTTCGAGTTGTTTCATATGTAAATAAAAGTCAAAACTTTTCGTGGTTTTGAAAATGTAAATGTAATTCGAAAATGATTATATTATAAAAGCAGAGCTTATAAAAGACAGAAGTTCCTTGCCCAATTACATCATAATTACATTGTTGTTTTACAATGTCATTGCTAGGTTCGTTTTACATACTTGCTTGAAAGCAACTCCTTGGCCCATGACAACCTCATCTTTGTAATCTTCTGGTGAGTTTCCTTGTCATTTCCTTCCGGTATTTCGAAGGGAGGAGTCGTCAACATATTCATATAATACGCCGTGTACAAGAGGCAGTTGGGTGCCAGTTGTTGTGGGCAATTTAGAGAACAATTCAGCACTTTGCTCTCATACTCCTTCTTCGCGGGGCATCTCTCCCTCATCCTATCAACTTTTCTCCTGACGATAGGCTCTAAGGTTTTCTTCATTAATTCTGCATCCACCTTGCACATATCGTACGTGGTTAGCCTCAAGGAGTTGTAGTGTGTCCAGTCATAGGAGATAAAGTTGAATGTGAGCAGAGTATAGTGTTTGATGTATGCATTAAAGAGTGGGATGAATAGCAACTCTATGTCGTCCTCCAAACCCATGACGAAGTCTACAAAACCTGTTTGGACGTCTTCAAAGGCGCCGGGTTTTGCGTTTTCTGCATTGGCACGTTGAGCGATGGTCTGTTTCCCAAAAACAATACACAATATCATGAGTAATTTTTTTTTCTGTCACTCATCATCGGTTTACACATGAATATAGATTTTTCTGTTTGAATTCTTACCAATGTGTGGGCCGTCATGAATGCAGACCACTTATGTGATTGGGGCGGCGGCTTTTTTTTTCTGGATCAATGGCACCTCTTTCGAACTAGACGGGGCACACCTTTTACTGCCTTGAATTTCTCTCAGCTTCCTTATTATTATGTCCAGTATGACAGCCTCCATGTCGTCATAGTTGAGTATGTCTTGCATGTCTACTGCCGACAGCTGGACTGAAACTCCATTTTCACCATTTTTCGGATCAAATACGTATACCATATCACTGCACATAAATTTAGTTTAGATTAAATTAATAAAGATAGATTCTCATTACATAATTTCAACTTCTTCTATAGGTGGCTCATCTTCTAAATTAATAAAGAAGATGAGCCACATAATTGTGAAAAAAGTCTAGAAAAAACGAACGAAAAAAAGGGTTCAGAATACATACTTTGGAGAATTCTTTCTGGGAATTACGATGTCGATGTATTGTTTCTTCAGCTCTTCATCCGCATATTTCCAAAGTAAGAGTTCATCGCATTCCCTTAGTATGACATGGTTCTTCTTTAATTCATCCATTTTGGCATCTTCACGGGATTTCGGAGCGGCATTAACTTTCCGCTTTTTATTAGCCTCTCCAACTGTATTGCTTTTTATTAACCTCTTTCCCCCCGATCCTCCTCTTCTTCTGACTTCTCTTGGAGCAACAGGTTCAGCAGCTGCTTGAAACTCCTCATTCTGAAGTACTTCAACCATGGCTTCGAGATCTTTAATTTTCCAATCCTTTTTATTGGCTTCAATATTAAACGATTCAACTTTATTTTGAAGCTCCATTTTCTCTTCAATGAGCCTTTTATTTGTTTCTCTGAGTTGTTTGGTTGTTCACTCTGAAATAAAACAAACAACAATGAAATATATGATATGAACCTAACACGGAGAATGACATTCTTCGTGTAATATAATACGGAGAATAGAATTCTTCGTTTGGAATTACACGGAGAATAACCTTTCCAGTATCGAAATGATAGGGAATAGCAATTATCCGTTAAAAAGAACACGGAGAATGACTATTCTCCGTGTTATAGTACACGAAGAATAGTCATTCTCCTGGAAGATTACAAATTAGAAATTTGAAATAGAAAAGATTTTACCTTGTGCATGTAGATCTGATTTAAGAACAGAATTCTGCTTTCTCAAATCCTCCAGTTCATGCACAGAGCCCTCCATCACAACGTTGACTGCACGTTGTTGTGATTCTTGTGCCTCGAGCTCTTTCAACTTTTCTTTGAGTTTCTCGTTCTCAAGGTTGGCTGCACGTAACTGCGCTCCTTGTGCCTCCATCTCTTTTAACTTTTCTTTGAGTTCTTCATTCTGCGCAAGAATATCAGAATGATGTCTTCTCAAATCCTCCAGTTCATGCACAGAGCCCTCCATCACAACGTTGACTGCACGTTGTTGCTCTTCTTCTGCCTGGAGCACTTTTAGCTTTTCTTTGAGTATGACATTCTTAAAGTTGGCTGCACGTAACTGCGCTCCTTGTGCCTCCATCTCTTTCAACTTTTCTTTCAGTTCTTGATTCTGCGCAAGAATATCAGAATGATGTCTTCTCAAATTCTCCAATTCCTTTGCTGAGTCGTCCATCACAGCGCCCATTTCATGATGCGGTGGTATCCGTTGTTCATCAAAATTATTCCCACCTGCTTTTTGGTGTTCTTCCTCTCCCTCTTTTTCAACTTCTTCTATAGGTGGCTCATCTTCTTTGTGCCCTTCTTCTTCCCCAACAGGTATAACCAGATCTTCCAATATCATCTTCGATCTCATTTTGTTGTGATATTCGGCCTTGAAGAAGTTTGAGATATCGTACCCATTCCATGTGAAAAATCTTGGGTAATCAGGAATTGGGGCGAACTTCATTTTCACAAATTTACTATGTTCTGCAAACCAATAGAGGAAGTATATTGTGCAACCCTCCAATTTGTGGAAAGCCATTGAGTAATTCCCCTGTTCAGTTTTGCTTCTACTCCTCTTTATGCTATCCATTACATATGACAGGATTAACCTTGGCCAGCATATACTGTTGATGACGTCCACACTGTCTACCAAGGCCAAGAATCTGTACGGCAAATTTAAACCGCCAGACTTTGTGAAGAATACTGTTTGGCACAAGTGGAAGATTATTAGCTTGGCCAAATCATCTGGATTAACAGCGTTATCTCCGCCACGAAGCCGTCGTAACAATTCAAAGAACTTGTCTCTCACTTCCTTATTCGTGACTTCTGAGTGTTTGCCCTTAGTATTAGCCAGCAATCTTGTGAAATGATCTCTACACAGGCTCAATGATGCTGGTGGTGTGGGCTGCTATTGTTTTTCCTTTATCAATCTTCTGTAAGAAACATCATCAACGCTTTCTTCATTCAGCGGTAGACCGAATATGACTGCCATATCCTTGACGCTTGGCGCGATTTTAACAGTGGTGCTCAATTCAAAGCACCCGACGCCATCTTCTTCTTCTGTGTAACTTGTAATTAAATTCTCAAGCCCTTCCGTTACATTGGCCATTTCGGATACGTGGACTCTGTTTTGGTAAAAAATCTCGACAAAATTCCAGAAACCGATATTCTTCAAGGAACCAATAACTGGCTCAGGTAAACGGCCAGCATCTCGATTGACCTCCTCCATAAGATTTAGCATTGTCTTGAAGGTAGAACGGAAAAGTCTTGAATCCTTATTCCGGACAGATTTTCTTTCTGCAAAACAAAAAAAAACCAAAAATTAGGTCGGAGAATGGCCATTCTTATGGGTTTTAACACTGGGAACGGCATTCTCCGTTTCAAGTTAGATGGAGAATGACATTATCCGTTCCAAATTAAACGACGAATAGAATTTAACATTCAAATGCGTTTTATGACGGAGAATGTCATTTTCCTTGAAATATATACAGAATTTGCGAACATAAAATCAAAGTTATACCTTCTATTTGCACTTCTTCTTGCACTTCTTTTTGTTTAGCAACTTTTTTCTTTTTCTTTTTTGCAACTTTCTTAGTATAGGGTTTCCGTTGTTCTCCGTCTGTCGCTTTTGAATTTTCTGTAACTGGTGCATCTTCTCTATTTGGTAATGCTGCCGGTGATGATTCTGCCGCTGATACCGACATGGTATGAATATTGCGAATGGGGAGGAAGGTTTGAAGATTTTGGAGGAGAATGACCTAGGTTTGAGTACAGAGTGGAATATGGAAGAAGAGAAAGCTCCGAAACGGTTTTCTTTTTCCCTTTTCTTTTTTTAATAAAAGGGTTCGGGGGTGTTTTGAATTAATTAGAAGGGCAAAAATGTCATTCGATGGAAAGGCAAAAGACTCTTTTCTGCTTAATCAAAAAGAATTGAAGCCGTTTGGCAAAAATGTCATTACAACTCAACAAAACAAATGAACATAATACATTAGGGCTTTCCATACATTAAATATAAAAGAAGAAGGAAAAAAAATCATCGTCTTCCATATTCAACCAGTTTGGACTTCTTTTTTAGCTCTTCATTGTGCTCTGAAGTTGTAATCCATTCAGCAACTATGCGTCTTTCCTTTTCCGCATCAAACTGCATATAACAAACATAACATCAAAAATATTGCTCTAAAAAGTTGAAGTTTTTGACGACATATTTTCATACTTACATCGATAGAACGGTAGTCCAGGCTACATCGATCTTTCATGAATGCAATTAAAAAAATTCCACAATCAACTAAATTGCCTTGGCGGGGAACATAAGAAGGACGTTTTATTGCAAAAGTAGAAAAGCTGAACCTAGCATCCCTCAGCTTCAAAATCTCTTCTTCGAGAAAGATATCCAAATTTGAAAGCTACAATTACCAGAAAACAATATGTATTAGTATAATGCGTATTCTTGTACCCAATTCATAAAAATTGATAAATATGAGCTTACTATTTCTTTTATAACTGTTCTGCTTTGAATCGGATCATCTTTAGAAGCAAGTGAGTCCCAAATTTCAACAGTCCTGTTTTTAAACACAACTCTTGCAAGAGTATAGTGTTCGCCCAAATGAATGGGTATGTATATCTGAATCAGGATAATTAGGTAAAACAAATTAGTAAATTTTCAGAAAATTAGGATTAATAATTAAACATAAATACATTAATACCTCTTTACAAGTGCTTAAAGATCCCATGTAATCCTGAAAGTATTTATACTTCTTCTATATTTCATAAGGCTTTTTGACGGATGGAGGTAACGTGGCTTTCTACATACACATCAATTAATACATTACGAAGGACAAACAAACGAGAAAATTGTTAATGCATATGCATTGAAGAATAAAATGCTCACTCACCGACATCCTTATTGGTAAAAACCATACTTTAGCTTTATTGTAGGTTCTTTTCCGTTCCTCCGCGGTGAGAAGAGCAGAGACAATACTTACAATCTGAATAAAACATTAAAAATGTCAGCGATGGAATCGAAGTAAACATAGATGGCATCTAAGAAGAAATATACTATCTATACATACCCCATT
>JANAVB010005597.1:2625959-2985959 GCA_029216955.1 Iris pallida
CAAGGAATCACATTACGGATTTACGATTGTAGTAGTCGATGTCGATGGCATAAATCTCATCGAAAATCCCGAAGAGTTAAAGATAATTGTCTCGTACCTAAAGTCGAAATTTGTGATGGAGGATTTTGAGAAAAATTTTCTTATGCCAACAACTTGAGCATTGTACCGATGGTGTTTTGGTTCACCAATTATCTTAAACCCAAAATGTGTTACATCAATTTAATATAGACAAAGCAAAACCATCAAGTATAGTCATGATCGTCCATTCTCTAGATACTAAACGAGATCCATTTCGTCATAAGGAAGATAATGAAGAGGTATTGGAATCGAAAATAACATATCTAACTTCAATAGACGTATTATGGTACTTAGCTCAATGCACTAGATCAGACATCTAATTTGCTGTAAATCTCTTAGCTAGATTTAGCTCTGCGCCAACACACTGTCGCTGGAATGACATTAAAGACATATTATGTTACCTTAAGGGCACTACAAACATGTGCTTATTATATCCCTATGCATCTCGTAATGGATTAAATTTCCTTGATCCTTGAAATCATGCCCATCTTTTCAGCTATGTCGATACTGGTTATTTATCTGATCCGTACAAAACGAGATCCAAAAGTAGTTATCTTTTTACCATTTGGGGGCTGGTATTGCGATTTCTTGAAAGTCTACAAAGCAGATCGTGATCGCTACTTCTTTAAATCATCCCGAACTCACCATCCTTCATGATGGCACTTGGGAGTGCATATGATTGCGAGCCACCATTGAGCATATTCGGACTACAAGCAGATTCTCTTCTACTAATGATATCATAACAATAATATATAAAAATAACCCTTCATATATGTGGAGGGTCTCTACATTGCAACGTTCGTAGTTTGGAATAATGTCGAAATCAGAAAAAACATCTATAAGTTTACTCATTTGATCTTAATGTACGCTTTTTTCTAACTTAGGAACATTTTTATGATTTTTTGGCACCCTAACAAGGTTTTAATAATGCACCTACATCGGGTTGGCCGTCCTGAAGGCGTATCGACATTGATTCACTTTTTTTCTCCTTAGATTACGATTTTTTTTCAACAAATTTTTCGAATTGAGGTTTTGATGAAGTCTATCCACATATGTATATTTTCATAAACTCGCGTTAGTCCGTTGTTACTTGAAAGCTGATGCTGATTATCACTGAAAACAAATGACAATCATTCATGAAAATTGATGCCGATCATTCATGAAGACTGATACATATTGTTCATTGAGTTGTGCACACTCATGGGAGAGTGTTTGAATTATAACTAACAAGATATTATTGTGCCAACTAAATAGAAATATTATTCTCTTAAAGATATTTTAAGATCACATGGTTATATATTGTAAATTTTTTGATATTGTACAAATACAAAAAAGGCTAAATTACAACTTGATATCCTTAAGTATTCCATTTTTCAACTTTATACCCTCCATCAACTTTGATAGGCGTCAACTTGATACCCGAAAAGTAAAAAAATGACCATATTATTCTCGTCCCTCCCTCCCTCCCCCATGTCCCTTTCGGCGGCTGCAATCACGCGCGCCTTCTCTCAGTGGTTGCACCCTCGCCTCCCCTCCCCGTTGCTGCGCCCCCTCCGGCGGCTGCACCCCACGCTGTCACGCCCCGATTCATAGAGTCATTTATTCACATATTTTATCTCTTGGAATCGATCGTCCTCGCTTGGGCGTGATGCCGTACAAGTCTGGTATTGCACTTGTACAAGGCAAAGATGGTACATAATCGATTATTCTTCAAATAGGAATACATCGCAGCGGCAGAAGCAGATAAATTAAATTTAATGAGGACAATCTCTCTTATTGAATAGAAGTACATCACTTCTTTATAGCAGCGGAGAAAAAGAGTAACTTGAAGCCACACAGAGATATGTAGAACTTTATTCTCTTTACTGATAATTGAAGAAGAGTACAAGACTTGTATTGAAGTACAATGATTACAGCACATCTCACTTTACATTGGAAACCAACTGAACAATGCTATACAGCTTACATTTGATTTTTAGATACAATGGATTACAACTCGATATACCGACTTGGCTTACAATCTCACTGGTAAAACTGATTACAATGTTCCATACATTATGCCCTTTATAAACAGAAGACATCATCTTGTGCAAGGAGAGCTTCTGTATGCCCAACAAGTCTTCGATGCCGCGGGACCAATCAAGCCAATCTTCGTGTGTAGAACATTCCAAACACGAGCACCTGCCCACAAAACGTGGGTCAGCACATCATCTATGTACTGGCGAGCAGAATCCAACCCACTCGCATAAACCAACATTTAAGGTGATCATTTAAGCATGCATTTATTAGAGTGATCTTTCTATTTGGGGCCTAGCATCAGTTTACAGTTCATGGGCAATAATCAAAGTGAAGCATGTAAACATATTCCTAGTAGCATTCATGTGGACATATCATTTATCATTCTTGGTGTTATCATGCAAAGGCATCATTAAGGCATACTAGGTGTTATCATGAAAAGGCATCATTGAGGCATCGTTAACATTAACATTTTAAACATGTTATAACAGTTCTCACTTCAAGCATCACTTAGCATGGATGTTATGTTTGAGCACTATTTATAGCAAGGCATCTTTCTAGCATAATGAATTGAACATGTTAAGAAGGCAAGTTAAACCAACTTATACAATATCACAATTATGTGATTTCTTACCGATAGCCGACTCCTCGTACCTGTATCAATTACAGGTTATCTGATATACTTACTCTGCCTGCACAAAACATTCATTAGCATGCATCCTGACTACATGGTCACTGGTGTTGTTAAACCATATGGACTCTTCTCATTTCATTTCATTTTAAGATAATACGGTCAGCATAGTAGGTGGCGAGCCTCTATGCCACCACGCCTTATCCGTGCTCCCATAGCACTCATCATTATTTCCTCCTAGGCCGAATCGGTCCCCAGGGCCCTAGGAACCGTTCGAGGAAATTATTACTCAAACCTTGTATACAAGTTGTCCATGACCATGCGAATGCGTGTCCGACTCGATTGTGAACAAAATCGCATGGTAGAATGTATTAAGGAAAGTAAAGGCAACAGTGCATCATTAGTCATATTCAATGACTTATTCATTTCATCATTCCCATCATTTCATTTGGTGATCTCAACGATCCCAGCTTTATCATTTCTCATTCATTACTTCATAGCAACGTATCTCATATCATTCCTTTCTTAAGAGGAACTTAACATTCATTCATTTCATAGGGACATTTATTCATTCCTAACTTTCTTATAAGGGACATGCAGCATTTCATATTCTTGCAACTGATATACAGAGAGTACATGATTCTAGTGTTTCATTCAGTTCATTGAATCGATAGCATAGCCAGTTCATTTCTTATTCTATCATTCATAAGGCATCTCATTATTCAAGTGTCTACTTGTTCCAGCAGTGTTAAGCATAAGGGGCAATGTTATCAATTCATTCTCAGGCAGCGAATCACATTAACGGTTTAATGTGTTGTACATTTCAATAATTCTCAGCACAAGCATCTCTATTATTCAGCAACTAAAACATGAGACATTTAGGGACAATTCATAGCATTTCAATACTTCATTTATTAAGCATGAAGGAGTAAGGAGGAGGAAGGACAGTTCCACTCACCCAAAATTCTACTAAACGTAGCTCCACCAGCGAGCCACGTTCCAATATCCATTCCATCTAGCCAGCTAAGAGAGACTACATCAGTCTCAACTCTCCCGATTCCCAACATAAGTCACGGTCCAATATTCTGATCCCATCCAATAAGCCAACCAAATGCCTCGTGCGGAGCGGGGCATTACACACGCCCCCTTCCGACAGTTGCACCTCCTACCACCACCCCTCGCAGCGTAATGCCCCCTTCCTCCCGGCGGCTGTCATCCTCGCGCCCCCAACCCCCCTCCCTCCCGCCTCTCTCTCTCTTCGCCTGCGGTGGTGGCGGCAGCCCGCGCGCTACAGAAAAAGAGGGGGGAGGGGCTGGGGGTGCGGCGTTGGGTAGGGGAGGGGGCGCGGGGATGGTGCAGCCGGTGGAGGAGGGGAGAGAGAGGAGGGGACATGGATAATTTGGTCATTTTTAAATTTTAGGGTATCAAGTTGACGTTTATCAAAATTGATGTTGAGGGTATCAAGTTGAATTAACATTTGTAATAGTTGAGGATATCAAGTTATAATTGGGTAAATGATTGTTAAGAGAGAAAGATTATACCGAAATAGATGGCAAGCGGGCAACAAGTTACGCCGTCGGCCCTTTTTGGATGGCAAAACAAATCCTCTTAAACACTACATCCATAGACCTGGAAGACATGACATTACTGTGCATAACTTTTTGGGCTCTCTTAGGAAGCTCCACATCTGGTGCTAGATAACTAAATGTGTCAAATGCGAACGGGATAAAAACGTGTTGATTGTCGGTGCATGCTTTCTCGTGTTTGGACACTTTGGCTGATGCCGCTTTGAGCAGCTTGTTCCACAGTAAAGCCTCCGCTCCCCAAGCCCACTAGTGGGGAAACTCCTGTTAGGTCCACACATGCATGTTTCCCCTATATATCCACCCGTAAACCAGAACATCTGTCGGTCTGAGTGTCGATCTTCCCTCATGTGGATCATACAAGAAGTTCACAGGTGCCTCCTTTTTTTGTAGAAATCTCTGCACGCCTAAGTACATCAAAAAGAACATTCCTGACAAGATCATGCTTGTATTTAAAACCTGGAAGCTCCTTACAATGAACTGCATGCTCCCCGAAGGTGTCCAAACACACCTTACGACACACTGGACATGGCTCATCCATTGGAAACAGAGAAATCATTAGACGGTACCTGAGGATAGTGCGGTACTCCACTGGTGACATGTGTTGGCCTAACCCGTCAATTGGGATAGCCAAGAGAAAATCCTGAGCACACGCTGCTTGTAGACATCCAAAAACCGCTTTCTGCCTAGCGGTCATATCGAACTTGACTTCCATGTTCTGCTTTCGACCTTAGTAAGTTTACTAGTAAGGACACCGTCCCCCCTAAAGCCCAACATGCTTTTGCGAGTGCCCTTTTTAGTAATTTAACCCAAAAAAAAAACATTGAATGATTTCTTCTCATGTACATAATACAAATAGAAGCCAATGACCCATTTGCCTAGTGGTAGTGGTGAGGCATGCGGCCCGAGTGGCCAGGAGATCAATTTCCGGTGGGAGCGTTTGCCACAATTACCTTCTTTCAAAATAAAATAAAATAATAATACAAATAGGAAATTTATCTTTCAATTTCTCTTAAATTAGACTACAATATCTTGCTAAATAATTTTTTTAAGGTGACTCGAAATTTTCCTATTAAAAACCCTCTCTCCTTCTGTCTCTACTAGTACCAAGCAAGGACCATAACAAAGCGGCAAATCAACTAGAAAATCTTGTCAATTTGAAAAAAGAAGAAGAAAAGAATGGTGAAGGAGAAGAGCAACGAGAATAACAACAACATCATGGTGGGAGTCACTTGGAACTGCGGTGATGTCAAGTTCCTCTTGGCCTCCCTCTTGCTCTTCTGCCTCCTCGCCACCACCCTCCTCCTCCCCAAGTACAAGCCCCTCCTCTCCCCTGCCGATCTCTATTCCTGTTTCTCCACAGTAACTTCGTCGTCTGCGTCAGCATCCTCTACGTCACCTGATCTGCCTGCTCATAATTCCCTCGGCGAAGAGACGTTGGTAGTGCCTGAAGAAGATAAAGTCGTCATCAAGAGGTCGTTCAGCGCTGTGGGGCGGGCCGCCTACCTCTTCGTGCAGATGGGCGCCTATCGAGGCGGCGCCAACACCTTCGCGGTCGTCGGGCTCGCATCCAAACCGTTGCATGTCTACTCCGACCCGTACTTCGGATGCCGGTGGGTCCCACACAATGCATCCTCCCCTGCGGTCTCCGGCACCACCTACAAGATGCTCCCCGACTGGGGGTACGGCCGCGTCTACACCGTGGTCGTCGTCAACTGCACATTCGCTGCGGACGTTGGCGCAGACGGGTCCGGCGGACAGCTCGTTGTCAGCGCCACCACCGGAGGCATCGACCCCATGGAGGAGGAGGAGTTTGTCGCGTCGGAAGAAGCTCCGTCGAGTGTCAACATGAGTCTGTACGACTCGCCGCCCAAGTACGACTATCTCTACTGCGGGTCGCCACTCTACGGAGGCTTGAGCCCCCAGAGAGTGAGGGAATGGATGGCGTACCACGTCGGCCTGTTCGGCGCCGAGAAGTCGCATTTCGTGATACACGACGCCGGAGGGGTCCACCCGGAGGTGAAGGAGGTGCTGAGGCCCTGGATTGAGATGGGGGTGGTGACGTTGCAGGATGTCAGGGACCAGGAGAGGTTCGATGGGTACTACCACAACCAGTTCCTGGTGGTGAATGACTGCTTGCATAGGTACAGGTTCATGGCCAGGTGGATCTTCTTCTTCGACGTGGACGAGTTCATCTACGTCGAGCCCAGCCTGAAGCTCGATACGTTCATGGACTGGATGAAGGGCTTCACCCAGTTTACGATCGAGCAGATGACCATGTCGAGCAAGCTATGTCTTTCCCAAGATGCCGAAGGAAATCAGAGGTACATAACTCGAAAAGCATTTGGATCCCTAATGCAAATCTCTCTCTTAATCTTCTACGATATAATGAGGCTTCCAAACGGCTCAAAACTGAACCGTCTAAGCTATAATTATATCATAGTCCATTTTATTAAAAAAAAAAAAAATTAGGTAAAAAATTGTTATAAAAAATTTAAATTTAATGTTATATATATTCAATATGGAAAATTGAACTCAACCAACAAGAAGCCTCACATCTTAACCACATGAGTTAGAAGAAATATTTGACTATATTTGGATAATATTTTTATTATACGTGCAAAACGCATGCATTTACTAGTGTTCTATAATCTCAATGCAAGTAAGCATGTAGAAAAACTACATTAGATATTGATAATTCATCCGGATATATCAATATCTCATATAGTTTCTTTATTTGTGAAGAAATTATTCAGGTGGGATGGGCTCACCAAGTGGCATTGGTGAGTCCGTTTAATAGTATAATAACACATAGTAATATCAAAAGCCAAAAAAGAAACTAATTAAAAAATTGTCCATTATCATTAAGATATGATTGGCAAAAATAGTAAGATATTACCGTGTGTTGTCATACCATTGTACGGACTCAACATTCGCCACTGCCACGTGGTGAGTCGGCCCAACCCACTCAATAATTTCTGCTATTTGTGTGACATTAGAGGCCCCTCATCCCCAATGAACACATAAATGTTCTATTGAGAGGCAGTTTGATTGCCTGTAAATGTAATGTCCTTGCAACAAATTAAAACTGTTGTAAGTGGTGTTACAAGCATTTTTGCTGCAACACATAGTATGAAAATGAAATTTATTGTAGCTTTTGTTGAAATAAGTGACACTTTTCAGTGAAACAAACACCGGAAAAATGATGAAGTCCCTGATCAAAAGGAAAAAGAGGGATGAGATTTCTTGCAACTAATTAGTACTGAACATATATATTAGTATGAACCATTTGATATGTTCCTTTGTACTAATTCTTTGCTTGATGAAGAGGGTGAGTTGCCATAGTATTATCACTGTAGTACTGCCAGCTGATTCTTTGCTTGTTGATTACATTTAGAATGTGGGGTATGGAGAAGCTAGTCTTTAGAGATGTGAAGAGGGGGATAAGGAGGGACAGAAAGTACGCGATCCAGCCTCGCTACGCCTTCGCCGCGGGGGTTCACCTATCGCAGAACTTCGCCGGCAGGAGCACGCAGAAGACGGAAGGGAAGATCAAGTACTTCCACTACCGCGGCACCATCGCCAACCGGAGGGAGCCCTGCAAGGAATTCGTCAATGCCACCCGACTGGCCTTCCAAGGAAGGCCTTACGTTCGCGACGACACGCTAAGGAGGCTGGCTAGCTCGGTCAAGATGTTCGAGGCCAAGGCGATCGGATTGGGTCTTAGACGCACGAGGCAATGACTCCGACCCCGACTCCGACCCCGTGCGCAGTGGAGGCCATAGGATTAATTTAATCATATTTGGATGTCCATAATTGGTGATGAGATATAATCTACACCGTTGGTTGTTAGCTCGTCCACAAGAAAATCTAATAGAAAGTTCGTACTTTGCTCTTATGACTTCGACATCCAAGACAGAATGAAGAAGAAGATCTAATCGAGGAATCGTTAACTTCGGTTAGGGAGATTGCTACGGCTTAATGAGTGATCTCAATTGTAATATTCTATTTTTCTTCTTGAAAATGGTGAGAGGGTTGAATCTATTAGGGCAAAGAGTTCAACGTGAGTTCTGTCAATCTTGTAATTTTATCTGAGTTATTAAATGTTGAAATTTGTCTAGATAACGTACGTCACCGCGATGTACTTGTCTTCATCTTGTGCTTGGTGTCCGTTAGACGGGGGTTGGTTTTGATCAGGTGGGTTGGCAAACACTTTCGCACGCGTCCAATAATTGGTAAAAGATTGTTGGCAAACGCTTTCAGGTGGGTTGGCAAACGCTTTCTAATTAAATCAGATATTTATTGTATCTCACCCATATTTAATAATTGTACTCCTATTTAATACGGACACGTATCGGATACCTAGTTCTATTTGATATGGACACATGACAGTATATATTTAACAGTCTAAAAGTTCCAGTGGGTATGAAATAATTATCCATATACTTAATCTTGTATGTCTCTTCCTTTAAAACAGCACAGCTTCATACATATTACTGGAAGAAAAGAAAAGAAAAGAAAAGAAAAAAAAATCCGCAAAACATAAAATGGGAGCATTTGCATAAACTAAAAAACTATACTTTCACTTTCGTGGGCATCAATTTATTCATAAAGATAACTTCAAAGGACATGAAGCAAAGACTAATTAATTAAGGTTCTCTTTAATTCTTGACATATAGCGTTCCGGAAGAGACGGTCATCAACTCTTTAATCTTCATACTTGATCAACCTCTCACATATGACGTACGTATAATTTAGGAAGAGCTAGGGTTTTGTGATTGTTGGTAGCCGAGCCGAGCTAGATGCCTGTTATTGTTTTGTGAATATTTTTTTTTATGCTTGATTAGAAAAATTGAAGATTTGGAAAAGATTGGAAGGTGTCTCCCCTACTTGTTTAGTTTAAAATGCATGAGCGAGCAATAATGCAGCATGTCTTGCCAAAACCCTTTCTTGTCCTTGAGTCTCAACTATGCAAAGAATTTAGCACAACGCTGATGTTGACATTAGGCGCTAACTGTCACCCAAACAATTTTTTTGATCTTGCAATCTTCATGTAAAGAGTTAAGGGAAAGTTCAGCAAGCGGTTAACATATGTTCTTAATCTGGATTAGTGGGCATAGATACCACGTTCACAAGTTCGATAGGGTTAATAAAAATGTCTTGGTTGGTTGTTCATGCTCAATAGTGTTTGACAACAATATTATTATATATTTAGTTAATAATTATTCTAGTTTATTTAAACTACTTTAATGCCTATTTTAAAGGAAAGCTTCTGTGTAAAGAAAAATGCTATTTGTCCCTCCAAAATATTCCTCCAAAGTATTCCTCCTTATGTGACAGCTTAAGAGTGCTGACATGGCAGCTGACAAGGTAAATTTTAGAATTAAAATTAACATTATTAATACTAAAATTAACATTAATATTAACATTAATATTAAATTTGTATTAATATTAAAATTAACATTAAAGGTTAAAATTAACATTAACGTTAACTCTAATATTAATATTAACATAACATTTAAACTAAAATTAATATTAATATTAATATTAACGTTAAAAATTTGGGTAATTAATTTTTTGGTTAGAATTTGTCAGGTCAGTCGACAATGTCAGTTGCCACATCAGCTGCCATGTAAGGAGGAATAGTTTGGAGGAACATTTTGGAGGTATAAATAGTATTACTCATGTGATTATCGATGATCATTAAAACTAGGGAGAGTAATAAACCCAATGTTGATACCACTTCAATACCCAAACGTATCCTTGGTCTCCTGCAGATACGCGTTTCCAAACACTAGAGTTCTGCTCCATAACACATCCAATACTAATGGACAACAAGAATTATGAAGACTAAATTTTAATGGAAGAAGAAGAAGAAGAAGGAGAAGAAGAAGAAGATGAAGATGATAGATAGGTTTTGCAAATATTTGCTTGCTCGGGAATTAAATAGATATATTTAGGAAGCAGTACTCTTAACTGTTTCAATTGTATTTTCTAACGAAAATGATATTTTGCCAGCGGTTTGTAATCACGGGCGTGACCGCCAGTCGACGTGTCGGCTGGCCATTGCCCCCCCCCCCCCCCCCCCCCCCCCCCCCCTCCCCCTCCGCCATCTTGGGTCCCACCCGGATCGGGGGACAATGGTCGGCCGACACGTGAGCCAGCGGTTATGTCCGCGGTTACAAACCGCGGGCAACCTAGCAGCTCCGATTTTCTAAAGTCAAAAATCTCAAGTGGTAATGCATGGTTGGAAATTAATTGTTGTCCTGGTCCATGCTGTCAGTACGGACTTTAGATTTTGAGACCATGAGGCAAACTATAAAAATGGTGCCCTCAAAGCCTAATGTTCATAGATTTTTTTTTTCATGGACGATGATACACTAGTATTATCAACACAAAACTTAGAAAATAAAATAGTAAATTTAATACAATATAATATCCAAATTAATATGTCATAATAAATTTTTAATGAAACTGAAGATGTTCCAAACCAAAAATAAAATTAATATACTAGGCAAATAAATAAATAAAAAACTAACAATTTTTGGGGTAGTTCATTGATAATAATAAAAAGGAAAATAAAAAATTGTAACTTATTCTCTTGTTTAGTTACCTCCCAGAGAACCAAAAAATACACATAAAAAAGAGATTGGCAACAACGAAAGGGTAGTCCCCGTGGCCGTAACCCGTTGGGAACGGTGGAGCACCCCGGCGCAGTGGCGCGGGTTCGAGCCCCTTGGAGGCATCCCTCCAAGCACCAGTAAGAAGTGGACACCTTCAAAAAAAAAAAAAAAACAACGAAAGGGTAGAGTAGATTGAGAACATCAGACTGTTAGAGCAAAGAAGGGAAAATAATTTTGACACGACTGTACCAATTTTTTTCTTTATTCTGACTAATCGACTTGTCTTTTGGTATTCTAGTATATGACGTTTAAACGGGGCCAGCCCTGTCCCATGCAGCCAGGGCGATGGCCCAGGCCCAAAGAGTATGAGGCTCCAAATATATATATATATATATATATATATATATATATATATATATATATATATATAATCTTGTATTTAAAGTAGAACTAGGATGTACCATGGTGGTTGTTATGCTAGACTTGCACATTAGAAGTCCTATGTTCAAATCTTGGTTGTAACATTTTTTTTTTATATTTACTTTTATTTCAGTTTTTAATATTTTTTTTTACATTATACATGGGTCTCATTTTAACATTTTGTCTCAGGCCCATGAACTCAGGATCGGCCTTGCGTTTAGATATCTTATAAAAAAATTATACTATTGACTAAAATGATTAGAATGAGTTTGATGGACCTTTGTTTAAAATTGGACTTACATACATTAAATAGTATATATATAAAAAATAGGTGCCCTCTAAAATTTTGGACCTGAGACGACCGCCTCATGTGCCTCATATAAAGTGTAGTGACCCGCTCCGCCCTAGCGGAACGCCGATTCAAACGGCAAGTGCAACGACGCAAAACGAGCCGTCGACCCGAAGAGTTGCCTCGACCCGATGAAGTATCGATGCAAATCGATGCCAGACTTGCCTTGGCCCGTCAAGATGAATCCAGACTTAGACTTCCAAAGGCGCGCTCGGAGTATCGCTCGGCCAATGCAAACATCGCTAAGGTGGGTGGCTCCGATGAACCCGTCACTGCTTAGCCTAGACACATAACAAAACGGACACATTTACGAGAATCGCTAGGCGATAACATCTTGCATGCTAATAAATGACTCAACGCACCTAGCTAAGGGAATAATCCCATCTTGCATGCTTGTTTAGAACATGGAAAAGAACTCGGCAAATATAGAAACTCTCGCCCGCGCTCTACGCTCGTGCTACGGCACAAGCTTACGTTCAAGTCCCGTACGCGTTTAACAATGAAACCATGAATGGATTACAACAATGAAATGGGAAGACTATCAACATAGTCGTTCCGAGTTAGTATAGCAACATCGAAAGGCTATGGGACCGATGGGTCGCCAAGGCGACTCCCGCTCTGGGAGTTGCGTAATGCGTGAATGAATGAATCAACGAATGAATAAATACGTGAAACATGAATGAACATACGAACAAGTGAAAGAATAAAATGAAAGAAAGAATACATGAAAGATAAGACATGGAAGACGCTAGCGACAGGTGTGACGGGCACGTGCAACGGGGCTCGCTACCCGCGCTGTACGGACGCCAACCTGGTCGTTAACGCATTATGGCTAAGGGTTAGCCTACGGCTCGGAGATAGCCGCTAAGTTAAAAATGACAAGACAATACGAAATGGTCGTGGACAAACGGCACGGGCGATGGGGGGGAATACCGTGGCCGTCGTGTGGAAGGATTCTGCGGCACGGGCGTTGGGGGGGTAAACCGTGGCCGGCCTAGGCAGAATCAATACGGGCTTACGGGCTGCTTGGGTGCGGGCTTGGGCACCAAGAGACGTAAGTAGCAGGGTATATTCGAGAGACTTAACGGGGTGTACCAGCCATCACCCTACGCTAAGTTGAGAATTGCCACAGGGGAATGTCCTAAATGGCTTGTAAAGCCAGCGACCCGTGCATGTAGATTAAGTGGACTATGCTGGTGGCAATCCACGTGCAAGTTCTTGCATTGAAATCAAAGTAGTCTAAGTTAAATGAACAAGTGTCTACTGAACATGCTTGCAAAGTAACATCCTGAACCTGAACGTGCTCGAAATGTAACATGCCTGAACATGCTTGAAATATACCACCCCGAACATGCTTGAAATGTGCCTCCTGAACATGCTCGAAACGTAACACTAGAACATGCCCACGACGTGCTAGAACCCGAGACATGGACTCGCCAGTTACATTGAATGTTTACATAAATCACGTCATATTACTTCATGTTAATGTTGACTAACTTGGTTTACTTTGGACAGGGAAGGCCGGATGGTAAGTATGGGTAAGTCGTGCATGCATTTTCCATGCGACACTTGAAATCAGCAACACGAGATAGGTCATGATATGTGCCATGAAATTGATCCTAAGGCAAGATTAGAAAGACAATGAATGATAGAGATGCACAAAAGTAAATGATACGTGTTTGGTAATGAGGGCGTTGTGGGCGAGCTAGCCTCCCCACCAGTGCATAACAATGTACTGATAACCCCACAGTCTGCTTGCAGGATACAGGAGACGCCGGCTGGTGCGGAGCTTCCATCGAACGTGTTAAGGCGCGGAGCCAACTCCGGGGCCTTGGGACGTTGCAGAAGCTGAAGCACCCTATACAGGACATAATGTATCGGAACATCGCCATGTATCATTCCATCTTGTAAGCCACTTGGCACGCCTTTTATGTTTCAGAGAGAGAGCTTGAGCGATTCGTAATATCGGCCTAGCGCCGCTTGTAACCTTCGTGAATATCAATAAAGAGATCAAATTTGCTTCTACTTGTGTTTATTTACTTTCCGCTGCAATGGGGACACTCTGTGCGACTCTGTGGCCTAGCATCAAATCGGCCGTTTCTGGACTTGGCCTTGCACGGGCGCAACCTAGGCCCGTGCGGCATCACGCCTTAGCGAGGACGATCGCTCCTACGGGAGCGAGGCGTGACATAAAGTCCGGCCATGCATGCTGTACATATATATATGCATGAATATTCTTGACTAAGCGGCATGCATGCATGAACTCCAAACTTAACAGATAATCGATGGTACTATGTGGTTTCGAGATCTCCCTCCCAATTAAGATTGTATTAATTATGGCAATAATACAATCGAATTGTTCCTTGGGGCAGGCCGAGCACTGCTCCCAACGGCCTATTACGGGTGCTTCATCTCTTTTAATGAACTCTCAATGCCTAATAAAAAAATTCACTTTCAATGCACTTTCAATGCCTAACCAAACACTCAAATTATTCTAATGCAAGTACAGATGAATTAAAATTGCATTGAAAGTGCCACTTTTCATTTATTTTTCATGCACTTTCTTCTAACCAAACGTTTGAGATTAGAAAATGGACTACACTTGCATCAAAACAGCCCACTTGCAGCTCACTTACTTCCAACCAAACAAGCACTTGTAGTGATGAAGCTCGGCTATATTTGTCACGCCCCGATTCCGTCGAATCGATAGACGTCCCCCGGGCGTGATGCCGTGCGAACCTAATTTGTGATCGCACAAGGCCTAGTCATAAGGTAATCCGAGACACGAGATCTAAGAGAGTACGCAGACAAATTGATACACACAATAAGTAAAGTAAACTTGATCTTTATTGATAATGAACATCTTTTACAGACTCCGATACAGGACTCATTGCCGCACGGGCTACAACATGACTCGATTACAAAAGAGTGCCGATGAGATAGCCGTTCCATACATTGCAGACATCCCTCAATATACACAAGTACTCCATTGACCTGGATGGGAGGGACGCTGAGTCATTTGCCTTGGACTGACGAGAGCCTTCAAAAGTGGAATCACAGAGTAAGTCTTCGACGCACGGCCGAAGCTTCAAAAGTCACGAACGCCGTCGAGCTAGCTGGTGCGTCCTTCCTGGTTCGCGGGACCTGCAAAGAACGAGGATCAGCACGAAACACATGTACTGGCGAATTAAATCCAAGCTCTGCATTTGATTCAAGAAATTTCGTAAACATGTTAGCTAGCTATTTCAATGATCTTTCTAACCATCCTGTTCAATTTACATGTTAACATATTTTGAGGCAAGCATATGGAATTGTATAACATTGAGCAACTATCATATTCATCCCGTGCCACGTGCATTTGTTAAGCAGTGAGAAGGGTGTGAAGGCCACTGGCAATTTCAAGCCATCGCGGACATATAGCTGAGTTAGATGGTGACCCTTTCGCGTCGGGTAGCGAGCCCTGTGCAAAAGTTCCTGCATAACTCGTGTCGTTGATGGGCTGGCACTTGCTATACACTCGTTCCTCCCGGGCCGAATCGGTCCCTTGGCCTAGGTAACCGTTCGAGAAAACTACACCTTGTCGACAAGTTGTCCAATGACCATTTTTCTTGGAACTTAGTTGATTTACTCATTTATCCGCATCGTTGCGATAAGCGTTAATCGATTCATTCATTGGTTTGGCATAGACCAAGTATAATTGCATAGGGAAGCATATTTTCCATTTCCAAAACCGGCAGTTCGTTAACAAGTGTTTCGTGAAGTATCGTGCCACGATTTTATTGATTCTACACTATTATGACAAGCAATTATTTTACTTCATATATTGAGTTTTGAAGTAGAGGGACGGGACGAAGGAGGTCAGCCACTCGCCTTAGCCTTACTTCAAGCGAGCGACCGGTTGGCTGCGCTGACGTCGCCTACGCGATCACCTGCAATCGCATAAGCAACTGATTAGAACACTGTATAATTCAAGAAAATTCGATATGAATGCGAAGCTCGAAAACGCAAGTCACGAAAACTCATTCGGAAAAACATTCACGAAAAGCGCATTCACGAAAACCGAAGCCAAGCCAAATCAAGTGCGGCATAAAAAATCAGAGCAACGGGAGGTCTCTCCCGACTCAGCCGCAGAGCCAATCCTCGAGGCGCAACCCGCTGAATATGGGACTTGGTTCCGAAGAAGCCATTCCATAACGTGGAAGGGATCTTAATTCAACTGTTCCCGCTCGATCGACTCGGTCGATTCTGACCTATCGGTCCCGGCCGAATCGATAGCGACAGTGTTCCTTTCTCGTGCACCCTATGGATGGAGACGGGGCACGATGTAGGGACGGGGCACTACACCATAACCAACTAATAAAAATTTTCGTCCTCGAAACTTAAAGATGGAACCTACCTCTAAGAGAACAATGAAGGAAATTTTTCCTTCATCTCCGATTCAAGCTCCCACGTCGACTCTTCGACCGAGTGGTTCTTCCAGAGGACGCAGACAAGAGGGATCGCTCGATTGCGCAACAGCTTATCCTTGCGTTCAATGATTCGAACTGGCTCTTCAACGTAGGATAAGTCGGACTTTAGCTCCAGCTGGCCAAAGTCTACCACGTGGCTCGGGTCGTGCACGTACTTCCGCAGTTGAGAGACATGGAAGACATTGTGAACACCTTCAAGCGCCGGCGGTAGGGCAATTTTGTAGGCCACTGGCGCGACCCGTTCAAGTATTTCGAACGGCCCAACGAATCTCGGACTCAACTTTCCTTTCGCGCCGAACCGCGTATCTCCCCGCATGGGCGACACTTTGAGAAATACGTGATCGCCTACTTGAAACTCGAGCGGTCGACGATGAATGTCTGTATAGCTTTTTTGATGACTCTGTGCGGTCTTTAATCTTTTTCGAATGAGCCGAATCTTCTGCACGGTCTGTTGAACCAGTTCCGGACCGAGAATCTGCCGCTCTCCGACTTCGTCCCAGCAAATGGGTGATCGGCCCTTGCGCCCGTACAAGGCTTCATACGGCGCCATTTGAATGCTGGATTGATAGCTATTGTTGTATGCAAATTCGGCCAGCGGTAGATGATTGTCCCAGCTTGATTTGAAGTCAATTGCGCAGATTCGTAGCATGTCTTCGAGAATCTGATTGACGTACTCCGTTTGGCCGTCGGGCTGAGGATGGTAAGCTGAGCTGAACTGCAACTTGGTACCCAGCGTCGACTGAAGGCTACTCCAGAATCGCGACATGAACCGTGAATCCCGATCAGAGACGATGGATACTGGAACTCCGTGCAGCCGTACTATCTCATCAAGATATATATGCGCCAGGCGATCAACGCTCCAAGTAACTTTGATGGCAATAAAGTGCGCCGACTTGGTTAATCGATCGACGATGACCCAGATGGCATCATTTTCCCGCGGCATCTTCGGCAGACCAACAATAAAATCCATGCACACGTGCTGCCACTTCCATTCCGAAATTGCCAGATTCTGCATCTCCCCACCGGGTCTCTGGTGCTCAGCTTTCACCTGCTGACAGGCCATGCATTGCGACACGAAAAGTGCTACATCTCTTTTCATCCCGTGCCACCAAAAGTTTGTATGGAGGTCCTTGTACATCTTCGTGCTGCCGGGATGCAAGGTGTATTTCGTATAGTGCACCTCCGACAGTATCTCCTTTCTGAGTTCTTAATCGCCCGGAACGCATAGCCTACCCTTCAATCGAAGCACGCCGGTTTCGTCTTCCGCAAAGTCGGTCGTCCTGCCCGTCGAGATTAGCTCTCGCACTTTCTTCAGGTATGGATCGTCCGTCTGAGCGGTCTTGATCTTTTCAAGCAAACTCGGCTCTAATTGCAACTTTGCCAACTGCACATTTCGGAATCTGACTCGGAGCTCAATGCCCATCTTTTCTAGGTCACGTAGCAGTCTGGGGTCGATGGATAACGAGGCAATGTACTTCTGACTCAAGGCGTCCGCCACAACATTTTTCTTTCCCGGCGTATAGTCGATAGTCAAGTCGTAGTCCTTGATTAGTTCAAGCCAGCGCCTCTGCCGCAAGTTCAGTTCCCTCTGCGTGAATAGATACTTGAGGCTCTTGTGATCGGTATAGATCGTGCACGCCATGCCATAGAGATAGTGACGCCACAATTTTAACGCAAACACAATTGCCGCTAACTCCAGGTCGTGCGTGGGATAATTTTTCTCGTGCAGCTTTAGCTGTTGGGAAGCAAAAGATATCACCTTGTTCCGCTGCATCAGCACACACCCCAAGCCCTGACCGGACGCGTCACTGAATATCTGGAAACCCTCAGTCCCTTCTGGAAGTGCGAGTATCGGGGCCGAGACGAGCCGTTGCTTTAATTCTTAGAATGAAGCTTCACAATCGTCTGACCATTCGAATGCGACTCCTTTCTGGGTGAGACGAGTCAGAGGCGATGCGATCTTCGCAAAGTCTTTCACGAAGCGACGATAGTATCCTGCTTAGCCAAGGAAACTTCGAATCTCGCTGACGGACGTTGGCCGCTTCCAATCAACGATGGCTTCAACTTTCTTTGGGTCGACTGCGATGCCTTCAGCAGAAATGATGTGTCCGAAGAATGCGACGCTGCTAAGCCAGAATTCACATTTGCTTCGCTTCGCATACAGTTAGTTTTCTCGAAGTGTCTGAAGCACGGTCCGCAGATGCTCAGTGTGTTGCTGTCTATTCTTCGAGTAGACGAGTATATCGTCGATAAAGACTACTACGAACTTGTCGAGGAATGGTCGAAACACCCGATTCATTAAATCCATGAAAGCGGCAGGGGCGTTCGTTAGGCCGAACGGCATTACCAGGAACTCGTAATGGCCGTATCGAGTGCGAAAGGCAGACTTCGGCACATCGTTCGGCTTGATCTTGAGTTGATGGTAACCCGAACGCAGATCAATTTTAGAGAATACCGTGGCTCCTTGAAGCTGATCAAACAAATCATCTATGCGCACGGGACATGGGGTATTTGTTCCGGACGGTGGCTTTATTCAGCTCGCGGTAGTCGATACAAAGACGCATAGAGCCATCATTCTTCTTGACAAACAGTATGTGCGCTCCCCACGGCGAGACGCTGGGTCGGATGAATTCCTTGTCGAGCAATTCCTGTAACTGCACCTTGAATTCTTTAAGCTCTGCAGGGGCCATTCTGTACGGGGTCTTCGAGATCGGTCGAGTGTCGGAGAAGGTATCGATAGTGAACTCAATCTCTCGATCGGGCGGCATGCCGGGCAGCTCGTCCGGGAACACATCGAGGAATTCTGCTACAACGTCGGTCTGACCCGCGTTTGCACCATCTTGTCGCATGTCTCGAACGGAAGCTAGATAGCCTTCGCACCCGGAATATAGCATCCATCGAGCAGATATTGCAGAGATCACCATGCAGGTCGACGACGTCTCACCACACGAATAGCAGAATTCAGGCACTCCAGGTATGCGGAATGTGACCTTCTTTTCAGCGCAGTCTATGGTTGCGTTACACGGACCGAGCCAATCCATCCCCAGAATGATATCGTAGTCCTTAATATTTAGAACTATCGCATCGAGACTGACCTTTTGACCACCTATACAGATGATTTTGTCTCCGCAGACTAAATTTGCAAGTAGTGGCATGCCCGACGGTACGTTAACAGAAAGATCGAGGCCCAGTGGGGTCAAGGAGAATTTTTGCTCGACGGCAAAGTCTGCCGATATAAAACTATACGTGGCACCTGAATCAAACAATACACGAGAAGGTTTATTATTGAATTGCAGTATACCTGTCACAACTGTATTGGATGCGAATGCCTCGTCGCGAGTCATGGCGTAGACGCGGCCCTGAGCATTAGGGCGATGGTCTTGGCCATTTTGTTGTGCAGTCGGGGGAGCCCGAGGTGTTTGGCCTCAGTTCTGATGGTATTGTTGACAGCGCTAGTTTGACTTCACCGGACAGTTGCTTACGATATGGTCGGTTCGGCCGCACGCGAGGCACACGCCGCTCTTCAATCGGCACTCGCTGATCAAGTGCCCCTCCTTGGCATAGAAAGTGCAGACAACTCGATCCTTCATCTGGTTGCCGCCTCCGTTGCCGCAGTTTTGATGCTTGAGTGCGTTGTTGCCTCCCGCATTACTATGGCATTTGTTATTAAAGTGAACAGCGCCGGTAGTAGTAGGAGGATACTCGGACTCCAGACGGATGGCGTGGTTGAGTGCCTCGCCCACAGTTTTGTATTCACCCACCGAAACATGAGCGCGGATAGTGGAGCGTAGACCCACTTCAAATCGTCGAGCTCGACTTGCAGTGGTAGGTAGGAAGTCCCCAGCAAACTTGGCCAGTTTGTTGAATTTGGTCGCATATTGTCGTACAGTCATATTGCCTTGCCATAACTGCATAAACTCATCTTCTTTTTCCTGTCGCACGGCTGCAGAAAGATATTCAGTTTCGAACGCCTTTTTGAATGTCGTCCATGAGATTGCCGCCGTCTCGTCTTCACGTCGAATTGTCCGCTTCTGTACAGCCCACCAATCGTGCGCGTTCATTCGAAGTAGAAGTTGAGCACATGCGACTTTCTTTGAGTCCTCGACACCCAGGAGCTCGAACTTATCTTCCAGCTCCTCCAGCCAGTCGATCGCCACCGAGGGATCTTCTGTACCGTTGAAGGAAGTACGACAGCTTTTAGTAAATTTTGACACGTCGAAGTTAGAACTTCTCGGTGCCGCAGTTGAGAGTGCGGGCGCCTCTGGTTTAGCTTCGTTAGATCGAACCGCAGGCTGGGTCACGGCAGGTGCCATTGTTGAGTTGTTGTTGTTGCCGACGATAGACTGTACGATCTGCTGGAGGGTATTTAGCTGCTGCTGCTGCAGCTTGAATTGAGCCTCGAACCGATTCTCAAATTGAGTTTGATGAGCCTCCGCTTGCTGACGGTGGAGCTCGTTTTGACGTTGCTGCATTTCAAGCATCTGCAGCATACGTTGCATCGGGTCGCCGGAAGATCCGGCTACGTTAGGCGTCATTCCCGTTGGGTTGACGGAATGCTCAGGTCTAGAAGCACTCGAGCCGCTGGAAGCGCTCGTCTCGTCTTCCGCCTGAGCTCCTGTAGCTGCAGGGAAAAAGGAAGGCAACTCTCGTTAGTTTCAGAAAATGTCCTGGGTTCAGCGTATGGAACAACTCTTCTCATCGACACGAGGTCAACTGTAGCGCCCCGCTTTCGATAGGCGACGAAACTTCATAATATGCTAGCGCCGAGTCAGATCGGCCGGGAACTTAGATGGCCATCTGACTCAATCGCTAAGCTTGGTAAACGTTAACGCCTTGCGGCATCGATTCAACTCAATTTGGACGGAAGTTACGAGAATCGATCCAACTAATGGAACGACTTCTGTTGGAATAAGTCCTAGATGCAGCGGGCTGCGTCTCGGCGAGTGAGCTCTCTATAAGAGTTCCTTCGACGGGATCGGACGCTGTATGGTTTTCTTGGAGCTTTGCCGCTGGGCTTGATTGAAGTGTTTTCGCGTCGTTTTCATGGATGCAATTACAAATTTCGATACAAGGGAAAAAGAAGGAAATCTAACAAAGTGTTGGTGCCATTGCAGGAGCTCGCGTAACTAAGGATTGACATTGCGTAGCGCTTCGACGACCTGCACAAAGCAAAGTAATCGGTGGGTGATTCGGCCCCTTCTTTTCTACTCTGTCCCGTAAACTTATTCCTTGCTTCGAATTCATTCAAATCGAACGATGCCAAGTTAATTGCATGCCAATCCACTAAGTCCAAGAACTCGGGAAAACGTATTGATTTAGAGGAATTTACTCTGAAAATACAAGTCTATCACATAAACCAGAAAGTTTAAGGTTCTAGTAAAAAAAGATAGACTATTTTACATGCTGCAAAATATTATGAAACGTCGATCGTGGATTATGATGCCTCGGACAATTTGGTGCCTACGGGACGCTAAATCGGAGTACGGCTTGGGGAAAATGAAATATTGCATGAGTTGGGGGAAATGATAATGTCGTTCAATACTGTCCGTGCTATACAAAACTGGTTGCATATATAAACTGTTCACGCATTGGCATGGTCATGGACAGCTTGTGCACAAGTTGATATTTTCCTCGAATCGATATCCGGGGCATCAGAATCGACTCGACCTAGGGGGAATGATTAATCGTGCTTCGGCACTGATGCATTTCGGACCGTCTGTCAGGCTTGCAACCTAGACTGAGCGGGCCGAAATGCCATTGAGATAGTCACATATGATGTGTAACATCAGTGACCGCATATAAGATAGTAGCATGCTCACCTATTGTCTTATGCAGGTGTAAATATTATCTCTGTTTTCATGCAGGGACGAGCACGGCCGTGGTAAGAAATGTGATAAACTGCTATGGTTCACTGTATGCTTTATTACGCAAAGATGGCTATCGAATATGAATTGAATTCATTTAGTTCTAATAGAAAGACAACTCTAAAGCATGCCTACCCTAACAATCAGAGTCGATTTAGACGAGTGGGTTCGTCTCGTCCACTTAGAAAGTGTGCTAATCCCATTCCCCCAATTTCTCCAGGTGCGACGGGCGCGCCCAACTAAACTGGAGCTGGAGTACGGAGAGGCGTTTTGAAGCTCTTCCTATGCTGAAGTATTTTGAAGCCAATTCAAGTCGACGGCTTTGTATAAAGGGGCGAATGTATGGGACGGCAAGCGTAGTTCAGGCAACTTGTCGAATGTATTCTCTTTATGTTTTCAATCAATGTAGCCACAACGACATCCAATGTAATTACGACTTGCACTTCGTTGCAAGCTATGAATGAAAAGCATTTCTATCTTCCTATACTGCGTCTTATATTCTGATGTGAATTGTGAAGTTTCGACTTGACGTATTAATATCAAAATGAAAAGATAACCATTTGAGAACTTGTCATCTTGCCTTGCACGAGCGCAACTCCAGGCTCGTGCGGCATCACGCCTTAGCGAGGACGATCGAATCGGCAAGGTAACACCGGGGACGAACGGTTTGTCGACTCGGGGCGTGACAAATTGGTATCAGAGCACAGTTATGTTTCCTCGGATTTTCGAAATATGTTTCATTGTTGGAATGTCCGTTGCGATGGCTTGATTGAATGCTTGTCGACATGCTGCGTGAAATACAAGTTCCATACAGGTAAGTCCGTAGATATTTTTGAAAAATACTAACGGGTTTACACTGTTTGTAGGAATGACTAAGCGAGATAAGAAAATCGCCGGCCCAACAACCCAAACTGTAGATAGTACGTCGAGCACAAAAAGCACTGAGCCTAGCGAGACGACTATGCAGAAGATGCTACAGTTGATGGAACTGCAGCAGCAGCAGCTTCAGACACAATTCAAAGCCCAATTTGTGGCGCAACAAAAACAGATGAATGCCCTGACTCAGATAGTGAGCCGAATGGCAGGCAATACCAAGACGACGGACGAAGAGACCGAAGAAAAGCAAGGTGATCAAGAAGAAGACGAGGAGGAAGAAGGCTCCCCGCAAATGATGAACTCTCCTTACATGTTCAAAGTGAAGGAGTTTCGCAAAATGAACCCGCCAAAGTTCAATGGCCGAGCAGAGCCCGACGTGATAGTAGGATGGCTCGCAGAGATAGAGGACTTGTTCGATCTCCTCTGCATCGAAGGGTCCCAGAGGGTGGCCTGTGCGGCACTGCAGTTACAACTTAGAGCACATGACTGGTGGGCGGCGAAGAAACAAGAGATCTGTGAAACCGATTCCAACAAAAAGATTTCTTGGGAAATGTTCAAGACAGCCTTCCTTGAGCAGTACGTTCCTCGCGCCATCCGTCGACAAAAGGCGGATGAGTTCATGATGTTGAGGCAGGGGAATATGAGAGTCGAAGATTATGATGCAAGCTTCTCGAAACTTGTAAAATTTGCCGGCGCCTTTCTGCCCAACAAAGAAGAATGGTGCGAGCATTTTCAGCAAGGCCTCAACGAAGAACTGCGTAGGGACGTCATGAACCAACGATGCCAAACTTATCGTGAATCCTACGAAGTCGCACTTGATAGCGAGCGGATCTTTGGCCGTATGTCGTAAAGGGCCGTGCATGTCGTTCGTAACAACTTCAAAAAGCGTCCAACGACGCCGGGGGATCGGAAATATCTAAACGTCCAAACACATTTGATAACCGGGCCAATGGCGGACCACATTGCAGTAGATGCGGCAGGCGTGGGCACCGAACCACCGATTGCTTGACAAGAGCCTGCTTCAAGTATGGCGAGGTAGGCCACATAGCAACGTATTACCCGCAGAAAGTTCAGAATCAACATAACACGCCAAGGAACATTCTGAATCCGCATAATACGCCGATACTGCAAGGCGCGAATGCGGTGCCCGTCAACCAACAGAACCAATGCCACGGAGCTCAAGGCCGAGTTTATGCCTTAACTCGGGACGAGGCGCTTGCGTCCGATACGGTTGTAACAGGTATATTACTTTACAAAGATATACATGCTCGAGTATTATTCGATTCGGGTGCGACGTATAGCTTTATATCTGTTGATTTTGCGGGAGAAAATAAAATAACCATGCAATCACTAGATATAAATATTAGCGTTAGCACTCCGTCAGGAGTCGATATGCCCGCAAACTTTATTTGTAGGGATGGCCACATTTGCATCGGAGGAAGATATCTATCCTTGGATGCCGTCGTACTAGACATCAAAGATTACGACGTAATCCTGGGCATAGATTGGTTGGGCGCTTGTCGTGCAACGATAGAGTGCACAGAGAAGAGAGTGGTGTTTCGTCTTCCTGGCGAGACAGAGTTCTCCTATTCGTGCCGTACGGTCTCGAAGACGGCAATGATGGTGTCGGCAATCTCGGCAAGGCGTATGCTGCGTTCCGGCTGTACGGGATACTTGGCATCAGTTCGAGACACGCGGACGGATAATACAAACACAATGCAGACTGATGTTGTGGCAGATTTTCTTGACGTTTTTCCTGACGAGATACCCGGGATGCCGTCGGATCGAGAAATTGAATTCAGCATCGACACCTTTCCGGATACACGGCCGATATCAAAGGCGCCTTATCGAATGGCTCCAGCAGAACTGAAGGAACTGAAGGTGCAATTACAAGAGTTGCTAGACCGCGGATTTATTCGCCCTAGCGTCTCTCCGTGGGGAGCTCCCGTACTGTTCGTGAAGAAGAAGGATGGGTCGTTGCGGCTATGCATCGACTATCGGGAACTCAACAAGGCGACCGTGCGAAACAAGTATCCTTTGTCGCGAATCGATGACTTGTTTGACCAACTGCAAGGCGCGACAATATTTTCAAAAATCGATCTTCGTTCAGGCTATCATCAATTGAAGATCAAGTCCGACGACATATCGAAGTCTGCCTTCCGCACTCGATATGGTCATTACGAATTCCTCGTCATGCCGTTCGGTTTGACGAATGCCCCAGCCGCGTTCATGGATCTGATGAACCGAGTCTTCCGACCTCAAATAGATAAATTTGTAGTCGTATTCATCGACGATATCCTTGTCTACTCAAAGAATCATGAAGAACATGCGGAACATTTGAAGATGGTACTGCAGATTCTGCGTGAAAACAAATTGTACGCCAAGCAGAGTAAGTGCGAGTTCTGGATGAGTAGCGTGACATTCCTCGGGCACGTAATCTCTGCCGAAGGTGTCACGGTGGACCCAAAGAAGATTGATGCGGTGGTGGATTGGAAACGACCTGCCTCGGCTAGCGACATTCGAAGTTTTCTGGGCTTAGCGGGCTACTATCGTAGATTCGTGCGAAGCTTCTCAAAACTAGCGTCGCCTCTGACTCGCCTCACCCAGAAGGGAGTAGTATTTGAATGGAGCGACGACTGTGAATCCAGCTTCCAAGAGTTGAAGCAATGGCTCGTCTCAGCTCCAATCCTTGCACTTTCAGACGGTCCAGAAGGCTTTCAGATATTCAGCAACGCATCGGAAACTGGCCTCGGGTGCGTACTCATGCAGAGAGACAAAGTCATCTCCTACGCTTTACGGCAGTTGAAGCAGCACGAGAAAAACTACCCGACGCACGACCTAGAATTGGCGGCGATCGTCTTTGTATTGAAGTTATGGCGGCACTACCTCTATGGTGTGGCATGCAGAATCTACACCGATCACAAAAGCCTGAAGTACTTATTTACGCAACGGGAGCTCAACCTACGACAGCGACGTTGGCTCGAACTCATAAAAGATTACGAGCTAACGATCGAGAATACACCGGGCAAGGGAAACGTGGTGGCCGACGCACTCAGCAGAATGTTTATGGGAACACTGGCCATAAACTAGGAGATAAAGCGAGACCTTGAAGCGATGGGTATCGAAATCGGAATTGAGTATCGACACCTGCACCTAGCTCAACTGAAGTTAGGATCGAGCCTGCTTAGCAAGATAAAGACCGCACAGGGGGACGACTCATTCCTGAAGAAAATGTGCGAGCTGATTTCAACGGGAAGGGCAACTGACTTTGCGGAAGACGGAGACGGGACGATGCGACTAAAGGGAAGGCTCTGTATACCTGAAACTGCCGAACTCAGAAAAGAAATTCTGACGGAGGCGCACTATGCGAAGTACTCGTTACATCCTGGAAGCACCAAGATGTATAAGGACTTGCGCACAAACTTTTGGTGGCACGGCATGAAGAAAGACGTGGCTACGTTCGTATCGCAATGCATGGCGTGTCAGCATGTGAAGGCAGAACACCAACGGCCAGGCGGCGAGCTGCAGAACATCCCCGTTCCCGAGTGGAAGTGGGACAATATCTCGATGGATTTCATTGTGGGATTTCCGAAGACGCCGCGGGGGAATGACGCGATTTGGGTCATTGTTGATAGATTGACCAAGTCGGCTCACTTCATCGCAATTAAAGTAGGATGGAGCGTCGATCGGTTAGCACAAATCTACGTCGATGAGATTGTTCGACTGCACGGGGTACCGGCCTCTATAATTTCGGACAGAGACGGGCGATTCCTATCGCATTTCTGGACGAGCCTCCAAGCGGCGATGGGGACCAAACTGAACTTTAGTTCTGCGTACCATCCCCAAACAGACGGTCAGACAGAGAGGGTCAATCAGATCCTAGAAGACATGCTGCGTCTGTGTGCGATCGACCTAAAGACTAGTTGGGATACGCATTTGCCGCTTGCGGAGTTTGCGTATAACAACAGTTATCAGTCGAGCATTCAGATGGCTCCATACGAAGCGCTCTACGGGAGAAAGTGCCGTTCGCCGATATGCTGGGATGAAGTCGGAGAGCGACAAGTGCTTGGACCGGAACTGGTGGAGCAGGCCGTCGAAAAGGTCCGCTTGATTCGAGATAGACTCCACATCGCACAAAGTCGACAAAAGAGCTACGCAGATCTTCGTCGACGTCCGCTAGAGTTCTTGGCCGGGGACCATGTGTTTCTAAAAGTAACGCCCATGTGCGGTGTGATGCGGTTCGGCGTTAAAGGCAAGTTGAGCCCGAGATTTGTAGGCCCCTTCGAGATCATTGAGCGAGTTGCGACGGTTGCTTATCGGATTGCACTACCTCATGTCTTAGCTGATGTGCACGATGTTTTCCACGTTTCACAACTTCAAAAATACGTGCACGATCCAAGTCATGTGGTTAGCTTCGATCAGTTGGAGCTACGTACTGACTTGTCTTACTCGGAGGAGCCTATTCAAATTTTGGACCGCAAGGAGAAGGTGCTGCAAAATCGATCGATGTCCTTGGTCCGCGTGCTTTGGAGGAACCATTCAGTCGAGGAGTCGACGTGGGAGATAGAGACGGAGATGAAAGAGAAGTACCCCGCGTTGTTCGTCTAAATTAAGGTCAGACCCTTATTCTTAAGTTTCGGGACGAAACTTTTTCTTAGTGGTATATTATGTAGCGCCCCGCTTTCGATAGGCGACGAAACTTCATAATATGCTAGCGCCGAGTCAGATCGGCCGGGAACTTAGATGGCCATCTGACTCGATCGCTAAGCTTGGTAAACGTTAACGCCTTGCGGCATCGATTCAACTCGATTTGGACGAAAGTTACGAGAATCGATCCAACTAATGGAACGACTTCTGTTGGAATAAGTCCTAGATGCAGCGGGCTGCGTCTCGGCGAGTGAGCTCTCTATAAGAGTCCCTTCGACGGGATCGGACGCTGTATGGTTTTCTTGGAGCTTTGCCGCTGGGCTTGATTGAAGTGCTTTCGCGTCGTTTTCATGGATGCAATTACAAATTTCGATGCAAGGGGAAAAGAAGGAAATCTAACAAAGTGTTGGTGCCATTGCAGGAGCTCGCGTAACTAAGGATTGACGTTGCGTAGCGCTTCGATGACCTGCACAAAGCAAAGTAATCGGTGGGTGATTCGGCCCCTTCTTTTCTACTCTGTCCCGCAAACTTATTCCTTGCTTCGAATTCATTCAAATCGAACGATGCCAAGTTAATTGCATGCCAATCCACTAAGTCCAAGAACTCGGAAAAACGTATCGATTTAGAGGAATTCACTCTGAAAATACAAGTCTATCACATAAACCAGAAAGTTTAAGGTTCTAGTAAAAAAAAGATAGACTATTTTACATGCTGCAAAATATTATGAAACGTCGATCGTGGATTATGATGCCTCGGACAATTTGGTGCCTACGGGACGCTAAATCAGAGTAAGGCTTGGGGAAAATGAAACGTTGCATGAGTTGGAGGAAATGATAATGTCGTTCAATACTGTTCGCGCTATACAAAACTGGTTGCATATATAAACTGTTCACGCATTGGCATGGTCATGGACAGCTTGTGCATAAGTTGATATTTTCCTCGAATCGATATCCGGGGCATCGGAATCGACTCGACCTAGGGAGAATGATTAATCGTGCTTCGGCACTGATGCATTTCGGACCGTCTGTCAGGCTTGCAACCTAGACTGAGCGGGCCGAAATGCCATTGAGATAGTCCCATGTGATGTGTAACATCAGTGACCGCATATAAGATAGTAGCATGCTCACCTATTGTCTTATGCAGGTGTAAATATTATCTCTGTTTTCATGCAGGGACGAGCACGGCCGTGGTAAGAAATGTGATAAACTGCTATGGTTCACTGTATGCTTTATTACGCAAAGATGGCTATCGAATATGAATTGAATTCATTTAGTTCTAATAGAAAAACAACTCTAAAGCATACCTACCCTAACAATCAGAGTCGGTTTAGACGAGTGGGTTCGTCTCGTCCACTTAGCAAGTGTGCTAATCCCATTCCCCCAATTTTCCCAGGTGCGACGGGCGCGCCCAACTAAACTGGAGCTGGAGTACGGAGAGGCGTTTTGAAGCTCTTCCTATGCTGAAGTATTTTGAAGCCAATTCAAGTCGACGGCTTTGTATAAAGGGGAGAATGTATGGGACGGCAAGCGTAGTTCAGGCAACTTGTCGAATGTATTCTCTTTATGTTTTCAATCAATGTAGCCGCAACGGCATCCAATGTAATTACGACTTGCACTTTGTTGTAAGCTATGAATGAAAAGTATTTCTATCTTCCTATACTGCGTCTTATATTCTGATGTAAATTGTGAAGTTTCGACTTGACGTATTAATATCAAAATGAAAAGATAACCATTTGAGAACTTGTCATCTTGCCTTGCACGAGCGCAACTCCAGGCTCGTGCGGCATCACGCCTTAGCGAGGACGATCGAATCGGCAAGGTAATACCGGAGACGAACGGTTTATCGACTCGGGGCGTGACATCAACGGTTGGAGACTAGAACTCGACACTGGAGGCCAATGACGTAAAGCCGTGCTCTGATACCATTATGTCACTCCCCGATTTCGTCGAATCGATAGTCGTTGTCACGTCCCGCTCCCGTAGGAGCGATCGTCCTCGCTAAGGCGTGATGCCGCACGGGCCTAGATTGCGCCCGTGCAAGGCCAAGTCCAGAGACGGCCAATTTAATTACTAGGCCACAGAGTCGCACAGAGTGTCCCCATTTGCAGCGGAAAGTAAATGAACACAAGTTGAATACGAAATCAAACTCTTTATTGATATTCAAGAAGTTACAAGCGGCGCTAGGCCGATATTACAAATCGCTCAAGCTCTCTCTCTCTGAAACATAAAAGGCGTGCCAAATGGCTTACAACATGGAAGGATACATGGCGATGTTCCGATACATTATGTCCTGTATAGGGTGCTTCAGCTTCTTGCAACGTTCCAAGGCCCCAGAGTTGGCTTCGCGCCTTGACACGTTCGATGGAAGCTCCGCACCCGCCGGCGTCTCCTGCTATCCTGCAAGCATACTGTGGGGTTATCAGTACATTGTTATGCACTGGTGGGGAGGCTGGCTCGCCCACAATGCCATCATTACCAAACACGTTCTATAATCTTTTGTGCATCTCTATCATTCATTGTCTTTCTAATCTTGCCTTAGGATCAATTTCATGGCATATTGCATAGCCTATCTCGTGTTACCGAATTCAAGTGTCGCATGAGAAATACATGCACGACTTACCCATACTTACCGTCCGGCCTTTCCTGTTCAAGTAAACCAAGTTAGTCAACAATTAACATGAAGTAACTTAACGTGATTCATGCAAACATTCAATGTTACGGGCGTGTCAATGTCTCGGGTTCTAGCACGTCGTAGGCATGTTCTAGTGTTACGTTTCGAGCATGTTCAGGAGGCACATTTCAAGCATGTTCGGGGTGGTATATTTCAAGCATGTTCAGGCATGTTACATTTCGAGCACGTTCATGTTCAGGATGTTACTTTGCAAGCATGTTCTGAGTGTTATATTTCGAGCATGTTCAGGAAACACTTCATTTAGTTAACTTAGACTACTTTGATTTCAATGCAAGAACTTGCACGTGGATTGCCACCAGCATAGTCCACTTAATCTACATGCACGGGTCGCTGGCTTTACAAGCCATTTAGGACATTCCCCTGTGGCAATTCTCAACTTAGCGTAGGGTGATGGCTGGTACACCCCGTTAAGTCTCTTGAATATACCCTCCTACTTACGTCTCTTGGTGCCCAAGCCCGCACCCAAGCAGCCCGTAAGCGCCGTATTGATTCTGCCTAGGCCGGCCACGGTTTACCCCCCCAATGCCCGTGCCGCAGAATCCTTCCACACGACGGCCACGGTTTACCCCCCCATCGTCCGTGCCGTTTGTCCACGACCATTTCGTATTATCTTGTCTTTTACTTAGCGGCTATCTCTGAGCCGTAGGCTAACCCTTAGCCATAATGCGTTAACGACCAGGTTGGCGTCCGTACAGCGCGGGTAGCAAGCCCCGTTGCACGTGCCCGTCATACCTGTCGCTAGCGTCTTCCATGTCTTATCTTTCATGCCATAATGCGTTAACGACCAGGTTGGCGTCCGTACAGCGCGGGTAGCGAGCCCCGTTGCACGTGCCCGTCACACCTGTCGCTAGCGTCTTCCATGTCTTATCTTTCATGTATTCTTTCTTTTCATGTTATTCTTTCACTTGTTCGTATGTTCATAGAGTCATTCATGTGTTTGTTCATTCATTCGTTGATTCATTCATTCATGCATTACGCAACTCCCAGTGTGGGAGTCGCCTTGGCGACCCATCGGTCCCATAGCCTTCCAATGTTGCTAAACTCTACTCGGAGCGACTATGTTGATAGCCTTCCCGTTTCATTGTTGTAAACCATACATTGTTTCATTGTTTGAACGTATACGGGACATGAACGTGAGCTTGTGCCGTAGCACGAGCGTAGAGCGTGGTGCGAGCGTTTCTATAATTGCCAAGTTCTTTTCCATGTTCTAAACAAGCATGCAAGATAGGATTATTCCCTCAGCTAGGTGCGTTGAATCATTTATTAACATGCATGGTGTTGTCGCCTAGCGATTCTCGTGATAGTGTCCGCATTGTTATGTGTCTAGGCTAAGCACAGACGGGTTCATCGGAGCCACCCACCTTAGCGATGTTCGCATCGGCCGAGCGATCCTCCGAGCGCGCCTTTGCAAGTCTAAGTCTGGATTCTTCTTGACGGGCCAATGCAAGTCTTGCATCGATTTGCATCGATACTTCATCGGGTCGAGGCAACTCTTCGGGTCGACGGCTCGTTTTGAGTCGATGCACGCGCCATTTGGAATCGGCGTTCCGCTAGGGCGGAGCGGGTCGTTACATAATACACCACTCAAAATAAGTCTCGTCCTCGAGACTTTCTGAGTGCAGGTCATCCTACCATTTCTTAACTCGTGTTTTCGTGTTCCTTAGACAATTTCATCGAGCGGTCCTATCGTTCGACGACATCGAACCATACTTGATATCTTTCTAAGTCCCGTGTCGCACGCGTTGGGTCGATTTTATCGAATAGCCTTTCATTCATTTTAGAGTTGATTGTACTTATTCAATTCGAGTATTTCTTCGTCTTGGTTGCCATTTCGACATGTCATGGAACTGGAATGGCTGCACGAGGCACGTTGTAAGTCATCAAATGCGAGGGTCGCAGGCTAAGGCAAATTCACTTTCGTTTATCTCGGTCATCGAGATGGCCCGATTCGCTTTTCAAGCGTTCGTGTCCACGAAATCAGTATGATTTCTACTTAACGGGGTCGACCAAGTCTAGGAAATTTTCATCGAATTTAAGACCACATATTGTACTATCGTCGAGCATATCTTCCTATCAATGCTTCACTTCGTTATACCAACTTTTACTAGCACGATTTCACGTTCACGATACTCGTTCACTCCCCAAGTCGTGCTAGAACTCAACGTATCACTTGGTTGGATCGTGCACGCATTCCAAGCGTCCCCAAAATACATGCCTTCAGCCAAGCCGCAGGATAGTGAGTTTGTCATTCTCACTCGAGTCGCATCGTGCACATACTCAAGCGTCCCTGAAATATATGCATGTCAGCCAAGTCTCGTGAGCAGGGTTTCCTACATTCGTGATTCATGCTATCCATTCATGCCAATCCTCAAGATCAATCCTTTGATTGCTAACACATGGAACAGGGGCGTCTCGCCTAACCGCTAGGCCATCTTTTTCGAGGCTAAGTCAATGTCAGGATTGGAATCATAGTTCCCCAACAATAATGCCAACACTGACCCCAATCCTAGGGTCAAACCAAAGTCGGTAGTACGGGATTTTCTACCCAAGCTCACGTCACTCAGATTTCTAAACATCGAGCACGATCACCTATTCTCGTCAAGGCATTCGCCGCATATATCCGAATTCATTCTGATCACATACTTCACATATCCATTCTTTCCAATTCATGTATTCGATCACGAGTTCATCTAGCTTTGACAATATGTTGTGCCCCAATCTCACGCGAGTCCGATTATCCACGGTGGTTCATGAATCACCATGCAACGCTCCCGTGAAATAATCATTCTCATCGGGGTGTAACTCTTGTTTGCGTCTAGACTAATTCATTTTCGATACGCGGATTGGACCTACTCAATCCTCAAACTTAATCATTCAAGCACACCGAATCATTCTCAAGTCATCTTCGCGTCAAACCACAAGTCGAAGCAATCGTATTGCCACGCCGTGCAAGTTTGATCACCCCCGCTGGATGAATCACCATACCAGCGCTCACGCGGAGTGATCGCCCTAATCGGCGCGACGCATGTGCGAGGCTGGAGTTGCGCTCGCATAAGACAAGAATGTCGACGTTGGGGTTATCGTCGAAGTAAATCCAAGCATTTCATTTCATCCAAGTCAGATTTCAATTCGATAGTTTACCCGTCATTTGTTCAACCAGAAAATCCTCGAGCCAAGTTTATCCTTTTCCTCGACACATTTCAATATCCCGATTATAACATCTATCGGAACAATGATATTTGCACGATCGTCATTTGCCGAGTCAGAGTACCCCCGAGTTATCGCATATCGATCTTTGATACGCCTCAATACCATCGACGATATGCGTAACCTGACGATCTTCCTTTGCAACCAATTTCGAGTCGTGCGTTGATGCTGTTGTCCGAGTTGGATATTCCTCAATTTTTCCCGATACTTAAGATCAAGTTCAGTCGCTTTTCCTCAAAGCTCGTTTCAAGATCGTTATTCAAAACTCAAGTCACATTTCATTTGCATCAATTCGACATTGCACGCACGTTCCTCTAAGTTTCCTCGATCAAGACCATTTATTTTCATCCATCGTTCCGAATCATTTCTAACACGTGTTACCCATTCACAAGTTGTCCGAACGACATCTCGTTCGGGACACACGAAGTTACGATCAACTAAGCGTGACACGTTCTAAAGCTTTGCGCGACCGTATCGCTTCGTCGACATACTTGTTCTATCCGTAATTCCTTTAGTCTCGCTCGAACAATTTCTACAACGTCCATACACCACTCAGGGTTCGAGCCACTCGACTAGTCGCTGACACTCATTCTTATTCTTCTTCGAACCTATCACATACACCACTCGGGTTCAAGCCATACGGTCTAATCCTCAATCACGTTCGCGCCATGCACTAAGATATCCTTCAGATTCGTTCGACGAATCTCTAGCGTACTCGCTTACGTCGTCTCGACGTACTAAGTCGTTCACACTAATCCTCAAAATCCAAGTCAATCATTCGCGTACGCCTAAGCGTTAACTCGATAGCGTTCCTATCGATATACACTCAAAGTGTATCTCCGTTCTCGATTGAGCGATACTTGATATCGCTCGCAACCCGATTGCACCCAAGAGTCGAGGTGCGCGACACGCGGACTAAGTTGTACCGCTTAACCATCCCGCATGGACTATATTCATGTTTTGCACGCTCAGTTGCTAGGGTCAACGCAAGACTAGTTAGGCACGTACGAGACATGTTAACTTTGCATGTGTTCTCAATCGAGTCATGTTTAACGTCGTCCGGCACAAAGGCCTTCGCCTATCGATCCCGTGCAACCGAGTACTTGTACGAGCTTTTGAAAGTATTAGACTTATTGTATGGAACATCCCAAGGCACAACGAGAGAGAGCGTATACTTCTTTTCTTCCAACCGAGCTTTCAAAACTGAGATAATCGAAATGAAGTCCAAGGACGTAAAGCCGTGCTCTGATACCAATCTGTCACGTCCCGCTCCCGTAGGAGCGATCGTCCTCGCTAAGGCGTGATGCCGCACGGGCCTAGATTGCGCCCGTGCAAGGCCAAGTCCAGAGACGGCCAATTTAATTACTAGGCCACAGAGTCGCACAGAGTGTCCCCATTTGCAGCGGAAAGTAAATGAACACAAGTTGAATACGAAATCAAACTCTTTATTGATATTCAAGAAGTTACAAGCGGCGCTAGGCCGATATTACAAATCGCTCAAGCTCTCTCTCTCTGAAACATAAAAGGCGTGCCAAATGGCTTACAACATGGAAGGATACATGGCGATGTTCCGATACATTATGTCCTGTATAGGGTGCTTCAGCTTCTTGCAACGTTCCAAGGCCCCAGAGTTGGCTCCGCGCCTTGATACGTTCGATGGAAGCTCCGCACCCGCCGGCGTCTCCTGCTATCCTGCAAGCATACTGTGGGGTTATCAGTACATTGTTATGCACTGGTGGGGAGGCTGGCTCGCCCACAATGCCATCATTACCAAACACGTTCTATAATCTTTTGTGCATCTCTATCATTCATTGTCTTTCTAATCTTGCCTTAGGATCAATTTCATGGCATATTGCATAGCCTATCTCGTGTTACCGAATTCAAGTGTCGCATGAGAAATACATGCACGACTTACCCATACTTACCGTCCGGCCTTCCCTGTTCAAGTAAACCAAGTTAGTCAACAATTAACATGAAGTAACTTAACGTGATTCATGCAAACATTCAATGTTACGGGCGTGTCAATGTCTCGGGTTCTAGCACGTCGTAGGCATGTTCTAGTGTTACGTTTCGAGCATGTTCAGGAGGCACATTTCAAGCATGTTCGGGGTGGTATATTTCAAGCATGTTCAGGCATGTTACATTTCGAGCACGTTCATGTTCAGGATGTTACTTTGCAAGCATGTTCTGAGTGTTATATTTCGAGCATGTTCAGGAAACACTTCATTTAGTTAACTTAGACTACTTTGATTTCAATGCAAGAACTTGCACGTGGATTGCCACCAGCATAGTCCACTTAATCTACATGCACGGGTCGCTGGCTTTACAAGCCATTTAGGACATTCCCCTGTGGCAATTCTCAACTTAGCGTAGGGTGATGGCTGGTACACCCCGTTAAGTCTCTTGAATATACCCTCCTACTTACGTCTCTTGGTGCCCAAGCCCGCACCCAAGCAGCCCGTAAGCGCCGTATTGATTCTGCCTAGGCCGGCCACGGTTTACCCCCCCAACGCCCGTGCCGCAGAATCCTTCCACACGACGGCCACGGTTTACCCCCCCATCGCCCGTGCCGTTTGTCCACGACCATTTCGTATTATCTTGTCTTTTATTTAGCGGCTATCTCTGAGCCGTAGGCTAACCCTTAGCCATAATGCGTTAACGACCAGGTTGGCGTCCGTACAGCGCGGGTAGCAAGCCCCGTTGCACGTGCCCGTCATACCTGTCGCTAGCGTCTTCCATGTCTTATCTTTCATGCCATAATGCGTTAACGACCAGGTTGGCGTCCGTACAGCGCGGGTAGCGAGCCCCGTTGCACGTGCCCGTCACACCTGTCGCTAGCGTCTTCCATGTCTTATCTTTCATGTATTCTTTCTTTTCATGTTATTCTTTCACTTGTTCGTATGTTCATAGAGTCATTCATGTGTTTGTTCATTCATTCGTTGATTCATTCATTCATGCATTACGCAACTCCCAGTGTGGGAGTCGCCTTGGCGACCCATCGGTCCCATAGCCTTCCAATGTTGCTAAACTCTACTCGGAGCGACTATGTTGATAGCCTTCCCGTTTCATTGTTGTAAACCATACATTGTTTCATTGTTTGAACGTATACGGGACATGAACGTGAGCTTGTGCCGTAGCACGAGCGTAGAGCGTGGTGCGAGCGTTTCTATAATTGCCAAGTTCTTTTCCATGTTCTAAACAAGCATGCAAGATAGGATTATTCCCTCAGCTAGGTGCGTTGAATCATTTATTAACATGCATGGTGTTGTCGCCTAGCGATTCTCGTGGTAGTGTCCGCATTGTTATGTGTCTAGGCTAAGCACAGACGGGTTCATCGGAGCCACCCACCTTAGCGATGTTCGCATCGGCCGAGCGATCCTCCGAGCGCGCCTTTGCAAGTCTAAGTCTGGATTCTTCTTGACGGGCCAATGCAAGTCTTGCATCGATTTGCATCGATACTTCATCGGGTCGAGGCAACTCTTCGGGTCGACGGCTCGTTTTGAGTCGATGCACGCGCCGTTTGGAATCGGCGTTCCGCTAGGGCGGAGCGGGTCGTTACAGTCGTCCCCCGGGCGTGATGCCGTGCGAACCTAATTTGCGATCGCACAAGGCCTAGTCATAAGTTAATCCGAGACACGAGATCTAAGAGAGTACGCAGACAAATTGATACACACAATAAGTAAAGTAAACTTGATCTTTATTGATAATGAATATCTTTTACAGACTCCGATACAGGACTCATTGCCGCACGGGCTACAACATGACTCGATTACAAAAGAGTGCCGATGGGATAGTCGTTCCAAATATTGTACACATCCCTCAATATACACAAGTACTCCATTGACCTGGATGGGAGGGACGCTGAGTTATTTGCCATGGACTGACGAGAGCCTTCAAAAGTGGAATCGCAGAGTAAGTCTTCGACGCACGGCCGAAGCTTCAAAAGTCACGAACGCCGCCGAGCTAGCTGGCGCGTCCTTCCTGGTTCGCGGGACCTGCAAAGAGCGAGGATCAGCACGAAACACATGTACTGGCGAATGGCTAATTAAATCCAAGCTCTGCATTTGATTCAAGAAATTTCGTAAACATGTTAGCTAGCTATTTCAATGATCTTTCTAACCATCCTGTTCAATTTGCATGTTAACATGTTTTGAGGCAAGCATATGGAATTGTATAACATTGAGCAACTATCATATTCATCCCGTGCCACGTGCATTTGTTAAGCAGTGAGAAGGGTGTGAAGGCCACTGGCAATTTTAAGCCATCGCGGACATATAGCTGAGTTAGACAGTGACCCTTTCGCGTCGGGTAGCGAGCCCTGTGCGAAAGTTCTCGCATAACTCGCGCCGATGAAGGGCTGGCACTTGCTATACACTCGTTCCTCCCGGGCCGAATCGGTCCCTTGGCCTAGGTAACCGTTCGAGGAAACTACACCTTGTCGACAAGTTGTCCAATGACCGTTTTCCTTGGAACTTAGTTGATTTACTCATTTATCCGCATCGTTGCGATAAGCGTTAATCGATTCATTCATTGGTTTGGCATAGACCAAGTATAATTGCATAGGGAAGCATGTTTTCCATTTCCAAAACCGGCAGTTTGTTAACAAGTATTTCGTGAAGTATCGTGCCACGATTTCATTGATTCTACACTATTATGACAAGCAATTATTTTACTTCATTTATTGAGTTTTGAAGTAGAGGGACGGGACGAAGGAGGTCAGCCACTCGCCTTAGCCTTGCTTCAAGCGAGCGACCGTTTGGCTGCGCTGACGTCGCCTACGAGATCACCTGCAATCGCATAAGCAACTGATTAGAACACTGTATAATTCAAGTAAGTTCGATATGAATGCGAAGCTCGAAAACGCAAGTCACGAAAACTCATTCGGAAAAACATTTACGAAAAGCGCATTCACGAAAACCAAAGCCAAGCCAAATCAAGTGCGGCACGAAAAATCAGAGCAACGGGAGGTCTCTCCCGACTCAGCCGCAGAGCCAATCCTCGAGGCGCAACCCGCTGAATATGTGACTTGGTTCCGAAGAAGCCATTCCATAACGTGGAATGGATCTTAATTCAACTGTTCCCGCTCAATCGACTCGGCCGATTCCGACCTATCGGTCCCGGCCGAATCGATAGCGACAGTGTTCCTTTCTCGCGCACCCCGTGGACGGAGACGGGGCACGATATAGGGACGGGGCACTACAATATTTGAAAGTTTATAAGCTTAAGACAAGTATATATATATATATATATATATATATATAGAGAGAGAGAGAGAGAGAGAGAGAGAGAGAGAGAGAGTGGGGGAGGGTTCCTTTTCTCAGGGTGTAATTAGCTAGTAAGACGCATTAACTTGATAAGTATATATATGTATGATTGAGTTGAGTGGGAGTGCTCACCTAACCTACATACATGTGATTCAACATCTTGTCTCGATAAGCTAAAATACTGAGAAAGCAAAAGAGGCCAAAACAGGAAGTAGTTAAAAATGGATATGTGATATGTATGTGTGTTTTTTTCTAGCTATTATAATCTTTCACTATAATTTCGTGGCAACCATCGGCGCTTGCAGTTATAGATAAGTCACCAGGCTTGTTTTTGACATAACATGATATATAATAAATTAATGTAGGATTTAGGAAAAGTCAAGATGCTTGTAGAACTATCCTAAATTATGGAGGGATTATTTCTGTAACTCGAACTCGTATCCTCCATCAAATGGATTTAGAAGACACTGGTCAATTAGTTTGTTAAGGTAACCGCAACTACTTGATCCATAGTAAGTATTGGAATAGTGAAGTTTTTCTTGACAATTCTATTTACACTTTATGAAGGAAGCTTATATATACAGTTATATTATTGCTCAGCAACAAATCCTGGCCTATACTGCAAGGAATGGTCCAACAAGCTTCTCCCACCTCTATATATATATATATATATATATATATATATATATATATGCGCTCAGCTCAGTCCAACAACTTTTTCCTTTGCGCGAACGAAAGGAGGCCACACAGTATGTGCTGCGATGCATCCCCCGGCCCACTCCACACGAGCTGGACTAAGCCCAAGAAGGTCCAATGCCCACAAGCTCTTTGGACAGCTATAAAATGCCCAGTAGCAACATGTTAATTTTACCCCGGCCCACTTTATATGTTCATCATCAACCATCAATATTCTCACTCAGAATGGGACGTCCGCCTGAACACCACGTTCGGTCATTATGTTTTTTTTTTTTTAGCACTGCTACATGGACCGCAGTTTGTAACCGCAGTCCTGGCCCGCACGCTAGGTGTCGGACTGTTACTGGAGGGGTTTTCGGATTTTCAGGAGTGGACGCTATGATAGCTAGCGGTAGGGGGGTGAATGGGAGGGGGACACATCGGCGCGGGCACAGCCGTGATCCCCCTCCCTCTGTGCATTTAGAGCTTTCCTTTTTTGTACACGACCAATGAAACCTAAGGTGAAGAAGTCCCTCCAGTCTCGGACATCTCTAGTTCGACATCGAGTCCACCATCTGACAAGGATCAACCATTTTATAAGACTAAATTAGAGAAGAAATTAAACAGAGCAGTGCTACATGGAATTTATGCTGGAAGCTTTCAGATTTCTCTAGAAGAAGTGGAATCCTCTAGAAGACTCAGTATCTCTCTAGATGCTCGAGATAATTTTCTACAATAATTTCTAGAATATGCTAGTTCAAGAAGGCTCATGTAGCTTCATGTAAGTCCTTTGGAACCTTATAAATAAGTTAAAGACTCATTTGATTCTCACCACCGAAAAATTATAATATTTCTCTAGTATAGTGAAATTGTAATCATTCAATCTCTCTCTCTTTTGCTCCACGTTATTCTTATTTATGCCTTAGTGATCTAGCTAAGCGTTTGGAAAAAGCCGGTACAGGTCTTCGAATCGAAAGCTTGTGCGACGCACGGATCGAAGTGTATGCAAAAATACTAAGTCTGTGATATCATGCTCCGCCGCCCCTCCCCACTTCTTCTGCCTTTTTTGCCTTGTTCGTCGGCTCGTACGAGTACTGCTCGAACCATATATAGCACTACTGTTTCTTATCAGGTCAGGTCATGCATTCATCATATGTCCTAGCTCTGCCTCTGACTAGATATTATTATTCGACAAGCAAGAAATCTTTAAATGGATGCCAGTCAGTTCATGCATGTATATTTCTTCCTTCTGAACCACTCTAGCTCTATCAACCGATCATGTGCTTGCTTGCTTGCTAGTCTTTTATGTATGTATGGAATAAGACTAACTACCATAAAATAGCGGAAAACAAGTGCACACATGTAAAGAGAACCACAGAAGCAAAGTTGAAATCTTTATCGGAAATTATTAGATAAAGAGAAACAAGAAAGAATACACTATGCAAACCCCCCATGTGTCCAATACTCCACACACACACGTTCGTTCAAAAGACGGAGCTATTGGTCCTCTCTAATTTCTCAAGTTTTTGTTTTAAAAAAAAATTAGTGTACTTTTATCAAAATTTCGAAATATTTAATGTATCATTTAAAAAAAAAAAATTCCTGATAGGCGCCTCAACATAATCCACAGTCGAAGGCAAACAACTTGTGAATGACACAATATGGAACTATCAACTATATACGGATTCCACCCGGTCCCTTTTGTGAAAACTGAAAAGTCAAGGGTATTAGAGAATCGAAACTATTAGGATTATTTAGTTTTATGGTATCGTATAATATTCAAAATTTATATTTAGATTTTTATATTGATAGTTTAAATTTTATTCTGATGGTTGACAGGCTGACCGTTAGATTTTGTTTAGCTATCCAGAATATTTAAATTTTATATATATATATATATATATATATATATATATATATATATATATATATTGGACGAGATCTCAACCCGAGTTCAATGGTCCGAAAGAAACCTAAATTCTTTAAATTTTGAATATTATATAAAATTCTAAAACTAAATAACTCAAACTGTTACAACATACAAACATTACACAACAATGTCAAAAAAAAAAATGTGTATATATGTATATATATAAAGAGAGAGAGAGACAGAGAGCGCAATCAAGCTAGCACCACCAATGATGGGGGCCCTGGGTACATCCACCATTAGCTGTGTGTGTGAGAGAGAGAGAGAGAGAGAGAGAGGAATTAGAAAGTTGATGAGAATAATGAAGGCATGCTAAGGACATCACATGGCCAGAGGAGAGGAGAGAGAGAGAGAGAGAGAGAGGGGGTATAGGTAGCCCTAGCCAGGCTCCTGACATGCACACATGCATTTGCCTGCCAAAGCATGTTCCTCCGTCCCCTCTTCCACATCACCACCACCACACTTTTTCTACAACAATCAATCTCTTATCAATTAGAAATATAATGTCACAAACACCTCTCCATCACAAACCAAACTAGAAAACAGAAAAAAGAAGAGGATCCTTCCTTCCTATACGTACAATGAGGAGGACTAATCAAGTAGTAGTCTAGTCAATCACCAAAATGTTAATTGGTTATAAACTAACTAAAGCCCACTTGCAAACTTTAGTGTTGCCCATGCATGCCCACAGGTTCGGTTCAATTGAGGGTGGTGGTGGAGCAATGGAGGTGGCGGGGGCAGGAGACGAGGTGGTCGTTGGTGAGGCCGGCTGCCTGCATGAACGAGTGCACGACCGTCGGTCCCACGAGGCGGAATCCCCGCCTCACCATGTCCTTGCTTATCGACTCCGACTTGGACGTCTTCACCGGGATCTTCCGGCACGACTTGTAGTTGGTCGAGATGGGCTTGTGGTTCACAAAGCCCCATAAGTACTTGCCAAACGAACCAAACTCCTTCCTCACCTGCATAACAATTAAATTAATCAACCCCGGCCCCATTTGCATTTCACTAAACACTCGATCGACCATTACCAATCATTCTTTTCTTTTCTTTTGTTTTTACACCTCAATCTCACTGATATCATTATTATATTTTGAGAAAATATATATATTTATATATATACCTCTAGAATTCTTTTAGAGTTGTCTACAACTCCTCGGACCTTGCCCAAATCCACCCCATAATATGTGCTGATGGAGCCAATCTGCCTCTCGGTGAAGCTGACAACTGCTTCTGCATCAAATCCAGCGAAAGCTGACCTGCGCGCAACAACACAAACAAATTACGTACATGCACACAAACTCATCAGTTCGTTGTTCTCAGTACCAAAATTACAAGTTCCCCAAATATATGTACCAAATCATTAATTACAAGTTCTCCTCCGTACCTGAACTCATTCCTTTTCTTCAGTATGGTTGTCCAATCCATCCCAACTTGCAGTCCTGATAGAACTAGCAGCTCAAACAACATTCTGCAACAACAAAATTAACTACTTGATTAAACTCGACATGATACGAACACAAGTGTTTTGTGTGCACACGGTACGACACGATACGACACCGCTATTTGAAGTGTTTTGTAGGATGTTTATATAGACTCACTTGTCATCATGGACAGGAACTCCCCATTCCTCGTCATGGTAAGAAACATAGATAGGGTCTGCGTGCAACATACAAATTATATTATGTTACTGAAACAGTACTACGCAAAATGTAGCGGAGACTAGAGTTGAACTGCACCTGAGTTGGGTGTGATGAAGCTGCACCTCTTCTCCTCCTGGTGGTTACCATGCGCCGCCGCTGCCGTCGAGGTGTCGACCGGGGCCACGGCCGCCTTCGCGGGGGTGCGGCCGTAGTGCGCGATCCTCATCTTGCGCCGCGCCTGAGCGAGCGAGGCCTGCTCCCTCTGCGCGGCCGCGATGCTCCCGGGGGCCCGGTCGGCGAGCAACGACTCGTAGGAAGCTGGCGACGGGTTCTTGACAGTACCGATACTTGTTGTCGTAGTATAAGGTGGCTCGGTCAACGACTTCTTCGACCTCTTCCTCACGATAGGCGGGGCGGACTTCTTCGGTGTGGCGGGCTTCTCGGTGCTGGAGTTGAGGCTGTTGGGGTCGTTGCCCCGCTTGCCGGGTTTCAGCTTGGGGGAGATGGGAGGGGAGTAGGGCTTGGAGGTGGTGATGTTGGTGGCGGGGGTACTCAAGGAGATGGTGACGGGAGAGGACAGGGACCTCTGGAGGGACTTCTTGAGGGGGCGGGCGCCGGGGTCAAGTGGACCGACGACGCGGTTGCAGGCCGGCTGGAGGACCGGACGGCCATCGATGGCGTGGCCGGATTTGATTTTGGAGTTGCACATGTTTATCTATCTAGCTATCTTGCTAGAGTTTGTGTTTGTGTTTGCTTCTTTGTTTGGAGGGGTGGGTATATAAGAATGAAGTTGGAGTTGTGATGGAAAGAGGGAGGGGGCCTTGGGGGTGTATAAATATAGGTAGGGGGAGGGGGAGTGGAGGGAAGGTGGGGACAAGTAGGGCAAGCGTGGGGTAGTAGTAACATGGAGGGGTTAAGGGGTGTTGGTTTAGGTTGGGATTGGGACAGGGATTGGCATCCCCTGTTGAGCATATTGGATATGGGTTTCATTCTATATAGGGTCCAAAGTGTGTGTGTGCCAAGGGCCTCCTATAGTGTCCCAAGACTCTAATCTAATCTATGTAGAATCTTGCCAGTACTAAAAGAAGTACATGTTTATCTCCAATTACCATGTACATGGAGAGGAGGTAACAACGGAACTATGTTTCACATGATAACCACATTATAACATAACTACAACAGTTCAAAATCTATGTCTACAATAGTAGTACAAAAATTTATGTTAACATTTTATGTACTATATGCATCTATAAAAAAAGTTGACAATAAAAATACTACTCTCTTTTATCTTGATTTTTTATTAGCATTAACAAACTCATGACATATATAATAAGACATGTAAAATCTTTTTATTAACTGTGAAGGTAAAAGAGGGAAATATCAAAATCACCCACCATAAAGAAAATCATATCTGCCTCGATCGAGCACAACTAAATGATTCCTCTGGATGAATCCAAGTCCAACCAGTTCCTTCGAACCTATAAACCATAATGCACGGTGCGGAGTGGGACATTACAGCAGTGATGCGGTGTCGCTGAGCTACGTGGCAACGGTTCTGCGGAAATGTAGTGGCTCGGTTTTCCAAGACAACGTTGTAACGATGTCAACGAGCTAAGGAAGTGCTGGGATGCAGTGGCACGAAGCTACTAGTTCGCAGTGCTGCGAAGGCAGCGTTGCAGAATCGCTGCTACGACTCAGCGTTACGTCTTTGCTGCTTGGAGATTGTCCTATTAAAGTGTGGTTCAGCCAAGATGTCTACTTTCACAGACGAGAGTGATTCAGTTCCACTATAAAGAAGAAAATGAATTACTCTCAACGCTTCTCTCTTTGCTCTCAAAAGTTCTCTGTCACAAAGATAAGGAAAAAAAACTCTCTCGAACTTTTGTGTTGAATTTATTCAACATTTTGTAAATGTCATATTTACAGGTAGTTATCCCATTGTCTTTCGTCCACTTATTTAGTAGGCAACTACCATTTTTCAAATGACTGCTCCCTATTAATACAAAGCTCCTGCACTTAATTTTTTGATGAAAAAAAAAATCAGAACTTAATTTAGAGAGAAACAGAAGAGAGAAAAAAAAATTCTCTAGCAGCGAGTGCTTTGTATCAACACATTCGTGCAAGCAAGAGAGTACAATAGCACATCAGTGTTTGTGCACGAAGGGAGGTGACAAAGAGCCTCTAGAAGTTCATCCGAACTTGTTGGTTTGTAGAAGAAGATCAACAGAGACGATCAAATATCATTTTGAGCAATGGTGATCTTAATCAACCTCAACATGTCGATTGTGCTACTTTGTAGCAAATTCTATCAATAGTTTCAATTTTTCTTTTTCAGCGGATACTTTCTGCTAACAGTTTTGCTGCATTTTGTTTTAAGGATTTTCATTGTTGTCGAATCAGATGAGCAAGTTCAACTTGCTGTAAATCCACTTTCGTGATTCAGTCTTTCATAGACTCGTAGGGTATTTCCAAGAATTTCTATAACATAATTGAATTATTGAACTATCAATGCAACCTTCGAGAGAAAAGAAATTCCAATTCTCACATTTGCCTAGAAGATTGAGCTATTTTAATTTAGTACAATTTAGCACATTTATTTTGGTTCTGTCCTTATTCATTATTTGCTAAATGAACTAATTAAAGACAACATGTCCATCAGAATCAGAATCAAACATGACAAAAATCTATTAACAAATGACAAAGCCCCAAGTTGCACAAGTGTTTTTATAGGAAAAAAGAAGATCGCAAATCCAATAGCAAGAACTTGCGATATCTACCAACTATGTCTTGTAGTCTGTAGCAAAATGTCCACATGGGCTGCTATTTAATAGAAATCTTACAATGCAACAAGGAAGATAAAACTCATAAACATGTCTGATTCTATATAGGAAGGAATTATATGGTCATAACAAATTCGCTCTAAAATATACTAGGACATACAAAATTGATGCCACATCGGTACAACCCTGTTCATATTGTCGTGTTGTACTCATGTCTAGGCAACAGAAGTATAATCCTACCGGACTACCGGGCTATTCAGACTTTGTTGCCAGTGCATTTACGATTCCAAAAGGTTTGTTCGTGAAAGTTTGAATTTCTAGTTCCGCCCTTGATATATCTGACCTATATAATATCGGACTTTGTTGCAAATATGTACCTGTATTATGTTGAAGGATTAGTTTGGTCTTGATCATGACTGAAGCATGCAGTACTATCTTGACAAGTTCATTGGTCCGGAGCTCAGGACAACTTGGGTTGGTTTCCTGTAGAGTGGTGGGCAAGGAAAGGTTAGGGATGCAACAGCTAGCCCCTCCATTAATTATGAAGTAACCTGAGATATATACACTTCTTTTTTTTTTTTCTTTTTTTTTTTTCTTTTTTTGTGGTGTCCTTTCTCCAAGTTGGACCGTGGCTCAAAGCCATCCAGCCGCCCAAGAGGGGGATTCGAATCCGAAACCAGTGCTCGGACGGCCACCCGCACTACCACTAGGCACGACATGCATGGCATATATTCCACCAAGCAAGCAAGCAAGCTAATCACATCTTAATTTGTTGCATCAAATGGATATCAAGTACCTCCTCCAATGATAAGGAACTCAGACTTTTATGTATTTGTACATATGCTCTTGTTATTTTAGTTTTGATTACAGGTCAATGATTCTAATTGTCTTCATAAAGGGATCACAAGAGCTTTTGATATGTATATCTAGGTAGGATATCCTCATTAGGGCATGTTCTGCGACAATTCATGATTCCCACAAGGCATTGTATAATTTGGATTGAAAATTAAATTTGTTTGGTTAACATGAGTTCGATTTGCCAATTGGAGCCTCAATTCCCAATTTCCAAAATTATATTTCCTCCAATTCCAATATTAATTGGGAATGTTTAATTAGAGTCTACTCATGGGCGAAGCTACATAGGAGAAAAAGAGGTCTACTGTCCCAAGGAATATTTTTAATTTGTATGTAATTTTTTTAAAAAATAATTTTTAAGGTATGCGTCTTTACATTCCAAGAAAAAGAAGAGGACTAGATCCAAGTTTATGTTAGACTTTTCGTTCCAACAGAATGGAGTATTTAGTGACAATGCTAACTTTCCGTCTCACAAAAGTAAAAATAGATTAAAGCTAATTTTTATTTACTATTATGAACTTTCTCATATTATCATTTAACTATTATAGACTATTCCTTTCACATGGATACTGCGAACTTTCTCATTTTTATCACTGTACTTCTTCTTCTTCTTTTTTTTAATTATCACTTTTGTTGTAATTCATTGTAATTCATCTCATCATGGTGCTGATAACGTGTTGTGGACAATTAGCTCAACCTCTCTTTATATCAATATATGTCAATATCTTTCTACAAGCCATCCCAACCTCTCTTTATATAGGAAGAGAGAGGTTGAAATCTGACGCCATGAAGGCGGAGTTCATTGAAATCTCCTCGCCGAAGACGCTATGGGACTCTCTGAAAGAGCGTTTCGACCACCAGAAGACCATATGGCTACCTGAAGCACGCCATGACTGGTTGAACCTGCGCTTCCAAGACTTCAAAAGTGTAACTGATTACAACAATGAAGTCTGCAGGATTCGATCACTTCTCCAATACTGCGGTGAGATATTAACCGACAGTGATCTATTGGAGAAAACATACACCACATTTCCTTCCACTGACAACTTGCTCCAGAAGCAATACCGTCAGTCTAAGTTCACCAAGTTTCCTGAGCTCATCACCCAGCTTTTACTAGACGAGAAGAACAGTCACATCTTAATGAGAAACAATAATTCTCGTCCTGCTGGAACAAAGGCAATTCCAATGCCTGATGCAAACGCTCTCCGTGGACCAAATCCACGGTGGAAACGAGACAAGGGCCAGTCGTCCCAGCCAAGGAACAGAGGCGAGTTTAAGTCTCGCCATCCAAAGCGAGGTTCTAACAAGAACCAAGGACCTTTGACTCCTAGGCAGTCTCATGGTAAGAACCAACGGGCCAGTCGTCCCAAAGCGAGAGTGGAAGGCCAAGCGCCTACTCTCTGCTACAAATGTGGTGCTTATGGTCATATGCAACGGACTTGCAGGGCGACCCCCCAAGAAGTTAATAACTATCACAAGGGGCGCCGGGCCGAAGCAAATCTGGTCAACGAATGCGAAAATCTAAATCTTGAGACCCCCGATTTTGTAGCAGAAATGGAAGAATAAATCTTTATTTTCTATCTATATTTGATTTAAGTCATGAAACTTTTGGTGGTTTGTATTTTCTGTTTTCTCGATAAAATTAAAGTTCTATTTCGAGCACTTTCCTCAAACGTGTGACAAACTTTAATTTTTTTACTTATAGGCATGGACCACAGGGCAGTGGATTGTCTGGTTGATAGTGGAACGACTCACACTATCTTGAGAGATAAATCATACTTTATCTCCTATACGCCTAAAGTAACCTCAGTGACAACCATTTCGGGACCCTCAACCCTTGTTCAAGGTTTTGGCAAAGCCCGTTTTTCGTTGTCCAATGGTACTCCCGTTGAAGTATCAGAGGCCTTATATTCTCCAAGGTCCAGTCGTACCTTACTGAGTTTTAAAGATATTCGAGAAAACGGATTTCATGTTGAAACTGCTCGAGAACATGGCTTCGAGTATCTTTTCATTACCTCCACTCAGTACGGCCAAAAGCGTATCTTGGAGAAGTTGAAATGTCTTTCAAGTGGTTTGTATCTTACTACGATACAACACATCGAGAGTAATCTCATCATTCGCCGAGCGCCAGTTGATGAGAGAATTTTTATGCTATGGCATGACCGGCTGGGTCATCCGGGTCAAAATACGATGCTTCGCACTATGAATGCATCACATGGGCATCCTCTTGGAGGAAAGAATTTCGTTATAAATCCGAAAAGCCTATGCCAAGCTTGCTCGATTGGGAAGACGAATCTCAAGCCACTCCATGTGAAACCTACGAGATTGGTTTCCCAATTCCTTGAGAGAATTCATGGAGATATTTGTGGACCAATCCAACCAACATGCGGACCATTTAAATACTTCATGGTTTTGGTTGATGCATCGACTAGATGGTCACACGTAGTGTTGTTGTCCACCCGAAATGCAGCGTTTCCTAAACTCCTTGCCCAGATCATTAAGTTAAGGGCTCACCATCCGGATTATCCGATAAAGTCTATTAGACTTGATAATGCCGCGGAGTTTACATCGAAGACTTTCGATGATTATTGCATGACTTTGGGAATAAATCTTGAACATCCTGTTGCTTATGTTCATACCCAAAACGGCCTAGCGGAAGCTTTTATAAAGCGACTGCAAGTGATAGCGAGGACCTTGGTTATGCGCACCAAACTCCCACTATCTGCATGGGGCTATGCAATTTTGCATGCTGCAAATTTGGTCCGTCTGAGGCCCATGGCCACCCAACCACTTTCAGCGTACCAGCTGGTTACTGGATGTGAGCCTGATATCTCACATTTACGCGTGTTTGGGTGCCTAGTCAATGTTCCAATTGAGCCGATAAGGCGTTCAAAATTTGGATCTCAGAAGCGACGGGGAATATATGTCGGTTATAACTCCCCGTCCATCATTCGCTATTTAGAGCCCTTGACAGGCGATCTCTTTACCGCGAGACACGCGGATTGTGACTTTGATGAGGCAATCTTCCCGTCGTTAGGGGGAGAAATGCACGCTAACGTTGATGAGGAACGACGTGAATTAGCGTGGCATGTGCCCGCTTTTGCTCATCATGATCCCCCCTCTGCACATAGTGATAAGGAAGTGCAGAGGATTCTAGGTCTGCAAGATATTGCAAATCAAATGCCAGATGCATTTAGCGACCTAGCAAAAGTCACGAGATCAATTATACCTGCTGCAAATGTGCCTGCAAGGATAGACGTCCCTGAGAGACGCCATGTTCCTGTGAAACATGTTGCTCCGGTCGAACCCGCCGAGCAAAGGACGCTGCCATCGGCCGTCCAGTCCACCGCTATTCCCAAGAAGAAGGGAAGACCGGTTGGTTCCAAAGATATTCTGCCCCGGAAGCGGAGAAATCTTGTTAAAAGCGTTTTGCCACATGAGATCATTAAGGATCACGGCGATGTATTAGAAGAGCGCGTTCCAGATGAAACGCCTATTCCTAATCATGCCGATAACCTCGAAATATCCGTCGAGTATGCTAGCTTAGACGATATTTTGAAGCGAAACGAAACTGTCATCGATGATGTGTTCATATACTCAGTGGCCACTGACATTATGAACAATAATGACATGGAACCTCGTAGTGTTGCCGAGTGTCAACGACGAACGGACTGGTCACAATGGAAACAAGCAATCCAGGCTGAACTAGACTCCTTAGCGAAAAGAAGCGTGTTTGGACCTGTTGCTCCAACACCACCCAATGTTAAACCAGTTGGTCACAAATGGGTTTTCCTAAGGAAGCGTAATGAGAGAAATGAGATTGTGCGATACAAGGCTCGCCTTGTGGCGCAAGGCTTCTCACAACGCCCTGGAATTGATTACGAGGAGACGTATTCTCCCGTAATGGACGTCATAACGTTCCGCTACTTAATCAGTTTAGTAGTTTCTGAAAAACTGAATATGCAGCTCATGGATGTGGTCACAGCCTATCTCTACGGGGATCTAGACACAGAGATATATATGAAAGTCCCTGAAGGACTAAAGATGCCTGAATCAAGTAGTTCCCGACCACGGAACGCGTTCTCGATTAGACTGAGACGTTCGCTATATGGATTGAAACAATCCGGGCGAATGTGGTATAACCGCCTAAGCGAATACTTGATCGGTTTGGGATACGTTAATAACGAACTTTGCCCATGCGTGTTCATAAAGAAATCCATTTCAGGATACGCAATCATCGCGGTCTATGTAGATGACATGAATCTCATAGGAACCGAAAAAGACTTGTCAGAAACTGCTGATATCCTGAAGAAGGAATTCGAGATGAAGGATCTTGAGAAGACACGGTTTTGCCTCGGCCTGCAGATCGAGCACCGTAAAGATGGAATTCTTGTCCATCAAGCGAACTACACCCAAAAGGTGTTGAGACGCTTTAGTCATTTTGACGTTAAGCCGTCCGCTACTCCCATGATCGTCCGCTCTCTAGACATTACTAAGGACCCATTTCGTCCAAAGGAGGACGACGAAGAGATATTGAGTCCTGAGTGCTCTTATCTAGGTGCAATAGGCGCTTTATTATACTTGGCCCAATGTACTAGACCGGACATCTCGTTTGCTGTGAATTGTCTAGCTCGACACAGCACCGCGCCAACACGCCGCCATTGGAATGGCATAAAAGACATTTTCCGCTACCTTAAGGGTACTACGGACTTGGGCTTGTTCTATCCCTACGCGGTTTTGAGTGAGTCCAACGCTCTTGGCACTCGAAGCAACGCGACCCTTGTTGGCTACGCCGATGCGGGATACTTATCTGATCCGCACAAGGGGCGTTCCCAATCTGGTTATGTCTTTACCATTGGGAACACGGCGATTTCTTGGAGATCTCGCAAACAGACCTTAGTGGCTACTTCAACGAACCACTCTGAGCTACTCGCGCTCTATGAGGCGACTAGAGAGTGTGTATGGCTTCGAGCTATTATTGGCCATATTCGAAGTACATGTGATCTTCCATATGACCCAGATGAACCTGTTGTCGTCTATGAGGACAATACCGCTGTTATTGATCAAGCGAAACATGGTTACATCAAAGGGGATGCTACCAAGCACATATCGCCCAAGTTGTTCTTTACACATGAACAACAAGCGCTTCAGAAGATTGAAGTGCAACACATTGGATCGGAGAATAACCGTGCAGACTTGTTCACCAAGTCACTGCCAAAACACTCGTTCCAGAAACATGTCAGAGCGATTGGACTTAGGAAGCTTTCAGAGCTAGCCTAAGTGAAACATGTTTCCCGCACCCTGTTGTGTGCATGCGAGGGGGAGCGCCCCAACGAGCGCCCCCAAATGCCCTGTTGTGCGTATATCCCGTGCCCTGTCGAGTGCGAGTGAAAAGGGGAGCATCCTGATGTATGCTTGTGTACTCTTTTTCCCTTAGACCAAGTTTTTTCCCATTGGGTTTTTCCTTGGTAAGATTTTTAACGAGACACATTTCAAATCTCTTATTCACTAAGGACTATTGTGATCAGGGGGAGTATCCAGTGTATACCTCTAAACCATCGTGTACTCTTTTGTCCTTCGATCAGCGGTTTTTCCCACTGGGTTTTCCCTGACAAGGTTTTGACGAGGCACATTTGCAATGGTTAAGTTTACCCCATCACACTGACCTGTGTGTACTCTTTTGTCCTTCGACCAAAGTTTTTTTCCCACTGGGTTTTCTTTGGCAAGGTTTTAACGAGGCACAAATATGTGGTCATTTTTGAATCTGCAAGCTACAGACCGACAAAGAAGCTCAGAGGTGTTTACAAGCAGAGTTTGTGAAGAGCCAAGGGGGAGTGTTGTAATTCATTGTAATTCATCTCATCATGGTGACTCTTCACCTTTGTAACTCCCAAGTGACTTTTCACTTTGTAACTCCCAACCTCTCTCTTCCTATATAAAGAGAGGTTGGGATGGCTTGTAGAAAGATATTGACATATATTGATATAAAGAGAGGTTGAGCTAATTGTCCACAACAACTTTGTTATTTTCCTTTAATTAACCATCATATTTAAGGTTTTAAAATATGATACATCTGATGACAATATTGTATAACCATAGGGGAGATCGATAATTTTACTCCGAACATTAATTTAAATCATTGTTTCTGGTGTCACAATATGTTGATCGCCTTGTGTGTCGGCCAAAATTAATCTATGTATGAAAAATTCAAAATATTGATATCATTAGTTTGCACAAACTAGTAAAAGCTTCTTCAATTTTTGATCATACAACTTGTTAGATGATAGGATATTTCATGTAAGACAATAAATGTGATATAATAATACATTTAATTTTGATGTGTGCAGTTAATAGTGCAGATGCAATTAAATGTGGATAGCTTACAACCCAAGGTGTCCAATTCTATAGCTTGGCATAATAAGACCCCCAACAAGGATTTTGCATCTTGAATTAATGTTGTGCTAATGCAGTGGGAGACCGAACCCGGATGCGGGTCCGACCCGCATGAGACCTTGTCGCCTATATCAATCAAGATCCACAACCTGTTTTCAATCCAATCCCTGTTCTATTTATTCTTCTTGCTTTCTTGGAAATATATAAAAGATAAATGAGACCCCCCCCCCCCCCCCCATCATGTTCATGTTCCTCCCACCATTTATGAGTGGATAATATCGAAACAAAAGTTTTTACAAAAATGTTTCTACTGTTTACAGTAAATTAGTTACCCATCCCATTTGCTTTGCTAGTGATTATGGTGTTACTATTAGCAAATATGATATGCTCCTCTCTCTTTTTTTCATCAATTAAGTCCTTTGATTAGAATGTTTTGAACATATATGACTGACTTCTCCTAGTCGAGGTTGGTCCAAGAATTCTCGGGGTCTAGGACAAGATTTGAAAGTGAGGTCTATTGAACAGGTAAATGAAAAATCGGATTTTTTCATATACAGTAACAGAATTTGTGGAATTTGCGGGTGGGGGGATGATTTTACAAAATTACAAAAAAAGGGACAACCCTCCAACTGAGTTGGCGGGTTGTGTCACAGAAGTGACCAGCCCTCCAACTCAGTTGGCGGGCCAGGGGCAGCTCCAACCCTCCAATTGAGTTGGCGGCTTGGAGTGGGTCCCACCACCCAACGAGCAACAGCTCGCCAACTCAGTTGGAGGGTTATAGCCCGTTTCTCCAACGTTCGGCCAGCTTCCCCTACATAAGCAGCCCAATTGTTCTCTCATCCTCACCAAATCTCAGAACATTTCTCTCCTGCAAATATTTCTCTCCTGTGAAGGTCCTACAAGCTTCATCCTTCTGCCTGCAAATATTTTTCTCCTGTGAAGTGAAGGTCCTACAAGCTTCATCCTTCTGCCTGCAAATTTTTCTCTCCTGTGAAGGTCCTACAAGCCTACAAGACTCCTACAATCTTTTTTCTACAAGGCTTCATGGATCGTAGCAGCGTAAGAATAGTGTGTTCGCACGGAGGTAACTTGAATGGGTTAGATTATGAATGAGGGGAAACCCAAATTTTTTCAACTTTTATTAATAGTAGTTTTGAAATTTTATGTAATCTAATTATTGAACGTTGTTCTATTCGGTACGAATTTATTATAAAATCTGTTTTTAATTCTAGATGTTTTATAGTAGATGGCGATGAAGCATGGAATTTTTTGCTTGAGATTAATTCACAATCACGATATATAAATATTTTTGTTATTCAAATATCCACGACATTTGATAATAGAAATAGTCAACCCATGAATTATTTTGCTGGTGCCAGTTCTTCCCGACAAATTGTTCCATCTTTTGAAGAAAATCATTCATCAAGCGAATCTGACGATGATGATGATGATAACGACGGAAATAGTGATGATTTAATTGAAAATATAGAATATGAGTTAGATGATAATATGGATAATGCTACAACCCCTGAATTATTTGTTGGTAAAACATTTTCTTCTCGTTCTGAATTTAGAAGTTTTATAAGTAACGTTGCAATTGAACACAATTTTAGTTGTTCTGCTAATGCTATGAACAATGCTCGTGGAATTATTTATTCTTGTGATCAACCCAACTGTAATTGGAGAGTATATGCCAGATGCATTGTTGGCGGGCCAGGGGCAGCTCCCTAAGCATGACCAGTGGATTTTGTCAAATCATCTAAGAATGGTAGAAGTCTAACATTGACCGTACCTCCCGATGCATCAGGAAATAGAAGAGCACCACACAAACAGAGCAAGTACGCTCTAGTACATCGAATAATCTGAAAAAGACATATTAGTGCGATCGAATATTCTGAAAAAAGACATATTAGTAATCTAAAAATTAAGCCTTCTAAATTAAGATACATACCCGACTATCATCTACGTCAACGTGTTCCTCGTCGATTGTGCGATCTATATCCATGGAGTTTCCACGAAGCCATGTTAATTTGACAAAGCTGCTACCACCTATATCGGATGGAGGTGCAACACCGAGATATCTCCTGATCAGTCCCGATGCAGAGGTCGTATGATCGAAGTATATGGCATCACCAGTAATAGGCAAACCTAATATGTTTGCCACATCACATAAAGTGATCGTCATCTCGCCTGCTGGAAGCTGAAAAGTATTGCGGTCTGGCCACCAGCGCTCAACAAGACTAACGATAAGGTGAACGTCATGGATGAGAAACTTAATTTCATCTAAGTATTGAAATCCAAAAGACTGCATCAAAGCCTTTTGAGCGGGATTTAACTCCCAGGATCGATATCTTCTTTGTTTCCTCCAGTTCCCATGCTCTCGGGTACGCAATTCCAGGTCATGATCAAATAACTATAGATAGTTTAACTAAATTAGAAATGAAAATTTCTAAATTAACAATAAATTTTTTGGACATTTAACTAAATATTTTATTTCTGACTAAATATATTTAATATATTAATGAAAAATAAAAAAAAAAAAATTCAAACATACCTCTCCACTAAATATCTTAGAACATATGTGATTTTTTCGTTCATTCTTAATCATTTCAGTAGTCGGCCCACCTGTAATAAGACCGTCATTTTCTTCATCCATCTGTCAAATAAATAATAATAAATATGATTAAAATACCAAAATCTATAATACTTCTATTACTATAAATATGAGAACATAAAAATATTACTAGTGTAAAAAAAAAAAAACATACTTTTTTTTTTTCCGGAGACGATTTCTCGTTTCTGCTACAAGTTGATATGCAAATGTGGGAGAGAAGGAGTAAGAAGAAGGGGGAGTTTATTCTGTGAAAGAGAGGGAGAGGGGGGAAATTGGTGCTGTGAAAGTGAAAGAAAGGGGGGGGGGGGGGGGGTAGAAATAGGAGATGGGGGGGGGGGGGGGTAAAAACGAGGTAGTAATGGAAAACAAGGGGAGGGTGGTCGTCGGGTTGGCCAAACCGCAGCATTGAGCCCGCCAACTGAGTTGGAGGGCTGACCCCCAACCCGCCAACTGAGTTGGAGGGCTGGCTGAGTCGCCAACTCAGTTGGAGGGTCATCCTCCCACATGCAATTTCGCAAAGTCATCCCCCCCAACGCAATTTCATATAAATATATTACTTTATATGAAAAAATCCGATGAAAAATATCCGGTTTTTCTAAACGAATTTTATTAAAAAGAAATTTCTTGGATATCAGTTTTATCAATCAATTTAACAAATGAGATCTTCTCGAAAAAATTAACAAATAAAAAATGATCAAAAAGTAATTGATTAAGTAATCTTACTACTTTTTTTTTCTTGAAAACAAGATCATTTAGAGACAAAGGATAAATAGACTATTATAATAATAAAAGATATTTTAAAAATAACAAGTAAATTAGTTGATCTTGTAGTAATGGCTTTTTCAATACATTTCTTGATATATGGTTCGAACTGTATTATTACCATTTTGGTTACTAAAGCTTACTATGTATAAGTGGGTGTAGGTCTTTCTGGATCATCGTCCTACTAAAGTTATTATTATGAAGTATAACTTAAGTGGATCTAAAGCATATTTGGGCCTTTCCATTGCAAGGACTAACTGAGCTAGCTAGTAAGTAACATTCGACCTTGACAGGGGACCTGCCTATTGAGGGGCTTGGGGCGATTGTCCAGCTCGACCATCCTCTGGGCCGATCCTACTCCTACTCTCGTCCTTTTGATTAGCAAGAACGTTCTATAGTACTAGTGTCAGTTCTGGATCCAAACATGGAACCCTCACGTGCCATGTTCGTACTCTGACTTGAACTAGGTAAACTTTGGACGGAGTCCAAATCATTTTAGTAGAGATTGTACCATCAAATGATCACATTTTAGGTCTAAGTTGGATTGCATCATATGCTATTAGTTAGAACTTTTGTAAGGTTCCTTTGATACCAAACCCTCTATGTTTTGATTTGTAGTTAGTTTGTATCAAATCTTCCACCTTTGTGTCTTTTTATTACTAGCCAAGATGTAATTTATCTAATATTTAGTATTGAGTCAAATAAAAAGTATTAATTAGTTTTATATATTCCAATATTATTACAATGTAGTCTCTAACAATTACTCGTCTAACTAATGATTGGTAGAACAGTACTTTTGTGGAATCCAATAATAAATACAACTTAACTTTGGGAACCTAACTTGTCTGTCCCATTTACTTGGCAAATTAAACATGTATATATATATGTGAGGCTTAAACCCAGAAAGAAATATGGTCCCAAAACAAACACACATATATATATAGATGAAGAAAATAGCCCCCCAACTTGGCTCTGTGGAGACAAGGGCATGTGCCCTCCAACATGTCAATTATTTGGTGCCAAATTGCCAATGCAGAGGGAGGACAATGGTACCCCCACGCCTTGGCCCCTTTCAATTCATTATTGAATTAGAATGGGTCAAAAGTGGTTGAAAATATTGCGTACGAGCGAGCGACTAACACCTAGATGGGAAGGAAGTATGTATAGTGTGAGCTCAAGTGTCACTGCTTGGTGACCAAGACCCGTAGGCTACCACATGGCATTTGTCCAACAACAATGCCACCAATGAGAGAGGTCTAGCTCTCTAAGGGATCGATGTGGCAACCAATTAAGACTAGAATGAGTCATGCATTTCGACACACACAGACACAAAACCATGTCAATTCTACTTAGGTGACCTAATTCTTGCTCAAACAGTGAGAACAGAATGTCATCATGCATGCTTCCTCTTCCCTATTTCTTTGAAGCCATCAGAACTACTCCAAGTTTTACATCACATTTGCTTGAAATTCCATTTCCAAATATATATATATATATATATATATATATATATATATATATATATATGACACATTGAAGAAGATATTGGACTCAACATATGTTGGTCAAAGCAAACTAGCAGTACATACTCACTTATAAGCCACATATATAGTGGCCACAAGAATCCAAGGCAGAGAAGATTTGCACTCAATATTAATAAACCAGTCATGGCTATGTAACAGTAACTAGTACTCTCAACTACATATATAGATCACACATGAAAAAGACTATCTTGACTTTGATTCCATACATTTGTGCTCAGTCTACTAGGGGAGGGCTCACATATAATCATCAATCTGTATATCCATCCCATCACCAGTGATAGATCCTCAACTGGTGATCATCACACAAATTATCAGCCTGTGGCTCACTCTCTCTCTCTGAGCTGCTCTTGTGGCATGTGTTCCTATATCTGAGCAATGTCTTCTTTCTTTTGCTAACTCCCATGCAATGCAATGATGCTAACTTGACACTGCACCTCCTGCTGCAGAAACAAATTAAGGCTGGCTGGCTGGCTGGCTGGCTGGCTGGCTGAGCTCTCTCTTGGTTAATGCTTCAGTTGCTATCAGAGTACTCTGAGCCCCGCAAACACATTTCGGTATTATTACACTTCTTGGTTTCCATTGAAGTACTGTTGTTGACTACTGATAAAGTGGGAGAGGAAAACTAGAAATGAGAATACAATGCTTCTTGGAATTCACAAAGTATCTTTGCTCGTGTGATTTTTCTTTTTTTTTTGGGGAAGCTTTTAGCTCCACTTTCTAAACTTACTTTGACCAAAAAATTTAGCAAGAAACATCATTTTTGTAAATAAATGATGTTTCTGGTGTAATTTAGATGCGTTATATATCGAAACTCATTTTTATAAAATTTGGACTAATTAATATTAAATTATGGATTTTATATTATCTTAGAGTTTAAGTTCTGAAATGTCCAATTGAAATTTTTGGACACCGAATTCTTATTTTTGGTTTTTTTTATAATACCCTCAATGCATGTTATGGTCGAAACGATATACCCAATATATATTTGTTATTTGTATAGGTGATCTATGATTAGCAAAACAATAATCTGAAACGATCTAATCAAAATAAAAGTTCTAAGTTGTATGCAAATAATATTGTGCACATTATTTTGATCAAATGACTGTAACTGAGTACAATCCACTACGTGCTGCTACTAAATTGGGAAAAGATAAGTTCATTGTTTGCAAAGTATGAAGTAGACTACACAATATTAATTGCTCTTTATAGTTCATGTTAAGTCAAGAAAATGTCAGGCATTTGATACACTAGCTACTTGTAATCGTAACGAAAATTGTCACCACTTTTCTTGTTCACTAGTTCCTTAAAAAAAACTGAAGAGCAGTGGGTAAGAGAAGTTTTGATGTAAATAAATCCTTGTATAATTATGTTCCTAAGTATCAACATAGTGGATAAATAATTAAATTCCTTGTCGTTGGAAAACTATATTGAATCAGGACAAGATTCTTATGGCATATATGAGAATATTTTGCAAGTACATGTACAATTTCTTCTATCCTTCATTCTTATTAACTACATAAAACAAGATCTCTAATCGTGGTCGAAAGAGACACTCGATTAAATCTAAGGAAAATGCTAAGTCTACAACCAAATGTTTAAAACTTTCTATCCTTCATTCTTATTAACTACATAAAACAAGATCTCGAATCGTGGTCGAAAGAGAAACTCGATTAAATCTAAGGAAAATGCTAAGTCAACAACCAAATGTTTAAAACTTTCTTACAACCTCTCTCTCTCTCTCATCTCTTACATATGGGTCCCACCGGGTCCCACCTCCCCTCTCACCTCCTGCTATATGGCCTCCACCCGACTCCACCACTTCCCCCTCTCCTCCAATCGAAGTCCGACACGTGGCGGTTGTAGGCAAACAAAAATACTATTTGGCTCCAAAAAAATTTGGATGATACCATCTTCCATTATCTGGCATATGAGATGGCTGATGACATGACAGCTGACATGAAAAAATTAAACATTAAAACTAATATTAATATTAATATCAAATTAACATGAACATTAATATTAAAATTAACATTAACATTAATATTAACTATAACATTAACATTAATATTTAAATTAATATTAATATCAAATTAACATGAATATTAATATTAATATTAACATTAAAATTAACATTAAAATTAATTTTACCATTAAAATCAAAATTAATATTAACATTAAATTAAAATTAGCATTAGTATTAACATTAACAATAAAAAAATCGGATAATTAATTTTTTGGGTTAAAACATGATATGTCAGTTGCCACGTCAGATGTCACATAATGGAAGATGGCATTACCCAAATTTTTTGGGAGCCAAATAGCATAACTGGTAAGCAAATTGTAAGCATTTGGTTGTAGGCATAGCACAGTTCTAAATTAAAGGGAGTGTCATTGTTCCATATACATTATCACGTTATATATAATTAATGTGGTATGCAATTGTAGAGAGTTATTTCAATTTCAGATCCCCAGATATCGGCAAAATGAATCAAAACCTTGAATACAAAATTGGATATATGCATGAACCTTACTCTTCATTAATATAACTTTAGTCTAGAAAGGAACAAGAGCATGCTTGCCATATCTCATCATGTGGATACTGGATATAGATGAAGCTCCATTCACTATCATATGCATATCGCTTGCTGAAATTAAAGACTAGCTGATCACATTTTGGATGAGAAGCCGAAATCTGAGCTTAAATCTTCCTGCAAAGACCAATTGACATTTATGATCAGAAGATATATTGAAGCTCCACTCCACGTCGTCCATTCCATCAATGAAAAGACCATACTCATGAACAAACTGAGATACACATTTAGCATATTAAGGGTGGGCTTGGTACAGTTCATCTCATTTGTTTCTGCTTATCTATCTTGACATGGTAAGAAAACAGTTTTAACTTTTTCTTTCTACCAAACTGTAATTTACCTTTTTCTAAAACAAAGCAAGAGTTCACAAATAAATGTCCATCTTAATCATTTTAAACAATTTTGGCATTATGGTTTTTACTATTTATTATTAATTTGTTTCAATTTTTAACAAAAAGTGACATTCTTTGTCAGTACGTGGTCATATAGTTTAAGCTTATGCAACCAAGGAGTACCTTCCAACTTTTTCATGGTTAGAATAAGTCCTGGCGAACTTATGGGCTGGATGATGCAATTTTCTATAAGAATTTGCATTCATCTGACAAAGGAAAATTGAAACATTCTCATCACGTCTAATATTGTAAGTAAATAGGTGAGAAGCTGTAACCTGAATTGCATGTTATGGTCAAAATTGTATACTAACTTCACTTGTAGCGATGGATTGTGATTAACAAAATGACAAGCTGAAATGTTGTAACACAAGGCACGTCTGACCAAATTAAAAGTTCCCAAGTCGTAGACAACTAATATTGCACATCATTTTGATCAAAGACTGATAACGGAATAGAATTCAAACTGAACTGCGCGAAAAGATGCTAAAAAAGATGCTTAATTATTGACTAATTAAGAATGAAGCGGACTACAATACTGCTCTTTTTGTTCATGGATCCAGCTTTCTTGATAAGCTCAATTGCTTGTAAGAGAAAATTGTCGGAGAAAAAGAAAAAGAAAAAAAAGTTTACGGGAAAAGTGGAAATATATCTTTTCTTCTTCACAACTTTTTGCCAAAAAGAAAATCACCAATTTCCTGAAAAAGTTCCCTGATTGAAAACCCAAAGACATTTGCATATTAACATTGGATACTCAATTCTTTGACTCTCTATCCTAACATTCATTGCTAACAGCAAAGCCTTCAAACACAAATTTATGAGGTCGAGTATTTGAATCTTCCTTCCCGCTCTCCTAAGCCAGAGGACAATAACTGGAAATTTCTGTCGAATTCCTGACCTCAAGGTTGAATAGTTCAGGCCAGGTATTGTTAATCAGCTTGCTGGTTCCTATGCCAGAGGACAATAACTGGAAATTTCTGTCAGAAGCAGAACCATAAGCTGGGATAATATTTTGATTTACTATAAGATGAAAATCGAACTTCTTGGTGCCATACTTTGAGTAACATGTGATAAAAGAATAAATGGAAATCAAATTCTAGTACATTTATCGCCAAGTGTCTAAATAGTTACAAGAATAATATCACACTTGTGGTAATTGGAAAACTATATATATTGAATCCCAACTAGATTCTTATGACAATTTTTGAAGTATATAAACTTCATCCATCCTTTTAACCAATTATTTGAAACAAGATTCCGCATCATGTTCGAAAGAGAGAAGATTAAATATGTAAAGGGAATGTCATTGTTCCGACTTACACAATATATATGTTCCTGAAATTCTATATGTAGTTCACCAGACACCGATTATATTCAATACTTAATTTTCGATTTTGTTTGTACTAAAAGCATACCAAATCCCTATAGGCCCATACCTGTAAATGTATGCAGTTTGAATGATTAAATAGTAGGTAAAATGCATGTGTTCTTTATCAGTGATAGAATGTCCTAGGAATCAATCCATGTTGATAGGAAAATACTTTGTATTTGTCCCTGTGCATGGTTCAACTAGAACCTTAATGTTTTGTTCCAACAATTTACCTAAAATAAACCCTTGGATTTGTATTATATCAATACTTCAATAGCATGTCATCAGTGTCCATGCTCCATTTTATAAATAGAAATTGGTCAAAATACGGAACAATAATCGACAACTAGATGTCAAAGGCGCTTATGCTTAACTATTCTCTTCAATCAAGTTATTGTATATGTTTTATTGACATTCGTAGCGTATAGAATTCATGTAGAAACGTGAAAGAACCTTACAAGAATATGAAAGAAATACTAACTTCGAGTTTACAAAGAAGAGTATATACTTTCTAGTACATAGTACAAAAGTATAACTATGTAAGGTTTGCAAAGTTAATATAGCCCCTCCAAGTGTAAAATCTCCTTGTAATCATGATTCTAGCGTCTTGTTTCAACCCGGAACCCCGGATATCAACAAAAAAAAACTAATCAAAACCTTGACTGCAAAATTGGGTATATGAATCTTATTCTTCATTAATACAGCTCTAGTCAAGAATGGAACAAGAGCATGCTGGACATTATCTCACCATGCGGATACTGGACAAATAGGAAATTCCATTCACCATCATATATATGGCACATCGGTTTCTGAGAAAAGACCAACTGACATTTCAGTACTGTGAGAAACTAAACTGAGATCTGAGCTTAAATCTGTCTGTAAAGACCCATTCACATTTATGATCAGAAGATAGATTGAAGCCCCACTCTTCGTCAAGTCCATTACTGAAAAAGACCACTGAACAAAAATGAGATACTTGTTTAGCGTACTATCTACACTAAAACACAAGCAGCTGAAGAAATTAAAGACCATACTGAACCAAACCGATATTTTTCGCAAGGTGTTGTCTTTGAGATGCAACTGTAGATCTATGACTTTACTTCAAAGATATTGTAGTAGTCTTTCTTAGAATAATTCAAAGATTATCTACCACTCTGTTCGCCATGGAAAAATTTTTGCTTGTGGATTTAACACAGGCAACTATTTTGAATTGTGATGTAGACGAGTTGTATTTACACTCTTTATTGAGTCTTTACAATGCAATCGTTAAGGGAACTGCACGGCGTGACCAGAAAATGTATGATATTGGACTGGGTTCATGTCTTAAGGCCTGGTCAATCCCAATTATCTATTACCTCATGCTCTCACTTTCTATCCGATGTGGGACGTAAACTACCAGGTCTTGTTACTACCTTTATATACCATATTTGAGCGCGCAGTCTGATACGAGATACAACCTAACACCTTATAGTGCACAAATTGATCACCGTGATGCCCAAGGGCTCAACAGTTCGGAGAGGGTCGTTAGAGGAGAGCAGACGGAGCAGAGGAGAGGACTCGAAATGAAAAAGGGAACTCAAAATAAGGTTAGAGCAAAACTTAAATTATGTTCTAGGCGACGGACAAGCGACTCCCGACTCCCCATTTCGTCGCTCGTCTTAAATACAACAACGTCAAGGTCATCGCCAGTATGTCCAAAGATTTTGCACAGTTAACTGTGCAACATAGCAAGTTAGCAACGAATGTGACTATGTATCAGCAACGGGCTTATATCTCACTTGTTGGTCGACAATGGTTAGTAGATGTTGATCAACGACATACGCAAACCGTCGCCTACTTTCTTCTCTCATATGTAGTTATTTGATAGTATATGGCTTAATTACACACATCTTAAAATACAGAGTACAACTTCATATATCTATTCTACTATATAATAGGAAAATGATAAAGTTTGCATGCAAGTTTTCTTTTTTCATACAACTTTTCATCTTCCAATGATAATAAATTTTTCTATTCTTATCATTTTTCAAATATTATTATTCTCAATAGAAAATTTTAAAAAATGAATAAAATTTCTATTTCGAATATCTTGACATTGTAAGAAGAAAGCACACACACATGAATAATCACATGGAAAAGACGAAAAGACGACAACTGACCTTATGATATTCTAATAAAAAATACTTGCAAAACACGTATATACAGACTAGTACTCATAATGTGAAATCCACAATTATCAGTATATAAAAGGTTGATGAAGATGGATAAAATGGAATGTACTCCTTGCTGAATTTATTTGTAGATAAATATATATATAAAATCATACACCAAAATGATGAGTAGAAGTATTATGCCTCTAATAAGCATATAAAAGGAGCATCAACATAATCATCAGTGCAGTAGAGACCCGGACGCTGTGACAATCCATCCCTAACCAGCATTCTCCTTGGGCCTGCGCAAGAATGGTGAGAATGGCATCGCTCAGAGCCCCACCATAAGCTTCGTTAGCTGTTCCGGTATGGTTTAAGTCAGCCGACTCCTGGTCGGTCTGGCAGCCACTGATTAGTATCCCGTTGTCCGAAAGAGAAGCTTCTTGACGTGGACTGCACCTTCTGAGCGGCCGCCACCGTCGTGTCTGCTTGCTTTAGGTGGGCGGCGCTAATGGTGGTTCCTGCGTGCTTCAGGCTGGCGGTGGTGCCTGTGTGGGGGCTCCATTTCGTCGTCCTCCCGCTTGTAGCTATTGCCGATCTGCTCCTTTGATTTATCGAGCAGACCCCCACTGTGACAAGAATCCGAGACCATTGTGAGTCGACAGCCATCTGGAACTGGAAAAAACTTTGATACAGAAGGGGGTATCAAAGTTTTGATACCCTTATGCATGACAGATGGCCCCCCTTCTCTCCGTAAAACGTGTACACATATATATACATAAACTTTTGAGAGGGACCCACGTGTCATACATAGGAGTATCAATACTTTGATACCCCTTCGGTATCAAAGTTTTACTCATATATACATAAATTTTGAGGGGGTCCCACCTATCATATATAGGGGGTATCAAAACTTTGATATCCGTGCTGTATCAAAGTTTTACTCGCTAGGACTTTGTCCAATAATATCAGACAGACGTCACGGAAACAATATTTTTTTATATATATATTTTCTCAAAATTTTACCGGAATATAGATATATTATTTGAGCATCTATGTTTTTTCCTTTCTTTCTTTTGAGGTCGTTCGAAAAGTCTTAAAATCATTTCATATTAATTTCTTTCTTTCTTTTTCAGTGTGCAAGTTCTCACAGAATAAACGTGTGAGGGTCATCGACCCATGTACAAGGAACAAGCTGCTGGAACAATTTATTGAACTTCTATTTGTTTATGACTTTGAAAGTTTATTATTCCTCTTAAAATAAAGGATAATCCAACTTGTACTCCATGAAATATTTGTGAAAGTTAAACCAAGGCCTCGTTTGGTTCACAGAATCAGGGGGGTTGGAAAAGAATAATTATTACTTTTCTATGTTTGGTTGTCATAGAATTGAGGAGGAAAGAAAGAAAAATAATTCTCCATGGAAAACAGTTTATATTTTCCATTAAAATCTTATACAAGTAGAGAACTATATTGTTTTATTTTAGCTTTAGTATCATGTATATGTTTTAGTTAAACTGTTTATGAATTTGCATGGTCAGATAACCATATTCTACAAATTGTTTGACTTTTCTCGAAAAGGTGTCCGGAGCATCAGACCTGAATCGACCTAGGAAAAAAATTTATGTGGAACATACTTCACACACCAGATTTTGGGGGACCTTCAGTGCAGGCTAGTTACTCGGACAAGAAAGATGCATCGTAATACATGCATGTATAGTCCTTTATGGTCTCGAATTCACCAATGACCGTCATCTGCACACTAATGAATATCATATGCAGGAATGGTAAGTGTTAATCCTTAATGTTTTATGCTGGTATGGACAAATCGACTATATTGGTAAGAAATTATTGTTAACTGATATGATTATGTTTTCTTGCATTCATTTTATACTACTAATTATGAACTATAAATTGACTACCCTAGTCTAGAATATCAAGATAACTTGATAAATTATATTTTTCTCATGATTACAGTATTGATTTAGGTGAATTGGGTTGGTTTCGCTTACCAGTGCATGATCAATGTACTGTCACCCTCCTCCATAGGTGTTGGAAACAACACGGATGCTCAAAGGAAATAGGAGACTTGGAAAGCTACTTAAAGCTCTTCCTATTTTAGAGTATTTTAAAGAAGTTAGTTTTGAAGACAATTTGGTTTCGATGTAATAAAAAGGACATGATGTATAGAACGACAGTATTATTTTATGACAAATTGTCAATCATTTTTGTTTATTTTTTGAATGTAAGCCGAGATTACATTTCAAATGTATATATTGAGATCTTGTACTCTATCGCAAATCATTATAAAGAGCTGTTTTCTTCCTATTCCGTGTATTCAATTTTCTGTTGCTATGTGGTTTCAACATTATATTCAAATAATTATCATTCGGACACGTTTTTGTCTTTCACATGTATAATTTAGATTTGTACGGTATCACGCTCAATAGTGACTTATTGATTATGCAGAACTTGGAGGTAAAACTCTCGGGTTTGTCAGGTGGAGGTTCGAAACCCCCTAGAAGAGTTGCTCGAGGAATTTAACCGATATATTTCTACCAGGACTTGTAGGACTATGGTTAGATCCATACTAGAGGATGTTGTGGGTGGTGCAGCGTGCAGGTGTAGTGTTCGATGTAGCGTGTGCAGGTACGGTGTGCGTGCGATGTGGTGTATGATGCGGTGTGTGACACGTGCAGGTAGTGTCGTGTACGAAACGATGTGTGACACGTGCGGGTAATGTAGTGAGTGGTGCAGTATGCGGGTTTGGCGTTCAGGTGTGGTGTTCGATGTAGCGATGCAGTATATGATGTGGGTGCGAGTACGTATGTCATGTACGATATGGCATGCAAGTGCGAGTGTGTGCGGTGTGCAACTGAAGAATTCGGTAACAATGTTTATAAGAGGGTACTTGGACTTCAGTTTGATTGATCGAGTCATTTCTTTTCGACAGTGGGAAGCTGCATGCATTAAGGAAAGAAAAAAATGATTGTTAATTTTTGTGTTGATAGATAAGAGGTCGGCTCGGCTCATGTATCGTCGCCGCCTTCTTCCCTCCATTAATTTCTCCTGCACTTCTTCGACAGATCAACGACCCCATCACCACCTCTATCGTCGCCGCCTTGGCTGATGACTACCGGTTGACCGAGTTTGAGACTCAAGTACACAAAACGTTGTATAAATAGAAAAGAAAATTCAAACCTTCTGGTTCATATACATATATTACAAGGAAAACGATATTTTGTCCGTCCGTGGGACTGGCCTGTGCTGGTCCGTGCCCACGTGGCGGACAACTATTGGCCTCCCATTAACTTGGGCACACCTAAACGGGAGAGTTACTGGACGCCTACCACGTGGGGACGGACCATCGCGGACCAGTCCTTCGGACGATGAAAATAGCAGCGTTGATATTATAAACAAGAAATAGTACACCAACGTGAGAATGAATCCCTCTATTTATCTATGTGACTCATGTCGAAAGCAGAACCGAAGTCAGACAGGATAAGCAGGGTTTGAACCTTTCAATCGTAAAAACTATGAGTTGTAAAAAAAAAAAAAAAAAAAATTGGTGTGCCAAAAAAATGTTCCGATTAAAATTCGGTCGAAAGTCAATGTCTCCCTAGAGTTCCACTGATGAGTGGTGTAGATAGACTGAGAAAGGAACGTTGTTGCCCTACAAAATTTATACGAAATATGACTTGAAAATTATAACAAATAAAGTTTGCTAGGAAGATGACGATTATCGTTGTTTAAAATAAGATATTGGGGTCCAGTCTCGATTCGATGTACTAGAAGACAGTCGGAACATAGGAGTTCTGATGGCAACTGACTGAGTTCGGTCCAAATTCGGTTTGGTCGAATTCGGTCTGGCCGAATTCGGTCCGAACTCTGCCTAATTCTCATAGAACAATTTGGCCTAACCGAACCAAATTTGGTCCGAATTTGGTCTGGGTCGGTCTGTCTCTAGACATCACAGTTATGGGTCCCAAATCTGCATCAAATCTTCATTGTGATCAGATTTGGACATCCAAAATTGATGCTGGACTATTTTAGAATTTTATATGACCTAAAAAAAGGTTTTTCAACATATATATATATATATGTGTTTGTTGAGGGAGGAGGTACAAGAAGGAACACAGTACATGGAAGATTCATGGTGTTCGTCCGCATAAAAGCTAAGATAAAGTTCGTACTTAGTTCTTAGGGCTCGTCGTTCGAGACAACATGAAGAAGAGATCTCTTCGAAAAATCGTCTACCTCGTTCATAGAGATTGTTACTGGGTTGGATTTGTGATTTTAGTTGTAATATCCTTCTTCCTTCTTGAGTTCGGTGAGAAAGTTGGCCGGCCCTGGAGATAATATATAGGGGATTCAAGACTATCCTATCAGCCATAGTAATTTCGGCTACTGAGTGGACAGTTACGAAGTTGAAATGTCAATATTGGAGCAGACGCTGAAATGCAGCTCATGCGAAAACAAGAGCGATGCTGGAGCGCAATTATATAGTCAAATTGATTCATTGGATATCCTCATTTTTTTTCTTCTCCTGAGCTATTTAACCTTCTCTCTTCGCACGTTCATCCATCGTTGTTGGTTTCTTATAATCACTCTCCCTTACTTTCCCCAGGGGCGGCCCTGGCCCAGGGCAGATTGGACGACCGCCCAGAACCTCCCGACGAAAGTGGACATCAGCATGAAACTGTCTATAATACAACTAGTATGTAACATGTACCTTTTTTTTAACAAAAACATTGTGGTGTAATGGGTACAATGCCAGACTTATATTTAAAAGGTCCTTGGTTCAAATTTAATTACAACAAATTTTTGGTTTTATTTATACATTTTTTACATTATATTGGGGTTATTTTAAAAGTTTTGCCTTGGGTCTCCAATTGCTCAGGGCCGGCCCTGACTTTCCCAGTCTGTGTAGTAGCGGAGTGCGACCACCGGTAACTAACTTCAGTAACGCTCTCAGGCTAAGCATGATAGGTTTTGGGATGGACCCAGACTTCATTATGGGATTGACCAGTCTCGACTGGACTGAAAGTTCATTATGCTCTAACTAATTACTTGACCCGTAATTCAAACATGAGTACAACCAATATTGATAAGTGGTGGTAACATGAGACTTAAAACGGGATTTCGGGTGGCCAAGTAAAATATCATAGTAATATTTTACTTAAAAAATATTGTTTATTAACGACGGACATTAGCGACGGAAGAGATTCGGTCGCTATATAGCAACAGACTACTAACTTAGTAGCGACTGATAGTTTACGTAAAATTAATTATACATATACATCGCTACATGCGTCACAAATCCGTCGGTAATGTCATACCGACCGATTAGCGACGGACTAGCAACTTAATTAGTAGCGACTGATAGTTCATGTAAAATTAGTTATACATATACGTCGTTATATGCGTCACAAATCCGTCGGTATTGTCATACCGACCGATTACCGACGGAATAGTTCCATCGCTAGTCACGACTAAAATTCGCATAGTAGTGCTCCATTTTTCATTCTCAAATTTTCACAAACAAATTCCCCCCCCCCCCCCCCCCCCCCCCCCCCCCCGCTACCGACCCTCTTCGGCCTTCTCCTCCTACTACTCTGTTCTTCCCTCGACGACCGACCCCCTCCTCCTCCCTCGACGACCAACCCCCTCCTCCACCCTTGGCGACCGAGCCCTGACCCCTCCTCTACTAAAAATTTGAATGGGCTGCAAGTGGATTAATCCATATAAAAAATAAAAAAATATATATGAAACTGGAAATTGCTGAGAAATCCAATTTCGGGGTTGGGTTGTATGAAAAACCCACCCGCAGGATGGGTTTTATGAAATGTCCAGAATTATATAATTCCACGTCAAATATTCAAAGATTTCCTTTAGATGTTCTGTATTTACAAAATTAATACCATAACTACCCCTCCGCACAAACTCAGATCTGGATTGCGATTCTCTTCTTCTTTTTCTTCTTCTTCACGAGAGATCTGAATTCCATTGCTCTCATCTTCAGCAGAGATCGCAAAAATCGTTCGTAGTTCACCATACTTTTTTTTTCAGTCGAACTCCGATCATCGCTCTTCTTCTTCTTCTTCTTCTTCTTTGACAATTAGGTCAATTATGGAGAGAAGATCTTCTTCTTCTTTTCCATAAGAGTTAACATCGTTTTGAAAGAAGAACGAAAACTCTTGAATCTTTATTCATGTCAAATTTCTTTCCACAAAACAAAAAAATAAAAAAATTAGGTTTCTGTCAACTGTTCTCCGTCGATATCACACGAAGAATAGTCATTCTCCTGCATTTTTAACAAGGAGAATGCCATTCTCCGTGTTGAATGCCATTCTCCGTATTTCTAACACGGAGAATGGCCATTCTCCTGTGTTTTAACATTTGAATGACCATTCTCCGTATCATTTAACACGGAGAATGTCATTCTCCGTGTTAGAAACGGAGAATGCCATTATCCGTACTAAATTACACGGAGAATGGTCATTCTCCTACGTTTTAACACTGGAAATAACCATTTTTCGTGTAAATTAACACGGAGAATGTCATTCTCCGTTTTAATTAAGACAGAGAATGTCATTCTCCGTTTTATTTAACACGGAGAATGACATTCTCCGTGTTTCTAACACGGAGAATGGCCATTCTCCTGCGTTTTAACACTGTAATGACCATTCTCCGTGCTAAATTACACGGAGAATGGCCATTCTCCGTTTTATTTAACACGGAGAATGGTATTCTCCGTATTTCTAATACGGAGAATGGCCATTCTCCTGCGTTTTAACACTGTAATGACCATTTTTCGTGCTAAATTACACGGAGAATGACCATTCTTCGTGTAAATTAAGACGGAGAATGACCATTTTCCGTGTAATTTAGCACGGAGAATGGCCATTCTCCGCGTAAATTAAGACGGAGAATGCCATTCTCCGTGTTACTAACACAGAGAATGACTATTCTCCGTGTAAATTAAGACGGAGAATGACATTCTCCGTGTTACTACACGGAGAATGGCCACCCTCATACGAAATTAACATTTTTCGTGTTCTAACACGGAGAATGACCATTCTCCTGCATTTTATGGTCAGTTGAAATTTGAAGGGCTATAACTTTTGACTGGGAGGTCGAAACAAGGCCCGGTTTGTCCCAAAATGAACGTATCTTCGAGGAGCCTGAAAGTAACAGCTTCTTCATTAGACGGCCTTTCGAAATTTTAGAATCGCAAAAAATGATGTTTTGACCTCCGTTTTAGCACTTTTGTCGTTTGTCTCGGTCTTTCCGAAATTTTTCGACAAATTTTTGAAGATTTTTGAGTAGAAAACCTAGATTCGAAAGTGAGCAGCGTATGGAAGAAGATGAAGTATCGAAACATTTTTTTAAGAGTAGTTTCGTGGGTATTTTCAATAAATTAGAAGGAAGGACAAAAAGGTCATTCGGAACCCTCTTTATATATTTTTTGCTAATTCTGGGCACGTGATGAAATGTTATTGTGCGGTGGATTTTTCATAAAATTTTTTCGTTTTTTGGGCATTTCATAAATTTTCTCATATATATATTAGCAATGGATAATTGTGGCGAACTATATATATATATATATATATATATATATATATATATATATATATATATATATATATATATATATATATATATATATATATATATATATATATATATATGTTTTTTTATTTTTTTTAGGAACCAGGTAAATTGTTTCTGGAATCGCTGACATCGGGATTCGAACTCCTGACCACTCGGACCGCATGCATCTCTCTTAACACTAGGCCAGAGGTCATTTTATATATATATATATATATATATATATATATATATATATATATATATATATATATATATATATATATATGGAAACGAGATATGAGCCATAGGCTCATACTCTTATATGAGCCATCCCATGTGGCTTCCATGTGGACCAATAAAAATATAGTGACTTAGAAGAAAAAAATTTAAATAGACAGAAATAAAGATCCCATAAAAGATTTGATAAATAATAACTTACCATGTCTTTGCCTATGAACTTACCAAATATGTTTGCCTAGAAATTTAAATAGATAGAAATAAAAGATCCCATAATATTAATATTAATATTAATATTAATATTAATGTTAATATTATTGTTAATATTAATTTTAATTTTAAAATAAATTTTAATGTCAATATTTTTGATGTTAATGTTAATATTATTGTTAATGTTAATATTAATTTTAATTCTAATGTTAATATTAATGTTAATATTATTGCTAATATTAATTTAAATTTAAATTTTAACATTATTTTTATTTTTATTTTTGATTTTATTTTTATTTTTATTTTGGAGAGACAAATGGCATTATCTATTTAAATTACTAGGCAAACATATTTGGTAGGCACAGATTCGGTAAGTTATGAGATCTTTTATTGGTTAAAAAAAAATTATTTAAAAAAAATTATGTGACATTTTATTTTTATCTATTTAAATTTCTAGGCAAACATATTTGGTAGACAAATATTTGGTAAGTTATTATTTATCAAAACTTTTATTTATATCTATTTAAAATTTCTCTTCCAAGTCACTGTATTTTGATTTGTCCACATGCAAGTTACGTGGGATGGCTCATATAAGAGTATGAGCCTATGGCTCATATCCCGTTTATATATATATATATATATATATATAATTTTATTTTATTTTATTTTAATTTTTTTTATTTTATATATATATATATATATATATATATATAGCCAATGACCCTCTAGCGTAGTGGTAGTGGTGAGGCATGCAGCCCGAGTGGTCAGGAGATCGATTCCCGGTGGGAGCGTTCGCCGCACCACTCGGACTCGAACCGAGATGCTCTTGCACTGCTTCCTAAGAGCAGCGTGTTTACCGATTTCACCATGCCGGCTTACTTGAAATAATAATAGTCAATCCATGTTGAATCATCGAGATTAATGGATTCCATATGGTTTAGGAAACATTAAAATTGATGAATTGAATAAAGACTGCTTGAAATTCATATTTGAATCATCAATAAGCCTTAGTTAGAGCATCATTAGTAGTTGGGACTCTCCAATGCAATTTGGAGCCCAAAATTTCAAAAAAAAGGTAAATGTAGAATGGGTTGGGTTTGCATGAGAATAGTAGGAAATGATAAAGTGAGCTCCGGTCCCAAAAATTGTGTGGCCAAAAATTAATGTAGGAAAAAAATAATATAAAATTTAGAATCTAGAAAGTTGGGCTCCAAATTGGAACTTACTATTCTACAAAACGAGTTTCTACAATCTAGAATCTAGAAATTGGGAGGCCCAACCCTTAGCACCCATGGATGGGTTGGGACCGAAATTGTAGAAATTGGGATTAGGGATGAGACTTATTATTCTACAAAATGAGTTCCTACATTCTAAATCTAGAATCTAGAAAATGGGATGGGCCTTACTAATGATGCTCATCTTTGTAGGTTCTATTTTAATAATCTATTTTTATGTACTATATATTAAGTATTCCCGAACCGTTAGAATTTCAAAGTTTTGTTCTAAATCGAGGTATAAACTCTTGAGTTTCCCCTTTTTCCATTTTTTTTATTATTCATTTTAAATCCATATACATTTTTTTTTAAATCCATATATATATATATATATATATATATATATATATATATATATATATATATATATATATATATATGGGAAAGGGGCCATAGGCTCATACTTACGTGGCTTTCATGTGGAAATAACATATTTAAATACAAATTTTTATTTACATATATATATGTGGAAATAACATATTTAAATACATATTTGTATTTAAATCGATAGAAATAAAATTTTGCTCATATTTTATTTACATAGGAATAACATATTTTTCGCAGTCCTAAGATTGTCAGAATTCTTGACCGTTCTGTGTATATCTTGTCAAAATTTTGGCAGTCCTATTTTTCAGTAATACAAATTTTTTGACAGTCCTAATTTTATATAATCTGTCAAATTGTAAAAAAAAAATTAACACTTCTTATGCACAAAACTACCACAAATATATTATTCCTAATAATTTTTGTAGTGTTCGTAACATTTGCAAAAAAGAAGAACAAAATAAGATAGTATACAAGTAAGAAACAATTATAATTTTTCTGCTGCTGCTGCTGAAGTCCCCTATACAATTCATGGCGGGTTGACCGCCGGTCAAACGGCTGGTCTTCCCTCCTTAATTATTGCCGAATTTTGCTCAAATTAAATATTACTCGAGTCACATACTAAATATTAATAAATTCTATTCCAGTCATTTTTCAACCAAAAATCATACCAACTCCCACTCTCCTAAATGCCCCCAATAGCTAAAATCCAATGATATCCTCCTAATAAAATTTTAAATTTCTATTTGAAGCTTACTAAATTATCAAATCAATTTGCTTATTTAATTTTTGTCTTATCAAACCTATACATTTACCTATTTTATTTTAAAAAATTCTTCCAAAAATCGATATGCAACAAAGACTTGCAGATGAGACGCTTATACGCGCGTGAAAATATTTGGACTTCTTGTTCCTATGAAAATATATTTTCTAGAGAGGGTACAATAACTAGCTGCAAATATAAAGATCAAAGGAGACTGCCCAACCCTATATTATTATTATTATTATTATTATTATTATTATGATTATTATTATTATTATTATTATTATTTCCTTCTATTAATTTCTTGTCTCTTCTCAATTTCGGTATTGACACGCCAAATGTCCGATTAATCACAAATATATACGCTGGTGATGAATATACTTGCTTAGCTGCCACTTACATTTAGATCCCCAAGAAAGTATAATTTTATAGATGAAAGAAATGAAATACATTGATGTTTGTTCTCACAAAGTGAATAAACAACACATTGAAGTACATGATTTATTGTGAGAGCTATGCAATATAATTTTGCATACAATACTAAATTCAAGCATATAATTCGAATCTTAAATACCACTAATATTGAATAGAACTTTCTTATATTATATTATATTTTTATTTTTACATTTTAAAATAAGAGTCATTTAAATTCTTTGAAAGTTATTGAGTCATTGACTAATTAAATCAATAGCTAACAAGATCCCATCCCACTCCACAACAATGTGTTATATAGTATCCTAAGTTGAAGCAAAATAATCAAGCATCGTTAACCAATTTGAGAAGATCAAATAAGCAAAAATTTACTAACTAAGCTTGTTGTCTGGCATTTGTAGCTCATGTAAAAAATAGCACGGACACTAAACGAGATCACCAGGGTTCCAACCCTCAATCATAAGGACATATAGGTGTATATAAGTTGTAATAAAAAAATTGTTTGACTAAACTTGTTTAAACAGTCTAAAGTTATCATAAAAAATTACTAGTATATATATGCAAATGCAATGCACATATTTCATTCTACTTGGAAAGGATAAACAAGGTAAATTATAAGGACACGGCACATTTTACTCAGGGCTGTCCAAGTGTTAGTTTTTCATTATTTACAAGTTTGCCACTGAAAAAATTACTCAGGGCTATCCAAGTGGTAGGTATAAAAGATAATGAGGACTGCCAGGAATTGTGGCAGTCCTGAAAGTAATGAGGACTGCCACAATTCCTGGCAGTCCTAGAAGTAATGAGGACTGCCAGGAATTGTGGCAGTCCTGAAAGGGACATGCTCTACAACAGGACTGCCACAATTTCTGGCAGTCCTAGACATATTGAGGACTGCCAGAAATTGAGGCAGTCCTGAAAGATACTTTGCAGTACAGCAATTTCCTTTCAGGACTGCCACAATTTCTGGCAGTCCTAAAGTCGACATTCCCGAATGAAAAAAAATATATTAGGGTTTATTTCAATATTGATAATAGAGTGAAATATGCATTTTAGGATTTATTTCCATGCATTCTTTGTGAGGAAAGAAGTATTTAACCTTTATTTTCATACATTTTAGGGTTTATTTAATTTTTTGGGTGCCATCGAAATTGGGAAAGAGACGAAAACTAGGGTTTTGATGGAGATGGTGATGATGGAAACGGTGGAGAAGAAGAAGATGATGATGATGAGAAAAAAACTAGAATTTTGATAAAGATGTGAGAATGGAAATGGTGGAGAAGAAGAAGATGGATAGAAGAAGAAGAAGAAGAAGAAAGCTAGGGTTTGTGAAGAGAGAGAGTGGAGAAGAAGAAAATGGACAGCCCCTGAATAGAAAATTTGGACAGCCCGAGTAAAAGTTCCTCAAAGCCTGGCTAGCCCTAATCCTGACTAGCCCCGAGTAAAAAAGGCTGTGCCCTTATAAATAGCCGATAAACAATAGTATTATAGATTACTAGTCTATATGTAACGACCCGCTCCGTCTTAGCAGAACGCCGATCCAAACGGCAAGTGCAACGACTCAAACGAGCCGTCGACCCGAAGAGTTGGCCTCGACCAGATGTAGAATCGATGCAAGGCTTGCATTGGCCCGTCAAGATAAATCCAGACTTAGACTTTCAAAGGCGCGCTCGGAGTATCGCTCGGCCGATGCGAACATCGCTAAGGTGGGTGGCTCCGATGAACCCGTCTTTGCTTAGCCTAGACACATAACAATGCGACACACTTGCTAGAATCGCTAGGCGATAACACTGCGCATGCTAATAAATGACTCAACGCACCTAGCTAAAGGAATAATCCCATCTTGCATGCTTGTTTAGAACATGGAAAAGAACTCGGCAGGTATAGAAACGCTCGCGCCGCGCTCTACGCTCGTGGTAAGGCACAAGCTCACATTCAAGTCCCTTACGCGTTCAACAATGAAACAATGAATGGGTTACAACAATGAAACGGAAGACTATCGACATAGTCGTTCCGAGTAGAGTATAGCAACATTGAAAGACTTCGGGACCGATGGGTCGCCAAGGCGACTCCCGCACGGGGAGTTGCATAATGTATGAATGAATGAATGAATACGTGAAACATGAATGAATGAACGAACAAATGAAAGAAAGAAATGAAAGAGTGAATACAAGATAAGACATGAAAGACGTTAGCGACAGGTATGACGGGCACGTGCAACGGGGCTCGCTACCCGCGCTGCACGGACGCCAACCTGGTCGATAACGTATTATGGCTCAAGACAGCCGATATGTTAAATGACAAGTAAAATACGAAATGGTCGTGGACAAATGGCACGGGCGATGGGGGGAATACCGTGGCCGTCTTGAGGAAGGATTCTGCGGCACGGGCGATGGGGAAGAATACCGTGGCCGGCCTAGGCGGAATCAGACATGGGGCTTACGGGCTGCTTTGAGTGGGGGCTCGGCCACTCAAAGAGACGTAAGGCCAGGCATTTCAAGAAACTATCAAGGTGTACCAGCCATCATGCTTCGATAGGTGAGAATGCCCACGTGATAAGTCCAAAATGGCTTGTAAAGCCAGCGACCCATGCATGTAGATTAAGTGGACTATGCTGGTGGCAATCCACGTGCAAGTTCTTGCATTGAAATCAAAGTAGTCTAAGAAAACTAAATGAAGTATCTCCAGAACATGCTTGAAATGTAATCTCCAGAACATGCTTGAAATGTAATTTCCTGAACATGCTCGAAATGTAACACTCCTGAACATGCCTGAAATGTAACACTCTGAACATGCCCACGACGGGCTAGAACATGCCCACGACGGGCTAGAACATGCCTATGACGTGCTAGGACCCGGGACATGGACACGCTCGTAACATTGAATGTTTACATGAATCACGTAATGTTATTACACATGAATTGTTGACTAACTTGGTTTACTTTGGACAGGGAAGGTCGGACGGTAAGTATGGGTAAGTCGTACATGTATTTTAATGCAGACACTTGAATTCGGCAATACGATATGGGTTACGATATATGCCATGAAACTGATCCTAAGGCAAGATTAGAAAGACAATGAACGATAGACGGTGCACAAAAGTAAATGTAACGTGTTTGGTAATGATAGCATTGCGGGCGAGCTAGCCTCCCCACCAGTGCATAACAATGTACTGATAACCCCACAGTCTGCTTGCTGGAAGCAGGAAACGTCGGCGGGTGCGGAGCTTTCCTTGAACGTGCTAAGGCGCGGAGCTATCTCTGGGGCCTTGGAACGTTGCAAAAGCTGAAGCACCCTATACAGGACATAATGTATTGGAACATCGCCATGTATCATTCCATCTTGTAAGCCACTTGGCACGCCTTTTATGTTTCAGAGAGAGAGCTCAAGAGATTTGTAATATCGGCCTAGCGCCGCTTGTAACCTTCTTGAATATCAATAAAGAGTTCGAATTCGTTTCTACTTGTGTTTATTTACTTTCCGCTGCAATAGGGACACTCTGTGCGACTCTGTGGCCTAGCTCAAATCGGCCGTTTCTGGACTTGGCCTTGCACGGGCGCAACCTAGGCCCGTGCGGCATCACGCCTTAGCGAGGACGATCGCTCCTACGGGAGCGGGGCGTGACACTATATGTACGTGTTTTGTACGTATTTTGATTAGAATATCATAAGGTCAGTTGTCGTCTTTTTCATGTAATTATTCATGTGTGTGTTCTTTCTTTTTACAATGCCAAGATATTCGAAGTAAAAATTGTGTTCTTTTTTTAAAATTTTCTATTGAGAATAATAATCTTTGAAAAATAATAAGGATAGAAAAATTTATTATCATTGGAACATGAAAAGTTGTATGAAAAAAGAAAACTTGCATGCAAACTTTATTGTTTTGACTCCTAAATATAAATGACATGCAAGTTGACATAATAACATCATGTTTATAAATACTCAAGGGTATTTTAGGAATTCAAAAGTTTCACAACCAAATTTTCCTATTATATAGTAGAATAGATTATATTATAATTTTCTATTATAATTAGGAAGATTAAAAGATGTAATATTCTAATATTTATTAAGACTACTTAAGAAGACTAAACGACATGCAACCACCTTAATTATTCTAAATATATTGTTATATTAGTATTATTAAATTATTAATATATAATTTAGAAAAACTAAAAGACAACTTTCTTAATTACCTATATGTCTCTATAAACTTTGATGAACAATTTAATTAGTAAACATATGCAAGGGTATATTTGAAAGAAAAAAAAAATTCACGGTGAAGTTGAACTTTTTTTTATTATATATACTAGTATATATGCACGTGCCTTGCACGTTTTTTATAATACTGGAGAAGAACAAACCTCCTTATTTTTTCTTTTTTTATACATAATTACATAACTATCCATATTAAATGTAATGAATAATTTTAATAGGTAAATATAGATAAGGACATTTTTGGAATAAAAACTTCATCGTGAAACATAATTTTTTCATTGTATAGTAGTATAGATTAGTATTAGTATATGTGCACGCAGGGGCGGATCCAGAAGCTATAGCTATGGTGGGCTACCATATATTTGGGTGGACTAGAAGTAAGCTAACACATATTAAAAAAAAATCAAAAAACAAATATATATATGGAAAAAAAATGTAAATTTTTTTTTTGTAGGCTCTGGCCCATCCCAACACATGCTTGCATCTGCCCCTGTATGCATTTGTGTTGCACGTATTTATTATTCATAGAGTATAAGTAGGAAGATTAAAAGACACTTGGAGTGGATGATGTTGATAAGTTGACTTAACTTTGTTGCTTTTAATATATAGGCTATGGATTTAATCATTCGAGTTTCGTGGTGAGAACTTATAAGACTTAGCAAGTAGCATCACTTTTTCATAATACATTATTTCCTCGGGAATGCGTCTTTTAAATGGTTGTCAATGAAATTAATTGCATATATTCTTTTTAATTAGTTGAGAAATTGTAGGATATTTTTGGAAAGAAAATTTTCACAATAAAATCTATTTTTCACATTATATAATAATAATAATAATAATAATAATAATAATAATAATAATAATAATAGTACAGATAGAATAGTATGTATTTATTTATATTATTCTAACAGCGTGAGTAACTTAGAATTGCCGGTAATAATTATAGGTTCAAGAATTGATACAATTGTTGCTGTAACCCCCCCAAACGAAACAATAATAATCAGAAAATGTAGGAAAAAGAAACAATAATGAAGGCGGGAAGCAATGCAACAACACAAATCCACCAACGGCTACTTTGGATGCCAAATATAGCAAACCAGCCATGCAACCCCCCTCGAATAGCAAACACCAACGAATTTTAGGCCATAAGCAAGCGAGCGAGCGGCCCCACCTTCCCATTCCAATGGCCTCCTCGGTCGCGAGGATGCCCCTTGTCCCCGCCGACGACGTCTTCGGCCCCCACATCCGCCTCAAGAAGGTCCTGCTCCGCGACCCCCACTGCAGTGGCGGCCTCCTCGGTCAAGACCCCCCCGACGCCTCCGCCTCTGCCTCCGATGCTCAGCCCGACACGCCTGCCTCCGCGATGCGCCGCAGGGCGCACTCGCAGATCCTCGACAGCTGGGCCGCGCGCCAGGCCCGGGAGATGGTCACCACCATCGAACGCCAGGCGCACAGGGTCGAGCTCTCCGACCTGTCCACCACCACGCAGCCCGCGTCCGCGCGGGACACCACGTCCCTGATGAACCCGAGGGAGACCTCGCCCGCGGCGTCGGAGTCCTCCTCCTCCTCCTCGGTCGGGAGCAACTGCGTAGCCTCCTCCGTTGCCCCCGCTGCCGGTGCCACCAGCGTCGTCCTCCCGCAGAACGTGCGCGCCTCGTCGCTGATACAGATGTGGAGGGAGCTGGAGGCGGAGGCGGGGGTCGCGCGCACCCCGCGGACGCTCAGCGGGGGGACGAACGTGTCCAGCCTCACCAATGCTTCCGACGATTCCGAGGCTTCCGGGGATTCGGAGCCCGAGGTGGTGGTGACCGCGGCCAGCAGCTGTCCTTCCATGACCAGCAACGAGAAGGGCCGGGTGGGGAGCATCGTGAGGAAGATGAGCTTCAAGGACAGGACGCCGAGAGACACGGTGAACAACACCAGCAGCAGCAGCTGCAGCAGAGAGATCGCCAATGAGCCAGCATTGATCCGAGAGCCACCCGTGGCCGCCTCTGTCGATCGTCAGGAGGGGTTTGCGCTCCCTAGCGGGGGTTTGGTGCGCTTGAGAAGCCGGCGAGACATAGAGGATATGATGGAGAGGATGCGGAAGGAGAGGCAAAGCACTATGGAGGCGTTGGCTGAGAGGCATGCCGTGTCACAGTTCCCACACCGCGGTCGGATTCAGGTGAACTTTCATGTTAATTTACTATGCTTCCTTTTCTTTTGGCTTATATATGATACCTATTATTGGCGTGTCCTAGTGTATTTCGGAGTATTCGGATTGTGTCCAACACGACGCAGCCCATATTTCTGGAGTGTCGTGCCTGATCCCTCTTCTATAGGAAATCAAACTAGCGGCGTTGCATAGATATCCATTTAGTGTTCATCAGTGGAATGGAAAACGTGATTTGTTAAGCAAATTTATTTTTATTATGACAAGTTTATTGTAATATAAGCATGTACTAAAATAGTTCCTTTTGACATGAAAATTCCGTGAGGCCGACCAGTCAGTGCTGAAGCTCAGGTTCCTACGAAGAGAATCAGCAGCCCAAGATCAGCCACAGCCACGGCCTACTTCAAAGAAAAGAGGAACAGATCGGTCACAAAGTGGATCTAGTATCTTATTGTTAAGGTAAAATTCATGCAACGAAACATAATTTCTAAATTACTTTGATCATTATTATTCTTGAAACTTAGGCAATATGAATACGTGAATCAATTGATAGGTACCAATGTATATATTTTGTACATTTGTACATTATATCTTGAAATATATATATTGTTCCGCGAACTTATTGATATTCTTTCATTCAACATCAGAGAGATATTTAACAATGCAATCCAGCACAGTAGTGGTAACGAAGCCCAAATCGCAGAAAGCTCGAGAAATGGCAGTGTTCAGTTTCCTTCCACTTCTCAGGGTCCTGCGCCTTCTGCAAGTCATCTCAGCGTCGCTGACAATCAATATCAGGAAGTAGTAGTCTCCACAGGAGATCAAGAAAGTTCGCAGCCTGAAATGAACTCGGCACTTTCTAGAATTGAAGAGGTGTTTGAACTCAACTCACCCCGTTATAGAGCTGAAGACAGAATCGAACCCAATTCACCGAACACGAGAGCTGAAGACGTGGCCGAAGCCGACTCACCGAATTGTGGAAACGAAGGCGTGTGTGGACTCAACTCACCGCCTCGTTGCAGGAGCGAGGACGCGGCCGAGCTGCTGAACTCGCCAGGTTCTATGAGTGAAGACACGCCCGAACTCAACTCACCGCGCTATAGAAGCGAAGACCTACAAGAAATCCAGAATCCCGATGCTTCGTGGGACGAAAGAAGTTTGTGGGTGAGCAATGTTGATTGGCAGATCACATCTATAGAGTCCTCACCTTCACAAGGTTGGCAAGGTGAAGTTGAACCTTACACTCGGCAGCATGCCGCGGACATCGGTCATATATGGATAGGTAGTTGTTCCCCTTCATGGAGAGGATGGGGACTTGAGGGACAAGATTATCAAGATTTCCTTGAGAATTTCTCAGATAATACAGAAATCCGCGAACTTCTAGAGAGGTATCTACCCACTCTGTTTATGCATGTTAAGGTTATTAGTTCGCGATTAATCATCAACATTTTCTGTGCAGGAGAAGGGTTTCAACATCCCTTGCAAGTGACTTCTGCGGCAAGATGAACCGAATGATCTTGACATTTTTGAACAGACAAGATGAAGTACAATTAGACGAGAACTATTCCAACGAGTACGAAGAGCAACCTATCTGGAGGCAGAACTACGAACTCGACAACGCCGACCATCAAGTCGCGTCAGAACCTTCTCTACTGCCGTTACCTTACCAGTCTGTGCACTACCCGGAAAGTTGGCAGTATACGTCGTTCACTCACAATTTGTCGCTTGATTCACGAGTAAGATTTACGTCTCATATGCACACATCACAACCTCGACATTTCTCAATCCAAGATTTTGTGGTAATTGTTGTAGGAACACGAAAACGTGAACGATTTGAAGACGGAAATGGCACAAATGCGTCAAGAGATCAGCCAGCTGCGGAAGTTGGTAGAGAGTTGCATGACGAAATTGCAGCATTCCATCAAGGAAGAGGTTTCTCACGCAGTTAGGCAATCACAAGGTGCGGATTTAACCATGTTATGGACTTCCTTTGAAAGTTTCGTTTCATGAGTGTTTATACAGCCATTTTACTTATATTGGTCGGTTTATTGATTACAGTTACAGTTAGCGTAGCGAACCCACGAGATTTTTCTAGGAGGGCACCGGATCGGAAGGACACTTGCTGTATCTGCTACGAAGCGCAGATTGATGCATTACTTTACAGGTACAGAGTGCTGATGGACACTTCTATATCGGTTAACTACGACTTGAAAGTTTTCTTACGAGTGCTGATGATCGACACTTTGTAGGTGTGGGCATATGTGCACCTGTTTCAAGTGTGCCCAGGAGTTGCAATGGAGCAGGGGTAGGTGTCCAATCTGCCGCACCTCAATTGCGGATGTAGTTCACGCATATCCTGACTCTCGAGGTTGATGGGTGCACCGGATCCGATACCTAATGTTCAGGTTCTGGCACATTTTTCTTTGGCAACGAGGATTTCAGTAAACCTTAGTAAGTAATCAACAAATTTGCATCGCTTCAGTCGTGTACTTGTAGTTCTTTGTGAACTGAAATCTTGTCAATGGTACCAGATGTAATGTTGTAAATAAGATGTTACCAATCATCAAGAAATTTTCATTTCAATCTTCCTATTCTTTGATCAGAGATTCAGAATACTTTTATGTGCTGTGTTGTGCATTTTGATAAGATTTTAGTGGTGGCATCTTCTTGATACTCTGTTCTCACAAGTGTACTTACCTCTTCCAGCGATGATTATCCAATCCATGACTATGTAGCAAATTAACTTTCATGTTTGAATGGGTTAATCTGAATGTTACTTCATTAGGCATATATATATTAGTATCATGACATATATTGCATTCTGTAAGTAACCTAGCTAAAAATGAACATGCCATGCGAAACCCTAAACTATTCCCTCTTTCCTTAATGGATGGTTATTCTACAACAGATTTTATTTGTCAAAAAGATAAATTTTGAAATAACATAGAGAAAATAAGAGAGAAAGATGAAACGAATATCAAATGTGTACATTATACACTCTTCACATAACAAATTACAACGGAGTCTTTCCGATGAACACACAGTCTTAATTGCTCAAACATAGCATATATTAACGCCATACAATTCTCTAAACAGTAGTAATTAGTAAATGACATATATTTGAAGAGCGAAGATACCACTCGAAGAAGAAGAAGAAGAAGAAGAAGAAGAAGAAGAAATTGTATCCAATTAACAAAAGTAAACATTTGTGAATGTCATTATATATGCAAACGAGTTTGCAAGAAATGTTTCTACTAGATTATATATAAATACCTAGATCAATATGAACCTGTAATCTACTGTTCTAGTTAGGATTTGATTTTCAGCACATGAATAAATTGGGAACCTCAATTTTATCAGTTTATGATCTGCGACATCTGTCTATGCCTTGTAACTGTAGCTGTAGCACTCTTAACAAAGTTCGAAATAGAAGAGATCTAAACAACACAAATTTGATGACATTATTGCTCGTCATATAAAAAAAACAATCATTTATAGTCATGTATCACTCAAAAGATGTTCATCAACTCAATGTAATAGAAGGAAGAAACAAAGCAAAGTAAAAAAAAAAAAAAAAAAAAAACAGAAGATGCAGGTGTGCTTCAATGATTAACAAAGTTGCAGTTGGTCCTTATCTCCCCTTCATCGCCGCTAGTCAGCACCTGGGCATTCCCTAGATTCACCATAGACACCGCAAACTGCTGGTAGAACAGCCAAGGCTGGCTCGCCAGTGCAGCAACCACCGGTGCGGTTCTCGAGTCGGAGTAGAGCAGTTGGTCAGTGGAGAGCAGCCCCATCTTCCTCTGAAGGTTGCTGTAGTACACCGAGTCGAACTTGGTCGGCGTTGTCGCGTCGAAATCAACATATTCCGAGGCCCATCGGCACTTCCTCTTGAGGAAGTTTAGATACTTGTCATCGATGGAGGGATCAGGCTTGCCGGTGCCCTTAAAGTTGTAAAGCCTGTCCTGGATTGCGCCGCACGTGCTCCTCCCAATGGTGTGCGCTCCTGAGTTTTATAGGAACATCATAAAAAGGAGATATTAAGAAAGCAAGCATGACAACATTTTGGAGATGTTCTATCTATAGGAAGCATGTTAGTTTGTTGTCTCTTAAATCCAAGTGGAAAGCAACAATGTAATATCTGGAGTCATATATATAGTGAACTGAGACGAGGTGCGATATTGAAATTGGCCCATACGTCTTAAAAGAGAATTCTCTTGTAAGGCCTGAACCAATTCCAATTATCTACACCTCATGATCCTATCGCCTACCCGATGTGGGACTAAATTACCAACTCCATTGTCACACCATTTTTGAGCGCTCAACCGGAAACGAGATACAATCCAACAAAATGTGCATCAGATGCTTCTAATAGTGCTCAATTGCCTAAGAAAGACTCATGATCGATGTTTACCTAATTAATCATTGATTAGTACAAAAAGCTATACAACCTCTATGTAGGAAAGACTACATAAGGGGTGGGAAGCACCCTATGAAGGAGGATATAGAGTCCTCTAAGTCTCCCTCTAATATAGTGAAGGGTACGGGGGTCCAGATGTACGCAATTTTACCCCCAATATATAGAGAAATCGGTTCTTGACTCGAACATGTATCCTCCAGAAAGCAAACCCGCAAACCCTACACCGCGTGCGCCAAAAATACCGTCTACAAGGGCAGACAGTAATGTACCTGAGAGTACCACCAAGTCAAGTAGGTTCAATCCCTTGGACTGGAAGAACTCGATGAGGTGGGTTACATTCTCGTGGCCCATGGGGACAAGTTCTGCTTCCTTAGCCAGTGACACAACTCCATCCTTCCTGCCATATGCCACCTCCCAGAAAGGCCCTCCAATCTGTTTCGGAAAATATGTATATTAATCAAATATCCGAAATGGAGGGAAGCTCAAGCACTGTATATATATATATATTTGTACCTTCACAGTGGCATCTCTGGCAGCTGCTGTGAGTATATCAGCGCAGGACACGGTCTTGGGACACTTCTTCTCCACCTCGGCCTTGATGTCATCGATCACTTCGAAGCCTCTAAGCGATCCGCTCGCCTTCGCTGACCTCTCGCTTCCCCGGTGGCTCAACAGGATCGACGCGTCGCATCCCTAGACAGAAAAATAAGTAAAATCAAACATAAATAGTGCCACTAGAGCTTGGCAAGGTACATTCCACACTACTTTCCCGGTCCGTTTGACTGACGTACCCTGACTGCGCAGTCGTGGAAGTGGAGCCTGATGAGGCTGGCAGCGAGGGTGTAGTCCTTGGCAATCCAACTCTTGACCTTGTTGTACACGATGGCCTCGACGCTTGGACAGGTCCGGGCATAGTGACCCAAGGTCAGGTCCTGCGCTTCTGCTATGAGCTCGGGCACGGCCTCTTCCAAGGTTGGAACCCCACCCATTGCCATTATGAAATGGGGAAGAAGAAACATGAGGACATGGAAGGAAAGAGAGGGAGCCATCACCTGAACAACAATAGGAAAAGAAGATTGATCGATGGTTTATTGTGTCATGGAGAGGTGCTCTTTTATAGATAGATGACAACAAGTGAACAACGTGGGCTGAACATCCTGACTCAAGAACATGTTAAGCACGTTGCCCTGCATTGTTTTAAAGTAATGAAGAAGAAGAAAATTATGATTGCAATATCTTTATTATTCCACAGCTTAATGAATTGTAGCACTCCTTCCTTCAATACTTCGAAATTCTACTTCTGGCTATTATTTGTGTTATGGGACTCACGTCACATATGAAACAATGCACGCACACCTCCTTTGGATTTGGAATTGATAAGTACATGTTAAAATTTATGTACTAATAAAAAAACTTTTTTTTTATTTCAGAAAATTGTTAAGGAAAATTGTAAAAAAAAAATATATTGATGAGTTCCAAGAGCTAGCATAAAAAAAGGAAGGGAAAAACAATAGCATGACTATTTTATGATCCGTGCATATTTGCTTCACAACAGCTACAGTATGGATAGTCAGTAAAAGAGTTGTCAGTGAGATTTCAGAGAGAAAATATTGGAGAAATATACAGAAACGTAAAAGGTGATAATTATTCATGACAATTGCACAGAATGTTGTTTCTGGTTTTTAATAAACACCAGAAACAAATACACAAAATGCTTTCCCAAACGACATGCTTTATTGCATGAGATGAGTATGATAACCCAATCTTAATTACACAACATACATTCCTACATAAAGAAAAGGGTTATTTAGTAATAGAACCTCACATAATATTTAATATTAAGGTTTGGGTCTCAAAATTGTACAACGTTAGTGTTTGGATCTCCAAATTATTGTTCATGTATGCTAGTGTTTGGATCTCCAAATTATTGTTCATGTAGGCTAGTGAACGGTGATTTGGAGACCCAAGTACTAACGTTGGACAATTTGAAGACCCAAACATTAATATCAACTACAGTAGAAACTCTATAAAATAATACACTTGGGACCACCAAAATTTATTAATTAAAAGAGTTATTAATTAATCGATAAATTAATAATTAATAATTTATATATTAATTAATATTTTATTAATTAAAAGAGTTGGGTTATCGCAATGCAATGGATGTCGAAGATGTTCTGACTCACCCAGAAGAAAATGTAGTTGCACAGTTGTTGACTGATGAAGAAATTATTGAAAGCGTTATTGAAATTAATAAAGATGATATCGATGAAGAAGATGATGAAAGTTCTACAATGGAGCCCCCTTCGCGAAACGAAGCTATTAAAGCGGCAATCACATTGAACAATTTCTTGTTGAGCTATGAGAAAACAACACCAGAAGTTCTTACCATGCTAAGGAAAATTAGAGACGAGATTCAAGGGAAAATTGATTTCAACAAAAAACAAAAGACAATTGAGTCATTTTTCAAGAAACCTTCATAAATCATTCATGTAATATGCTATATATAAGGAATTATTAATTTATATTTTATATGGGGTCTGAAGAAATTATCAAAAATGTATTATCTTATAATTTTAGCGAATTATTAATTTAGCACCCTATCCCCGAGTCGGGACCGGCCAAAAATATTATCTTAGAGAGTTTATTAAATAATCGAGTATTAATTTATAGAGTTTCTACTACATCATGTGAAACCCTATTAATAAATATCCCTAAAGAAAAAGGAAACTACTGTTAAGGACGGAAATCATGCAATAGCCAGGAGTTTGTATTAAATAATAGCTTAATTGTGTTTGGGGGTTGCAACAGAAATATAAATAGACGTGTCGAGCTAAGCGATTTGCTTAGTAAATTCATGAGCCAGAATGGATCCCAAAGAGGCCTACAATCTTTATGTCAATTAATCCACGCAACTATATTATATGCTCCATAACAACTCTTGGTATCTAAAGAGAAATCCTTGTCAAGAATGTCTTACAAAATTGAAAATCCTCAAATGAGGGGTATAGCTCCACTCCAACTCTTTGGTATCACTATTCTCCATAGAGAAAATAAAATAATAATAAGGAAAACTTTTTAGTAGCACTCACCTATACTCTAAAAACGACCGATTTCCAACTGAAATATCTTCTCAATCATCTAATCTGGCTTGAGCTGGCAGTTACACCAGCTTTTCTTGGACAAATTAAACATCCTGCTCCTGATCAACAATCACCCAAAGACAAGAGACCTGGTTCCCAAATGAACCAGCCATTAGCAGGCCATGAAGTACAGATGGATTCAAGCTCGACAGGAGCATGTCATCTGGATAAATCTTGCTCCTCTTTGATGATACCAGAGAAGTGAATAACCTTCATGGTTCTAACCATATGTCACCACCAACCATTGCCGTGTTGTTTTTTCCAGCGAAGAAGAGACAATGATATTCACCCACAAAAGCTGGTGTGGAGTCTAAAGAATCTACAAGGAGAGATGATGTTAAACCCCAAAAAAATTATGATAATTGATTGGTCCACATGCTCTCCAGAAGTGCCACCAGTATATCATTCCATGAGTCCGTCAGTCCTGGCAAACACCAATGCATGCAATCCTCATGCTTCTTTCCGCCTGTAGTAGAAGGATGAGCATCGGCTCTGAACTCGCTCATGTGAGTGATGTCCAATATCTGGAAGCTTGAGCCCTCGAGAGCCTTGAATAAGTGCTTATTCACCAACCTTGCCTCTACATTTGTTCCGTTTTTATCCAAAGAGAAAAGCTCCTCAACCTGAATTTTGCCAAATTAGCATATATTATGCTACAAGTGCAAATACATTACTACTGTGATAATAGAAAATACTCGGACTTGCAATGAACAAATTAAGTAAACTGATGGTGCAAGAAAAACATAGAACACACAGCAATATCTTACTGCCAAAACTTTTATGAATGAAAAAAAGACGACTAAACAAAATTAATGAAATTGACTATAGTAGCGAGGACAATATCCAATAATTTTGCTTTCTCTATTTTCTTAACTTATATTCTATAGAACTTAATTTTTTTTCCTTTTACAAAATTTACCACCATCATACTATGATCCGCTAAAATATACTTTTTATGGATATTAGCAAGGTTCAAAGACCAGAAATCCTTTCTACCATAGCTTTGGGGTCAGCTACATGAATTTATATATAAACTCAAAAATAATTTTTCTTAACTTATGATCTATAGATACTTCTTCTTTTTTTCTTCTTACAAGTTTAGTACCATCATACTACGTTACAGTAAAATAAACTATTTGCATATTAGCAGCTGAAATATGGATACAGGCAAAGTTCAAACCATTTTTAGCATGGAATTTATAGTACGCGACTTAAGAAGTAATTCAAAATCTTTAAATTCAATGACCACAAATCCTTTCTCCTTCCATAACTTTGGTGTCAGCTACATGAAATCATATATAGAGCCTGAAAATAACTTTTGGCACCAATGTTTACATCCCAGTACCATACTTGCTCAACAAATGCATGTATCAGGGTGTAACTTAGGATATTTATGATGATTTATAATAGGATATTTTCCATGCTGGTAACAGAGTTTCATTGATGCACCTGTTCAGTTGATAGTGGTTGTTCACGACGACATGAACCACCCTGGTTCCAATCACCTCGTTCAAAATGCCTCGGAGATTGAGTTCGGAAGAACTTTACTGCATTGGTTCTCATCCTCTTCTCAACATATGATATCTGCATTACAATACATGTTAACAAGTTGCCAGGGGCATGAAAACATTAGGACTACACATCCCAATAATTAAAAACTAATAATCAATTATTCGAAAAGCTTGTTGTAGTGACTATATATAACACATGTAGAACTTGGGTTTTCGGAGCAAAAATCTTGCCAATTGGCAGGCTCCGTGATTGTGTGATAGGTGTGAATATCAATCCAAAAGTTGTGAAGATTTACAAGCCATACCATATGCTTTAGAGTCATATCAAGACCTTGCTCTGAAGTTACTGGAGGTAATACAGGCATACCCTTCTCGAAAATGAGCATTGGTGATTTAATTGGGTCAAACTTTGAAGGAGCCCACCACCTAGAAATCAGAAGGCAAACAAAAAGCTATTGTTAACAAACATGTAAAATTTAGTGGGATATATTACCATTTAACCAACTAGTGTCACCTGATTTCAAAGAATAAACAAACATCATTTATTACCTAAATGAAGTAACAACAAAGAACAATCAAATAACTCTACTATATTCATATGTAGGCCGTTTGGAATATTCCTCTATGATCTGTCAGATTTGCTCAAGATGGAATAGATATCATCACATAAGATAGTATAGAAGAAGAAAAAAAGTAATAAGATAGTAATTTGCATCACTACTCAACACTTCAATGTTCTCAGAAATATTTCCTCTCATTTCTTTCTCCATCTTGTAACCATAACCTTATCATGATATGCTGGGTATCTTGGGATGCTATTTTCTACCAACCTCTAGTGTGTGGGGGGATGGGTGGGTGGGTGGGTGTTATGTGTGTGTACCTTCATTGGAGTCTCTCTCAAGCATCTCTCAATCTTGTGTGACATCCTATCACAAATACCTCTAGTGGTCCTCCTAAGCATATTTCCAGGTTCCTAGTATAGGTATCACAATCGATTTTGGGCCCTTCTTATAAGTATTTGTCAGTTTCAGATTAGAATTTCGGAGTTCTCGATTTCGGAAAAACAATACGTTATAAAAGACTATCAAAAGCTAGAAAAATGTTTGACGCATTTAGGCATAATATTTTGTTGTTTCTCCTAAATTCTAAATGCTATAATATTCAATATTATAATGTTGTATTACTTGCTCTTTCTTTATCTTTCAGTTATCTTCCTTTTTCTTTATCTTCCAACAGATTTTAATGTTAGTATGATGATATTCGGCACAACCGAGTAACCGGATCAACATTGTTTTTTCCCATTAATCTCCTTTTTTTTCTTCTTTGTTGGATTGACCGGGAAAGAGAACCTCGATGCCCGTATCGTCTGGTACTGGGTGGGTATCAACCTACATACTGATAAACAAAAGTACCGGAATGGACAGATACTTATTCATAACGGTCAAAACACAATAATTTGAGTCAGCGTCAGATCAAAATAGGCCAAAACTAATCTGATATGGCTGATACTTATAGGTATCGGCCAATACTATAAACCTTGGTATCTTTTACCAACCATCTTGCTGTGTATAAATTTAATAGAAATATCAGAAATAGATAATGTATATAACATTCCATCCGTTGATCCTAATGTCGTTAGCACTAAATTCCGTCGGCTGATCCTAAATATTGACAACATAATTCATACTGGAAAGATAGTAGAAACTGTTTGGCAGTATCAATCTCGCTGGCTAGTCCCTTCTCTTCCTTATCTGCCCTCCTGAAAGATTGGATGGCATTGTTGTCATGACCTAGCTCTCCTCACCAAAAGGTGCCGGAAGCTAAGCTTCTATGGGACAATACACCCTGGGCAGCTCTAGTCCAAGGTTATATATATATATATATATATATATATATATATATATATATATATATATATAGGGTCCGGATCGGGAGCCCCGTTTCCGGAGCCCTGCCGAAACCCCACGCCCCTTGGCCATTGGATCATGCAGCATCGTGTGGGCCCCGCTCGATCCGATGGTGCAAGGGAGGCGGGGCTTTGGCGGGGTTCCGCGGGCGGGTATCTTGATCCGCGCCTATATATATATATATATATATATATATATATATATATATATATATATCAAAGTCTTATGTCTCTAGTGGTTAGCAGGTGGAGACAAAACGCTCCTTGTTGGGTGGCGAATTATTCCTACCATTGATAAATGGTGGGAGTGTGTGTGTGTGTGTGTGTGTATCAAATTAACAAGTATAAGTACAAATATAAAAGAACATTATTTAGGAATCTAAATCAGTAAATAATTTAAAGAGTCCAAGTAATTCAAGAGTTTACTTTAAGAACTAACTAATTTAACACTTAAAACCCTTCATCTCAGAAGATATCTCAACAAAACCTTTGGCCAAAATTTGAAAAAAAAATCGTCTTGGCCAATCAATATATTGGGTTTTGTCCGATATGTCCGCCGATATATTTTATACGACATAACGATGTATTTGCAAAATCGTATCGTTTTACCTATGAGACTGACATGTCGGACGACATTTACAACCATGCCCTAGTCTCACACAACTACCATAAGCTTAACCCCTTGAACTAAGTGAAATCATTATCAGTCTTGTCTCTCCTTTCTGGAAGGGTGTTCATAAATCTATTGTTGCTTTCCAGCCTAGTATTCGACACATTATTGGCTGTGGCAACATAACTAGATTTTGGAAGGATCCTTAGGCTTACAAACAACCTCTCTCCTTCACTTTCCCCATGAGTTATGCTTGTTGTCTTGTTGCCAATGCCTCGTCCCCTCATGGTAATGTCACTAGCTGGGCTCGACAATTTCATCATATTAACAATGAATTAACAGTGATATCATGTCCAGACCGCATCGGGATAACTTTATGCCTGACCGTAGAATAACAGAGGGTAGCAAACTGAAAAGATTAAAGAAATTCATGGAAGTCATGTGAACATAAAATAGTTTCTAGGGTTCGATGTAATTAAAGGAAAAAGTAGAAGGTATTTAAATGTGAATGCCCTATTTTCTCCTGCAATTTAAACTCATGCAACCAAGGAGCAGTAATACACTTAAAGTTAAGAAGATAATTGCAAAATGCCACATTCAACCTTTTATATTCATCTCTCCCGAAATATTCTCCAAGATCATGGATACTCACTCCAAATTGGAGCCGTATCTCGTGTCCATGTTGAATACGTGTTCGACACAACATAGACACTCTGAAACTAAGGTATGAGAATATCACTGATGTGTTTGTTTGTTGTATGTAACGTCCTCATATTCGTACAACTTATTAGAGTGATAGATTTGAGAATATGCCACTCTGAAATCTCTTCTAGGAGAGAATTAATGATAATTACAAAATTTCAATCTGCTGACTACAAGAATACTAAATTAATCCAAAAAAACTATATGTGCCATTCCCGACTCGCAAAGTTAAGTGATTTGGTTCCTGATGATAATCTACTTAGCATCAACCATAATATGGCTATTTGGATATCATATCAGTGCATCATAATCATTTATAAATGTATACATAAAACTAATAGCAAGATGCATTTACTCAATTTTCATTGCAGTAAAATATTTCCATGTCAAAATTTCAGACAAAAATGTAAATGTACTTATGTAAATACTATTCGTATATAGAAAGCAAGGAGTACCAGTGCCCCGTATTGAAAATGATTATGTCATGGAACATAGGTGCCTCCATCCACGTGTGTTCTGGAACATCAACGTCTACTCTATAACCTTGCTTATATCCAAGCGATTCTAAATCACCTCCACTAGCACTGGCTGACCAACTACCTACAAGGATGTCAAGATATAAGCAACCTAGAAAAAATACAGTATATAACATATTCCAACAGCTTTTAATTATCAATAAGCAGAGAGGGTTCTAGAGCAAAATCCTTGGCTAGCGTGCACTGCACCTGACCCACTTGTCATTTGTCAACAAGGAAGGGGATGATGATTGAGGAAACAACTAAGAGGCATGTGATTGAGGAAAGTACTGCTCTTATTTGAAACAATGTGCTGTTGTGATGGAAATATATGAAATTTACAAATTCTTTCAGAGAACTAAAATAATACAAAGAAAGAAAACAAGTAATTCACAAATACTCGGAACCAAATGTATGCCCCTTACCTACCATAACGTGCCAATAGATTAGTACGGTGGTAGGCCACTGTTACATTATACTCCACAAAAGTGAACCCACGATCCGCACCAGCTGGTCGCCACTTCTTCACCTCCTTCGCCACCTGCCTCAGTGTGCAAACCAGCGACACAAACATGTTCCGGTTTAGTGAGTCCCCAACAAAGCCTACATCAGACCAAGATCAATAATTTGTGCATTAAACCGAAAGCTATCACAAAATTACAACATAGAAAGGTTAGATAACCCATGTTAAGAGAGCTACTGGTGTTAAGAGAGCTATCAAAAAGACCAGGATGTCCTCAACGTACAACAATACAAACTAATCCCTATACAAAATTACAAATTAGTCCCTTTTGTTTTTCTCAGATTTACCTTGTTTAAGGCCAATGGATGGAAATTAAAATAATAACATGGTACCTCGTTTCCTGTTTTGAAAATGACATGGTTAAGGGCCACTTTAGATTGCATGTACGTTTCATCTCGGACTCCATTTGGTACCAAAGGCAAGGTACGAGCCAAAAGGCTTCTATTTCGGATGGACGTTTTTTTCAAACGTGTCATTCATTTTGAGTCTCAAATGGGCGTTCTTGAAACGCTAGCCCAACAAGCATCTGGGAAATGAGCGTTTGAGCAGATGGGGTGAAGTGTGACTTCAATCCAAACAAGCCCTATGTGTCCCCCTTAGAGATTCTTATTTTAGTTCTCATATGATTTGTAAAAGTGAACCATAGGCCAATAATGCTTACAAAACCTTTTTGGACAAATTATCTTGCTAGGTATTGCTCCGCCTAGGCGTCCGCCTACGCCGCCTCACCTTCGCGTATGTCGCCAACCTCCGTTGGTCGCCTACTCCACCGCCCAGAGGCGGAGCCCAGAAGGGGCACGGGTGGGCTGTAGCCCGGCCCAAAAAGTTGGAAAAAAATAGGGATATATGCAGCAGTAGCCCCTGGGCTCCACCTCTGTGCCAAGCAAACCCTGAGAACACATACTGCTAGCAGCCCATTCAATTTGTAAACACAATCAATTTGTAGACAAAGGCAGACCCCTTTCAATTTGTAAACACATGAATGTTTGTAGACAGAAGCGCAGCCCATTCAATTTGTAAACACATGCTGCTAGCAACTCACCCTAACAAATTTAGCAGCTGCCAACAGAAGCAGCCGCACGAGCCTGTGTTCTCCGGACGGTGGACCAGATTCCAGTTCTATGTTCTCCTCTCCACAAAGTAGCAGTGCCAGCGGTTCGGGAAAGTTGGCAATTGGCAACATCCGCGGAAGTTGGCAAGTGACAACGTCGACGATCTTCCAGTAGGTAACAAAGTTGTCAATTCTGACAAATAAATGATCTAAATTTTGGGAAAAAATTGTCATTTATGATCTGTATTAATTAGTTCATCAAGTATGATCATGTAGGTAATAAAGTTACGGTTTTTTTTCTCTGAATCTTCTGATGGCAATGGCATGTGATTTTAATGCTTGTTTAGCCTTGCCATCATATTTTAAAGTATTCACCTGCAAGTGCTAAGGTGACTGCAAGTACATCACAGTTTACTTGATAATAGAACTTTTAATGCTTGTTTAGCCTTACCATCATATTTTTTGCAACTATTGCTGTTGTTTCTGGTATGCCCCTATCAAATTCGAAGGATGATGGTGTTACAATTACATCAAATTTGTCCCCCCCTAATTTTAGTTACTAGCTCCGCCACTGCCACTGCCACCGCCTACCGAAAAGCGGTGCGGAGAGAGACCGTATACCGCCTAGGCGGCCGCCATTTAGAACACTGAGCGAGAAAGAACTTGTCCTTGAAGAAAATTTTAAGCCTCTTATCGTCCTTCATAATGATTGGCCATCTTCCAAGAACGAAGGCAAGGATGTCCTCCTACCAAAACCACCTTTGGCATTGCCTCGAGTGTTGCATGAGATAGTAGTGTCCCACATTCATGTTTTTGCACTTCGAGATTCGACCACTTATGATCATTTTCTTATGGGTTCTTTTGATACGCGCCATAGTCCCTACAAATAAAGATTCTTGTGGACGTGTTTCTATGAAGCTTCTACTACATGAGTGTCTATTCCCAAAGATCCCCGAAGCATTATTGTCACTTCTAGCAAGGGGGCATTAGTACTATAATCACTATAGGAGAAGCTACTCAGAGAGCGTAGGGTGCCATATTTGATTGATGATTGTGCACTTCCATCATGTGTTCCTGCCATGTGCCTACTATAGACCGCTCGTATCATTAATTAATTGATGAGCAATTATTTGGATTAAAGTACGTTACAAATACTTGTTGATCATGATCCCTACCTCCGTTTGTATGTTGCTGAACTCGCGAGAAGATTGATGTTTAAGATCGAATTATTTTCTAGATTTAGATATTTAAAGGATAAATGTCGACTTTCAAATGTTTGTTTATGTTCTAAGTATTTATTTGTGGGGATGCGTACGATTGACTTACAAGTTAAACAACACAAATTTAAGACTCTTGTCTACGCTAAGTATCTATTCATTTTGACTAGTCAAGTTCAATTTTCATAGAAGAATTCAAGGACGAGTTCAGTCCAGCAAAGGGAGTCTGATGCAAGAGCGCAACTGATCAACTTGATCAATTTGTTGACTGGTCTAATATGTTTCAAGGGAGTCCACATATTGCCAATTTTGAATATTATTTTACATTTTTTTAGGACTTACTTTTGGTAACTTATGCATGTAATAAATCTAGCAAATTTGACTAAGATATTTCATTTCTTAGGATTAGATTTAGTAGACATTACTTTAGGATTAGGATTAGATTTATTCTTCTCCAAGTTTTGTAAAGACTATATAATGGCTTCATTGTACTAGTTATACTTAGCTCCAATAATATAACTATTTTTGGTCGAGATTTGTGATCGTTATTTTTGGTGGACTCCAACCGTTCGTGGATTCGGACACTTCTTATGGATTCGAGAGCTGCTCATGGATGCTCATGGACTCTGACAAGTATAACGTCCATTCCATGACATTGGTTATCCTCGTTTCACTTCGACCACATTCCATCGATTTTCGTCAATCCACTCTGAACTGTAGTAATACCCACGGTATTTTTCCTACATCAACGCCACTACATATTGTATCATTCTTTATTGTAGTGGAAAATGTACATGGAAGAGCACCCTTTGAAAATTACAAGAAGGAGAGGACATAGATCACCTATGTTCAAAAAACTAAAATAAATTAAGAGATCACGCTTCAACATAATTCCAATAAGCAAAGTTCATATCTTTCTTTATCCTCCCAACTTCTACTAATTACAACAATAATCATGTGCCTCACCTTTGATTAAATATGTATGCAATAAACACCCCCAAAATTTTACTAAGTTTATGCAAGAAAAGCCTCAAAATTACGAACTTACAAGAATGACAAGAATGTGATGGTGCGCTCCTTACCATTTATGCAATAAAGAGCCCAACTGTTAATGAGTTACAAGAAAACACTCTCAAGTTTTGAAAAGCCTCAGATTTTTGGAGTGTCCGACAATACTAGAACAAATTTAGTAGCATTTCTCATCCTCCCAACTTATCACTGCTGATCAACTAAGACCCCAAATTATACTAAAATTATGCTAGTAAGGCCTCAACTCAAATTTTGATAATTTACAAGAATGCGCTGCTGTTCCTTACCATTTATGGCAAAAAGACCCTAACTTTTTTTTTTACTAAAATTCAAGGGGAAAAAAAGAGAGGAGGAGATCGACGAAACCTATGTTGGTGTTGCGGAAGCGGCGAAGGAAGCGGAGCGGATCGAAGGAGGGGAGGCGGCAGTCGTGCGGCTGCCAGCGGTAGCGGAGGAGGTCCCGGGCGTTGGGCTTGGAGACGCAGTTCCACCCCTTGAATATCTCCCTGCAGGAGCCGTAGGAGTACCGGGCGGTGACCGGATCCGATTCCGGCGACCGGATCCACGCGCCGGCGGAGTAGTTGCACGAGGAGGAGGAGAAGGAGGCGCGGTGGCCGGCGAGGAGGTGCTCCTCCGCGGGGGAGGAAGAAGGGGGTTTGGAGAGTGAGGAGAAGAGGATGATGGAGGAAAGGAGGAGGAAGCCGGCAAAGTAGGGGACGATGGACGGTGGGTGCCGCTTCACATTGTCCGGCGAGGCCATCGAGTGAGGTTGGGGTTGGGGTTGGAAAGGAGATTTGTTTGTGTGACTACTAGTGAAGGATACAGACACGGCCCGGCCCACAAAAGTCCTATACGAAATCTGCCTGCCCTGTCTACCTAGTGTCCGTGTTGCTTTCTACATAAGTTACAAGCATTGCACTTATGTGTAAAAAGTTAGACTATTTATAAGGGCACATAAGAAGTTTATCAGGACTAGCCAAAAGTAAATTTTGATTTATTTACAAGTTTGTCATTGAAAAAATTATTCAGGACTAGCCAACATGTGAGTATATAAGTCAACTTTTTATTTTTATTTTTTGCTCTCCTCTCTTTCCTCACAAGAAGAAGAAGAAAAAGAAGAAGAACAAGAACATCAATTTTTCCAAACCTATTTTATTTTGATTTTTTGCTCTCTTCTAATTTCTCTGATCTCTTTCTCCAAGTCCTAATTTATTTTTCTTCTTCTTGTTTGGGCATTATGGATGAAACCCTAGTTGTAGAAGAAATTGGGTTATCAAATCTATCAAATCTATTAATCTATTAGTCTATTAACCAATTTTTCTTTATTAATAGAAGAATTATGCATGAAATCCTAGTTGTAGAAGAAACCCTAGTTGTAGAAGAATTTGGTTCATATCAGGACTGCCACAATTTCTGACAGTCCTAAAAGTATTGAGGACTGCCAGAAATTGTGGCAGTCTTGAAATATACTCGATGTACAACATACTGCCACAATTGCTGGCAGTCCTAGAAGTACTGACGACTGCCAGGAATTGTGGCAGTCCTGAAAGGGACATGCTCTACAGCAGGACTGCCACAATTTCTGGCAGTCCTAGACATATTGAGGACTGCCAGAAATTGAGACAGTCCGCAAGTTCCTTTCAGGACTGCCACAATTTCTGGTAGTCCTAAAGTCGAAATTCTCGAATGAAAAAAATATGTTAGGGTTTATTTCAATCTTGATAATAGAGTGAAATATGTATTTTCGGGTTTATTTCCATGCATATTTTCATGCATTTAGGGTTTATTTAATTTTTTGGGTGCCATCAAAATTAGGAATGAGAAGGAAACTAGGATTTTGATGGAGATGGTGATGATGGAAATGATGGAGAAGAAGAAGAAGAGAAGAAAACTAGGATTTTGATGGAGATGTGAGAATGGAAATGGTGGAAAAGAAGATGATGGATAGAAGAAGAAGAAGAAGAAAGTTAGGGTTTGTGAAGAGAGAGTGAAATTTAGAAATGAGATTGATTTTTGGGGTTTTGGGGGGTGTGGGGTTTGAACAACCCACTGAGTGGAATATTTGGATAGCCCAAGTAAAATTTTCTCAAATATTGACTAGCCCTAATCTTGGCTAGCCCTGATAAACTTTTGGTATGCCCTTATAAATAGCCAAAAGTTAATAGGGTTAGTCGGGATGTATCTCAATTTTAAGCGGACTTGTAACTCAATTGGTATTGTTTCACGTAGGACTATTACTCTAGCTCCCCAACATGTGGGCAAGGGTGCCATGTTTGCAAACCGAGGATTTGGTATGGGGGCTGAGATCGTATAGATGGTCGTTGGCGAGAAGGCACAACTTGTTAGATTCACATCTTTTGATATGCAATGGCAGACGCAGAACTCGTTGTGCAACTGCAAACTGTCAAGCTCCACCACACAGGTGTGGTGGACTGCTGGTTGTCAAGGATTTACTAAATATGAGCATATACACAGGAACAATCAAGTAGGGAATTCCAAGTCTCTGTATGAGTGATATGGTCCTAATTTTACTTGAGAAACTGCCTGTAGAAGTTAAAAACCAGGAACACCTAATATACCTTCCAGATTGAATGTTAAGCAAGTTGTGACACTCCGTTGTCTCAAAATCTCTGTTGAATATATATATATATATATATATATATATATATATATATATATATATATATATATACGGAAGCGGATCAAAAGTTTTCCTTAAAAAATCCCCTAAAAATTCCCTCACTCTCAGCCGTAATTTAATATTAATGTTAATATTAATATTAACATTAAATACTAAAATTAATATTAAACTTAACATTAAAATTAATATTAACATTAACATTAATATTAATATTAACATTAACATTAATATAAAAATAAAAATTAATATTAATATTAACATTAATATTAACATTAACATTAATATTAACATTAAATTACGAATGACAGTGAGAAAATTTTTAGGGGGTTTCTAAGGAGGACTTTTGATCCGCTCCATATATATATATATATATATATATATATATATATATATATATATATATATATATATATCTGTGTGTGTGTGTGTGTGTGTGTGTGTTAACATTAACATTAATATAAAAATAAAAATTAATATTAATATTAACATTAATATTAACATTAACATTAATATTAACATTAAATTACGAATGACAGTGAGAAAATTTTTAGGGGGTTTCTAAGGAGGACTTTTGATCCGCTCCATATATATATATATATATATATATATATATATATATATATATATATGTGTGTGTGTGTGTGTGTGTGTGTGTGTGTGTGTGTGTGTGCGCGCCACCACAATTGGATGTCGCACAAAATCAACAACTCTTTATGTACATGCAGATACATACAATTGTTACAGAAAAGAAACAATCGTTACACTGAATTGTGCTCAAGACATAACTGGAACCTTCTCTCAATATGGATTAACAGAGACACATAAATCAGACTATTACATCACATAACAAAGGTTCAAACAACTGCACTTCTTATTATAAGGAGCCCTATGTAATCTAAAAGAAGAGTCGTAGCACAAAATAGAAACCAACTAATCACCATATTCAGCTTTTTACATCTTTGGTCCTTCATAAGAACATCAATTTAGGGGCCAGAGAACTGTTGTCGAAATTTCCTTTAACACTTTGATTTCTGCAAACTTGAAACAATAAAATAAATTAGAACAAAGTTACCGGCCTATGGGGAAGTCGTGCTGAACGCACTGCCCTAAGAGTTGATCCGAGGTCTTATGTGCAGACTTCTCTCAGATTCTCCTAGTGGTAAAACCCCCGGTATCACCGGCTTCTCGCTGTCGCACACAACGTCGAGAGATCGACCCGAACTTAGCCTTGCCCAGACGCGAACGGAAGAGCAGAAGACAGGGAAGAGAGCAGCTGAGCGAGAGAGAGAGAGAGGAGTAAATTTTTCTGTGTATTGCTCTGAGAAAGGAAGCTGAAATATATAGGCCTCAAAGACCAACCACCATTGGTAATTCCATGGACGTGCACAAATGGGGGGCTAAAGAATAGGTGTGTACAAAAAATTGTGTGGATGGAATTAGTCAAAGAAAAACTTGAGGAATTGATTTTGCAAAAGTGTATTCACAGCCAACAATCCCCCCCCCAAAACCAAGATCCGAAGTCAAAGATAACAACTACAAGTATTAGTGATAGAGAAATCTGGGCAAGAGTATACTATGCATAAATGAGATGGACCGCAGCCTTGAATCTCACGTAGTGACTAATCCTTTATCTGAAGAAGTACTTGATGGACTATGCCTTGAATCAGACTTCTTGAACCAGATTCAGAGATTAGCACACATAGTACGCTAGAGGTTCTTGGGTCTATCGGGTGGCGCTTTGAATGGCCATGCGCACTTATACCAAATTCATAAGAGTTGTCTGAGATCGCCCTGTCTCATAGTCGCGGCCTTCACGACCTCTTATATAGGTAAGTCCTCCAAGGGTTGGTGATCGGAGTCAACCCCGCAAAATAATGCTTGGACCTATTAAGAGTTTTAAAAAACTCATCCTAACCAGATCACACTGGAACACTGTCACCATAGGGATGGGATATCATTGTACAACCTCGTACAGCCACCTGGGCATTAGTTTATGAGAATTTAATCTCTAAGTCAGTGTTCCATAAAAGTCACCGAATTTCAGCTTGTTTCTACCCATTGAACCGGCTTCTTGGGATCTCCAGTCAGGCTCGGTTGGGTTGCCACTGCTGGTGACTTATTTATGGGCTTAATCCCATCCCCCTCGATGATTCTAGGATCAATGTCCTAGACAGACCCTTTGTCAAGTGGTCTGCAAGGTTCTTTTCTGACTTTATATAGTCAAGAACCACATATTTGCCTAATAGGCTCTTGATTGACTTGAAGCGCAGCTGCAGGTGCCTGTTCATCTTAGCATTCACAGAATCATGCTTTAGAAGTTCTATAACAGATTTATTATCACAGTTTATGGAAATAGCAGGAAACAGGAATAATGGAAACAGGTATATGCATAATCAAATTTCTAAGCCATTCAGCTTCTGTACAAGTAGTATCCAAAGCTATCATTTCAGAATCCATAGTACTCCTAGCTATGATAGTTTGTTTGCATGAACCCCAGGAAATCGCAGCTCCTCCTAGTGTAAAAACATATCCAGTTGTGGATTTCACATCATGTGAGTCAGTTACCCAATTTGCATCTGAATAACCTTCTATGATATCAGGGTGTCTAGAATAATGAAGTTTATAATCTATAGTACCCTTAAGATATCTAAATACTCTTTCTAATGCAGTCCAATGAGATCGATTTGGGTTAGAAGTATATCTACTAAGTCTTCCAACAGCAAATGCAATATCAGGTCTGGTTCTATTTGTTATATACATAAGAGAACCTATCATCTGAGAGTATCTATGTTGTTCTACAGGTGAACCTTCGTTCTTCTTGAGAATAATACTACTGTCAAAGGGAGTAGGAGCATGCTTCTTATCAAAGTAATCAAATTTCCTTAGCATTTTCTCAATAGAATGTACTAAGGATAAAGTATAGCCCTCTTTGGATCTGGATACTTGCATTCCTAGAATCAGGTTGGCTTCACCTAGGTCTTTCATGTCAAATTTGCTAGATAAATAATCTTTAGTGTTATTTATCAACTCAAGTGTCGAACCTAAAATGAGAATATCATCTACATACAAGCATAAAATGACACAACTTCCACCAGAGTTTTTAGAGTATATACATTTGTCATACTCATTTGGTAAGAAACCATATTCTACAATCACTTTATCAAATTTGCTGTGCCATTGCTTGGGAGCTTGCTTTAGGCCATAAAGAGATTTTACTAATCTGCAAACTTTGTTTTCTTGACCTTTAGCAATAAAGCCTTCCGGTTGCTCCATGTAGATTTCTTCTTCTAGATCACCATTCAAAAAAGCTGTCTTTACGTCCATTTGGTGAATCAGCATGTTATAAATGGAAGCTAAGGCTAGAAGGGTTCTAATAGAAGCAATTCTAGCTACAGGAGAATAGGTGTCAAAATAATCTAGTCCCTTTTTCTGAGTGAAACCCTTAGCTACTAATCTAGCTTTGTATTTTTCTATAGTACCGTCAGCTCTAAATTTCTTTTTGAAGATCCACTTACAACCTATAGGTTTACTACCTAAAGGTAGGTCTGCTAAAAACCAAGTATTGTTCTCCATAATGGAGTTGTACTCATTGTTTACGGCTTCTTTCCAGAAAGGAGCATCAGGAGAAGATATTGCTTCTTCGTAAGTTGAGGGATCACCCTCTATCAAGTAAGTGAAGAAATCTTCCCCTAAATTCCTTTCAATCCTTCCTCTTTTACTTCTTCTAGGTTCTAGGTCTTGTTCAGGTTGACAGTGGGAACTTGTAGAAGGAGCTAGGGAAGAACTTGAGGGATTGGAAGAAATTCTATTCTTAAAAGGGAATACATTCTCAAAGTAAACTGCATCTCTAGCTTCTATGATGGTATTGTTGGAGATTTCATTTACTTCAGAATTAGTCACTAGAAATCTATTGGCATTGCTATCTAAGGCATATCCTATGAACACAGCATCTACGGTCTTGGGTCCAATCTTTCTCTTTTTTGGTTCAGGGATTCCAACTTTTGCTAGACATCCCCAAACTTTGAGATAATGGACTCTAGGAGTTCTACCTTTCCATAATTCATAGGGAGTCTTATCCTTAGATTTACTAGGAATCCTATTTAGGATGTAACAGGCTGTTAACAAAGCTTCTCCCCACAAGTTATCAGGAGCACCTGAGCTGAGAAGTAAGGCATTCACCATGTCTAACAGAGTGCGATTCTTCCTTTCAGCAACTCCGTTGGACTGTGGTGAATAAGGAGCAGTTACCTCATGAATGATACCGTGTTCTTCACAGAAGTTGGTCATATCGTTTGAGGTATACTCTCCGCCACGATCAGATCTAAGGATCTTAATCTTTTTCTCTAATTGGTTTTCAACCTCTGATTTGTAAACCTTAAACCTATCTAAAACTTCATCTTTGGTTTTGAGAAGGTAGGTATAGCAATACTTCGAACAATCATCTATAAATGTGACAAAGTATTTCCTACCACCTCGAGTCAGAACCCTATTTGAATCACAAACATCACTATGAACTAGTTCTAGAAGGTCAGAATTCCTTTCTACAGTTTTGAAAGGTAGTCTTGAATGTTTGGCTTGAACACAAATCTCACATTTGTCTTTATTATCCACAGGAGACTTGGGAATAAGATTTAGGTTCATCATCCTTCTAAGGGAACCCAGGTTCACATGCCCTAATCTACCATGCCAAACATTAGAAGATTCTACATTGGAAACAACAGGAGAAGGGTCTGACATTTTATTAATTGTGCTAAGAATAAAAAGACCATCCTTTACAAATCCTTTTCCAACAAAGGACTCATTCTTAGAAATAACAACTTTATTGGCTTCCATAACAATCTTGTATCCAGATGCTACAAGAAGGGAGCCACTAACTAAATTTCTTCTAACAGTCGGCACATGAAGAACATCATGAAGAGGCAGAATTTTTCCTGATGTCATCTTCAGATCTATTCTTCCTCTTCCTACAATCTGTGCCGTAGAGCCATCTCCTAGGGTTATGCCTCCTCCACATGATTCCTGATAGTTTGAAAAACAGGAGCGATCAAATGAAACATGAACATTAGCTCCAGAATCCAACCACCAGTCATCAGAATGGTAAGAAATATTAACTAAAGGTTGGTAAGTCACAGACCTGAAGGAAACAGAAGATCCATCTAGAATCATATTGGCTTCAGGTTTGGCTGGACCTTTCCCCTTATAGGGAGTCTTGATAGGTTCCTTCTTCCTCTGGAAACAGTTGAAGGATAGATGGTTTGTCCTACCACACACCAAACAAAATTTCTGTTGATCCTGAGTCTGACTGACATTTCTAGGTCTGAGGTTTTGCTGGTGGTGACGGTTCTTGTGGTTCTGCTGAAAGTTAAGCTTCTTCTTGACGAAGTTCTTCTTGGGTTTGAGAGGATTACTAGGCTTAGGTTTATGAGGGGGTGACTCTACTAGGTTTACCCTAGCCTTAGTCTCAGTCTTAGGGTTAGACCTTAGCCTAAGCTGTTCTTCAGTTCTAATTTTATTCAAGACTTCAGCAAAAGTAAGGTCGCCTTGGGTATGAGTGAGATCTCTTTTTATATCAGACCAAGAAGGGGGGAGCTTATCAATTAGGCAGGCTATCTTATGTTCAGCAGAAAAGGTTGTACCTTTAGCTTGAATGTGCCTCACATATTTTTGGAATTCATGGATTTGCTCATTCATGGGTTTGTCATCTACCATGAAGTACCTATTAAATGCTGAAGAAGTGAATCTTTCGATTCCAGCATCATCACAGGCATATTCATCTTCTAGAGCATCCCAAAGTTCTTTAGCGCTTTTATATTCAAAGAATATATCATAAAGTGAATCAGATAAAGCGCTTAGAATTCGATGGAAGCAGTGGAAGTCTATATCCTTAGGGGTTTTGGGTTTGGAGGTACTGGAGGGTTTGGACATTCCTAAGTCAGACTCAGTGTCGTCAGAATCATTGGTGATGGGTGTAGAGCCATCAATGGCTGACATCAGTCCTAAAGTGGTGAGCCAGAATCTCATTTGACTCTGCCACCTCTTGAAGTGGGTGCCGTCAAACTTGGCTGGCTTAGCAGTCGAAGTCTCGTCTTTTCCAGTCATGGTGACAAAATTAGGTGTCTAAGGACTGCAGGAATAAAGATGCAACTATTCAGACAAGGGCTCTAAAAATAATGAACTTTCCCTTGAAAATACCAAGTTTTCTAACTAAGTATTCAACAAAGTGTAACTTGGTAATAGTTCTAGCAGAATAACTGAACAATATAATGATAAAAATTAAAGTTGTATCAAGTAGGACAATTTATAGCTTGCTTGCTAACAACAACTTAATACAGAGTTAGCCTTAAGAAAACCTTAAAGAGTGTTAACTGAACAATCTTTTTTTTTTTTTTTTCTTGAAAGTGTGTTACCATAACAAAAATTTGCTTAACAGAACCTTAAAGAGAACCAAAAAATTTGCTTAACAAAAATTTGCTTAACACAATAAAAATTTAATAATAAGGCTTAACAGAACCTTAAGGAAACCAATGGTCTAACAGGAAATGGTCTATCAGAATAAAGATTTAATAATAGCTCCTAATAAGGCCTGTGATGGGAATTTTTTTTTTTTTTTTTTTTAAATTAGAACAATGTTCTAATAAATTAACAGAACAATTAACAGAACAATGTTCTAATAAATTAACAATGTTCTAATAAGTTAACGGAACAATGTTCTAATTAAGAAAATTAACAGAAGTAAAAATTTAAGATTTTTTTTTTTTTTTTTTTTTTTTTTACGTTAAGGAAAGCTTTAGTGTGTTACCAGAACACAAGATTTAACGAAATAAAAATGCGTTAACAGAACAGAAAAATTAAAATATTATGTTGCAGAAACTAAGTTTAGGAAAATTACTAAAGTAAACGTTTCAACTCTTAGATTGTTGTCGAAATTTCCTTTAACACTTTGATTTCTGCAAACTTGAAACAATAAAATAAATTAGAACAAAGTTACCGGCCTATGGGGAAGTCGTGCTGAACGCACTGCCCTAAGAGTTGATCCGAGGTCTTATGTGCAGACTTCTCTCAGATTCTCCTAGTGGTAAAACCCCCGGTATCACCGGCTTCTCGCTGTCGCACACAACGTCGAGAGATCGACCCGAACTTAGCCTTGCCCAGACGCGAACGGAAGAGCAGAAGACAGGGAAGAGAGCAGCTGAGCGAGAGAGAGAGAGAGGAGTAAATTTTTCTGTGTATTGCTCTGAGAAAGGAAGCTGAAATATATAGGCCTCAAAGACCAACCACCATTGGTAATTCCATGGACGTGCACAAATGGGGGGCTAAAGAATAGGTGTGTACAAAAAATTGTGGATGGAATTAGTCAAAGAAAAACTTGAGGAATTGATTTTGCAAAAGTGTATTCACAGCCAACAAGAACGACATCATTGATGGCAATTACCAATAGTAAGTTGGAGAGGAAAAAGACCAAGCGTCTCCCTCATCGTCTACACATTTGTTCACTCTATCAATTCTCTGAAAAAGAAAAGTGAAATAGGAAGAATGACAACAAAGAACACCTATTAACTAACCGATTTTTATTTCATCAACCACGGGTGGAAAAAAAAAAAAATAAGTCCACCAGCGTTTCCGAAATTGTGATACGTCACATTCAAGTCAAGTTGGTAAAGAGTGGAACACGTGCAGTAATTTCGAAAATTTCTACTGGGCTTATTTTTTCCACCGATAGTGTAAAAATAAAAATCTTTTACTTATTTCCACTCAAAGGGCTTATCTTCCATGTAAAATTAATGGAAGAAACACCATATTTCATTTTTCCCTCTATAGTAAAGAATGATACAATATACAGTGGTGTAGAACACCCTTCTATCACCAACAGTAATAAAAGAAAGAAAAAAAATTACAAAGCCCGATAGGGTTGACCCTTGTGTTGTCAGACGCTTGCTGGGAAGCAATAAGGTTGACCCTTGTGTTGTCACAGACGCTTGCTGGGACGCCGCTTTGCTGGACCTCCAGGGAAGAGCTTCATTATCCATCCCAATACCCTCTCAACCACCTGGCAACCATGGTTTATGGTTTAACAGCAAAATAAATAGGTAATATTAAACATGAACGGTATTCACAAGATAATGGATGCGAATTTAATTTGTAAATGAGACATCAAAGGACAATGTCCTCACGACTAATCCAATTGGTAAAAAAAATCATATACTCGGAGGATGACCTAAGCAGAACACATAACCTAATATAAATTAGTTTTTGAAATGGTGCTTTTCAGTAAATGCTCCAGTAAACGGGAAGCAACTCTTAGGAAGCAGTAGACTACAAAACAAAACAAAATATTCTGCAGCCATGTGTACCAGTCTAGTACTCTGCTGCCTCAGGCGATGAAAACCAATAGAAGGACTCCAATTTAATACCAGCTCACAACTACTGTACTATGCTCCATCAAGTGATGATATTTGCACAAAGGGATTCAATCGTTATATCATTCATTCGTAAGCATGCAAAGTTGAGCCAGAAAGTTATGGCTTTTTGAGTAAACAATTGAACAAGAATAATCAAATTGAAACTTGTAGAGTTGTATATTTTACTTCTAAGTACTAGATAACATCTGATAAAGAGTGTCATACCTCATCCCCCTCATCGACAGACTCGACTGTATCCTGCATACTATGGGTATCAATTGGTCTTGCCAACGCATCCCCAGCAGCCATTCGTTGAGCAGTCAAGAGTTCTAATCTCTGGGTCTGAGCCTCTAATTTTTGTGACAAATCCTTGTTCAAATCCTACAGAAAATATATTATTACCACATAAGCCATAAGAGAAAGCAAAACATATAAAATAGCAAGACAACTCACATTTTGGTGCCCTAGGCAAAAATTATAAACAGTAACCAATAAACAAGGGCAATATTCTGCTACTATGAAAACAACTCAAATAAATCAAATAATAGTATTACTAACCCTAAGTAATCAACTTCGTATCTTAGGTTATTGCACAGTTTGAGAGAGTCCTCTTAATAACCTTTGGGTTCACTTTTCCAAAGTCTATAATCAAAGAGAAGGCACCAAACCTTTGGCATCACTTTGACAGAGCCCAGATATAGGGGTGAGCAAAAAACGGTTTAAAACCGTAAACCGAACCGGACCGAACCGATTTTGATGTTCGGTTCGGTTTTTTTTGAAGTAGGTTCGGTTTTCGGTTTTGGTTTTGTAAAAAACCTAATTTTCGGTTCGGTTCACGGTTTTTGGTTTCGGTTTGTGAACCGAACCGAAAACCGAATATGGAAATAAAGGGTTCGGTTTATATAGGTTAAACTGGCCCATTAAACCGGTTATATATAGGTTAAACCGAACCTTATAGAGAATATATAGGTTAAACCGGCCCATTAAACCGGTTATATATAGGTTAAACCGAACCAAAATCGAACCTTATAGAGAAACCGGTCTAAAACCGAACCGACCTAAACCGAACCGTTTTAATTAGGTTCGGTTTAGATCGGTTTTTATTTTGAACGGTTCGATTCGGTTTGGAAATGTTCGGTTCGGTTCATGGTCGGTTTTACTCAAACCGGTTCGGTTCCAACCGAACCGAACCGATGCTCACCCCTACCCAGATATCCACCAATCTCTAGCCTGAGGTTACTGGATGGAACAAAACTCCGTCTCAATTAATTTAGGGTACAAAAAGAACTTACTGGACAATGTACAAGCTTAATATGCATCAACATCAGATGCTGATCTCTATCTTCTGAAAAACTTGGACCAGTGGTCTTCATTTATTAGGATTTGGTTATATTTGAAATTTAGTATTAGTTTAATCTTCATAACTTGTTTCCTATAGCAATTAGGAGTAGTAGTCTTCACAGTCAATATTTGCTCATGTAAGCTTTAATTTTTATTATTGAAGAGTTTAGAGATTTATTGAGTTATGGCATTTTTCCTTCCTTAAAATAAATTTCTTCTCCTCCTTATTCATCTTAGATAAACCCTAACCCCCAAAACTCATTACCATCCACCCCAAAGTCGAGTTTCCTTTAGTCTTTGGAGTTTGGATCCCAAGACAAAAACTTCGACACATGAATTCATCTTCAACCTGGAGCGAGAATTGATCCGCTACTGTGTGGTGCAACATTGCTTTTGTAATCTTCTGGGATTCTTTTGGGTATATTTTTATCAATATTTACTTTACAATTAAATCATTGCATAATTCACCATAAAGATTGCCCGCTAGGTATTGTCCTGCGTCAGCATGGCAGCATTTAAAGATGGGACATGTCAGTACCCAGCCTGCAATTTGGCCAGGATATGACCTGTGTATGGGCCTCACTTGCAGCGACACTTGGCTATCCACTTACTAAAATGGTCAACTTGGATGGTGAATATGAGACGCAAACACCCCATATATTAACTTGTCAATTCTTCTATTCCTATCCAAGATAGGACTCTTTGGGTTTCACATGACAATAGGCCAGCTAAGTTAATCTCAAGTCGTTTAGTCCTCTAAGTTCACCCCCTTTAAGTCTTGGGTGACAGAACATCAAATGTATTTTTCTAATATTCAAGAACATGCCCATGATTTACTTTATTTTCGGATGGTAGGTTGCTAATCATTATGAAATAGATATCCAGGAAGAGGGGCCATAATTTTCTCATCATTGGATGAAATACTGTCATTAATGCAAAATTCAGATATGACACAATTTTGATAGCAAATGGAATGGGAGGTCAATATAAGATAACATTCAGAGCAATGGATCCTCTGGATTTTGTGCAAGTTGCTGGACAGCCACTTTGCATTCAGGCTATCTAACAAAATAATCCTTGATTGTCAATTTTAATAACTATCAGCTTAGCTTACAGGATTATGGACTGCCAAGTGTGAAAAATGAAATTACAAATGGACTGTTAACTAAAAACATTGGTCGTATCTAAGTTACCAATAATATTTGAACTGATGTGAAAACATAAGATACCTTCAGCTTCAAACAGTTTGATGACTCAATTTTGAGTGCTCCCACAAGCTCCTCTCTCTCCAATGCCAGCTGTGTTTTTCCAATAAGTGCAACTTAGTTCAGAAAACGACTAATTAATGTCAAATAGTGAAAGGATCGAATTAACATGTCAAAACTGACATATATCTCAGTTGATAATGATAAAATGTATCAATCGAGAACGGTCACCACCTCAGATATCAAAGAGTTGATGTTATCAATCATTCTAAGCTGATCATGTGGAATGTCAGCAGAAGCATCTGGAACATTCAATCCTCCATCTTCCGGCAGCATAGGAGAAATGGAAGCATCAGTTGCCAGAACTGCTGATGTTTCTCTATCTTGCAATGGGTTTATGGTACTGGTGACCATTTCACCTGAAATGGACATTTCCCATCAACAAGGTTATATGTTCAATACCTTAAGTAGATACTAAAATGGTGTGTCATGGAAGTTTCTCAATGCAATAAAAGATGAGGAATATCAGAGAAGAGATTATTGATTGCTGAATTATGCAATAAGGTTCAAGTGTGAAGACTTGAGTATCAAAAATTCATATAGTAATTTCCAATCATCTCACCAACCAATTTCCAAGTAAAGCCTAGCAACAGTAAAAGTAAATACTGTTGAAACCATTATAGATAACAACATAATCAACAGTAGAGAAGCCATATCTTAAAAATAGAAATGCCTAAAAACCCAATACAACAAACAAATGAGCTCTACCAAGCTAACTAAACAGTACAACCAATAATAACTATAACCTTCTAAATCACATTACTGGCAATAATGAAGTCCTAAATTTGAAGAGCTCCGTATAAACTACAGCTTGCCTGCAATTACTCTTTTAGCAACTGTGAAAACTAAGAGAAAAAATAAAAATGTTTAATTATGTCCATCATTGAATGCATCAAATAACAAAATGGCGTCCCAGTACCACAAAGGAACTCGGGAGGGTCAAGATGTACGCAGGCTTACCCCCATTTTTAATGGAAAGGCTGTTTAATCGACTCAAAACCGCACCCTCCAGGTTGCAAAAACCAAACCTTATCGTCATGCCAAGCGATACCCTCAATGCATATTAAGAACAAAATGCACTATAAAACTTCCTGTACCTAAGACTTCCTATCCTTGTATTGTTACCCAATTAAAAGATGCTAATAAAAGTACCGGAAAGGATCTCGGGAGGGTCAAGATGTATTGTTACCCAATTAAAAGATTCTAATAACAGTAGCCATTTCATAAGAAACATGAAACAGAATGAAATATAAGTATATAATTCTTTTCAAACAAATGTTCTGACCATCTCCTATGACTTTATACAGCAATTCTAAATTTTATCAAGAAATGATGTCTGAGCAACAGAATATCTAAAATTTCTTACCTATATCCTCTGTCGAGGTTGAAACACTTCGCTGAGCAGAAGTCTTCTTACTATCATTTACTTTTCCATCTGTAGATGCTTTCCGCAGCTTAGACTGCAAAAGCTTCTTTTCTGTGCAACAAAATCATGAGAAAGTTTCCTCAAAAGAAATTATCAGAAACTGAAAGGACGCACATTGTGACATACAAAGATTTATCAAACAAACTGCATATACATAACGCAATCAGCCCCTTGAAAGGAATTGAGGATTTCTATGATTAAGAACATATAAGGGCTTTGATATGACATGTTCTCTTGTAAAGGCTACGTACAAGGGACAAATACCATGAAAGTTAGAGAGTCCACGCAAACAGTCCAATACCTTCTTGCAGGGCATCAATCGTGGACTGAAAATCCTGGCGCTCTTTCTCTAAAATTGAGACTTTACGCCTGCACAGGTCCAGCAACAGAAAATTTCTAGTTAAAGAATTTTATAGCCATGAAATTACATATTGGCTAAAGGGTTTATCCAACAAATTAGTAGCAGTTTTGTAAAGCCTAATTTTGGTCATTCTAAGCACAAACTAATCCTGTCATACTAATACACTAAAGTGATATGCATAACATATTTCTTATATGGATCTACTACAAAAACAAAAATAAAAATAAAAACAGAGATATATGAAGGCATGCTAAAAAACTATTAGTTATTGAACAAAGTGGAGATCGACTCCCTTCACTCAAGGGAACAAAGGACCTAAGCAAATAAGACAAATGTAACAAAAGTAGAATGTTAAGATGAAGCGATAAACTAGTAAGGTTAAGAATTGCATTGGAGGAGGAATTGCGAAACTTTGAAGACCCATGATTAAAAGACCATTTAAATGGTTTGTGCATGTATGACTAGGAAGAAGAGTTGAAGAGGCCACAATAAAAGAGAACATGAAAACGCTAACAGTGAAGATTAAACAAGAAGGATACATAGCCACACTCTTGTTAGGAGAAGGCTCAACGGTAATGATTGATCAAGAAATAAAAGGAAAATGTGGCTTCCACAAAACCATATGATGCAAAGAAAACAAGATGTATCAAAAGAAGATGATTATTCATCATTGCACATGGAAGTGAAGACATAACCTAAGTATCTTTGTGTGATAATAGTCAAACAAGCTAAACCAAGCAAAACTCCACTAGAAAACAAATGAATGTCAACACTTGAATAATACTGAAGTTAGATAATCAGGTTTACCAGATCCAAATCCCCTTCAGCCAAAATCTCGTGCCGCCCTGTGCAGCACATGTAAATAGGTGGGCGGCATTAGATTTTGACAATTTATAGTGCAACATACCGTGCCAAAATCTCATGCAGCCCTTTTGCTTGCTTGGAAGCAACAGGCAGCACAAGATTTTGGCAGCAGGAGGTCCAAATTCATACTAGAAACAAAAAGTAAAAGTTTACTGGTTGTGTTTTAGGTAAGCATAATATACAAACAAAACCAACAAACCTTAACCCCGCTAGCAGAGTAATTAACAAGGAAAAAAAAAATCTTCACTGATATAAGATCAAAATTGAGCTGAAATACTTAATAGCTGAAGTTTGTTTCTGATACATGGTACCAGCCAAGACTTAAATAGTTGGAAAAGAGATCGGAGACTTAGAATATAAACAATAGATTACATTTGCTGAAAAACAAAATATAACTATTTAACCCTTAACGCTCACTACAACTCTAAAGTTTTGGAGTGGTGGCAGAGACTTGTACATGGTTCAAAGCATAAATCTCTCTGCACATTTTAGGCGGATGTAATAAATTTATGTCACTGCGTGAATCCAGCAATCAGCCCACAACGGGCATTCAACCTACAGGTGCATGTTGAACTTGAAACAATATAAGAATTTAACCCTTAACCCTCACAAGAACTCGACAGTTTTGGTGTTGTGGCAGGGACTTTAACAAGATTTATGTTTCTAATTTTCACATCATTTCAAATTTGCAGCACACTGCAACTTGTAGCAATTTACTTATTGCATTTCCAATATCTGCCATAAAATTGGCCTAATAATGTATCCGAATGGGGAAAAAAGCAGTTCTGTCAAGCGTACTTATATGAAGTCATCTCAGAATCCATGTTCTCCAATTGCTTTCCCAGCTTTAGCTCATTTGACCTTAATCTTAGAGCCTACAATGTACCAAGAACGAATGATATCAGCATCCAATGGCATGTAAACACTTGCACATTCAGCATCCAATGGCATGTAAACACTTGCAAAAGAACAAGCCAAGTTGTGTCAATGACTGCAAGGAGAAGAACCAACATACAGAACTTATGCATGATTGTGGTACTAAGTAAAGCCATATGATGCCAATCAGTACGAGGAACAAAAACAACAATGCTTGAGCTCAAGGATAGCTCTTCTCTACAAGGAATAAGTACTCACTGATAACTGATAGGAATCATACAATAAGTGCTGGTTTACAGAAACAAACACCAATCGAAAGAACCGGACTTGACATTTTACATTTTTCTCGACAATAATTATATTATTAAAATGCATCATGACAATCTTTTTTTGAAGCAAAGACCAATAAAGTCTACATTAATTGGATCTTGCAATGTTGTTCATGGAATTATAATTATATAACCATGTTCTAGTATGGTAGATGCAGTTCTTTATAGACTGTCCAAGGACAATCAGACATTGTACAGTAGCAAACAACAAAGAAAATACAGTAGGAAGCTCCTTCATGCTACCCCATACTTCCACTAGCTGAGATAGTTAAAAATCTTCATATATCCACATGAAAACCAAGTTCTCAACCAGCTAGAAAAGGTGCCTCATTCGCAATGATTGGACACTCTCAGACTGGTCCAAGGCTATTTATGGAATTCTATACAAGTTTCAAACATTCTGCTGAGACAGATACATATCGCTGTACCGTATCAGCTTTTGGTCGAAGAGATCTGACACCGCACTAGAAAATATATAATAGGAATATCGGTCAGCTTCAAGTCCGTTGTGGCCAAAAAGTTGTCAAAATTGACCAAAATCCATCAAAACTGTCTTTTTTTAATCCGGAACTAGCCTTTGTTTCTCAAATAATGAAAATAGTCCCCAAACTGGCTAAACGTCCAGAAAAGGGACACAAAATGCCAGAACTTTCAACAATTTTTTTTAAAACTGGCCAAGGTGTATCCTTTATTTGGTTTAATTTTCATGCGATGCTTTCACACAAAAAATGAAAATAAAAATTAAAAAAATCGAGCCTATATACGATATGAACCCTATTAAATTATGTGATTATCATGTTATAGTTTCACAAAATTCTCATGATATTCATTATTTACGAAACCAGTAAAAGACTAAAGAAATTACAAAATTAAACTTAAACGATAACCTTTCATATGTATTACATTTTAATAAAACTTTTACATTTCTTATTTTTCTCTACAGTACCAAAGTTCGAACCAGGACGATACTCAGATCATAACTGCCACTACTGAGACTAATAGGGAGGATGTGCTACCAATATTGATACCTCTTTTACACCTTGATTTGATACGCCATAGTTTGCCATCAAGAGTTATCAACCTTTTCTGAGGAGTTAGCTCATTGCAAATACAACTTACTGTTAAACTTTTGAAGGACATCAGATGATACTTATGAAATATTTCCAAGGAGAAGGGTTTTGAAGCGATAATAACAACCAAAATGTCCTAGGAATATCACTTTCCAATATTAAAATCACCACCAAAAAATGGGAAGCAAAATCAACAATGTTCGACAAACTCTTCGATGTTGTGATCTATATTTGAAGATAATCAATTGTCAGAATATAAAACAGTCTTGGTTACTTGAGTACCCAATACCTCTAGACATGTGATCTATATTTGAAGATAATCAATTGTTAGTACAAGCAATGAATTGATACAATTAGCTTTGGTAGGATACTCTTATAGGAAATGAAGTAGCAAATGCAAACCAGATACCTTTTCTTCTAAGCCAATGACTTCAGATGCAAGTATTTTTGCTCTCTCATCTGCAGCGTTGCATTCCAGTTGAGCATTTGCAAACTCCATTTTTAAAGACTCAAATGCCAGCTGTTATACACAAATTGCATTAAACCGATTATGTAAATGCCAATTTGTTCCAAAAGGACATCAAAAATTATAAATGCGATATGAAATATGTCTGACGTGATAAAACTTGTTATACATACATGAGAACATTCTTACACGTAAAAACATGTTGATCTAAAGGGAAAATAGTGGAGATGAACAACCAAATAACAAGAGCATAAGCTGAACATTAGTCTCCCATACACTATAAAGACAAACTATTCTTCAGTTCAGGCAATCCCATTGTCTTCATATTCCTTATGCATGCTACCATATAAACGTACAGGCACTTGATTTATCTTCTTTCAGTAAATAAATTCTTTGTCAAGAAGCATATACTTATGGAATTTTGTTTTCAATAACTAATGTATGCAACAAGACACAACCTAGAACAAGCTGGACAAAAGGCAAATTGCAGCAAGAGGACTCGTAAACATCTTAATATTTTGATTTTGACATGACAAGATATCCCTAGTGAATAATCCCAAGGTAAGTGCATAAGAAACAATGCATCTGTGACTACCAAGTTGTAGGTAAGTCTGTGGTTTTGTTACACCAAGTTCAGTCACATTAATTGTCTCTATTCTTAGATAGCCAAGTGGTTAAGGACCACGGAGTTAGCCAGGGCGTCTACCCTGAGTCATGAAAAGAGCTTTACGAGCAGCATTGTCCTTCTTCCCTCACGCGATATTTGCTGGATTGGGCTTTCGCCCAATGTCCGTCATTCCCCACTGCTACCCCCCGTGGGACCCTCAGCCAGGTCTCATTCCCTGTGTCCCCAGAATTTGAATATGATGTGTCTCTATTGACTAGGTAATCTTTCCAGTAGAGACTACCAAAGATAACCACTAAAAAGGCAATGAGCTTCCAGTCCTCGTCAAGATTCTTTAAACCAGTTAGAAATTTCTTGTACCAAAGTAATATATAAAGAGGGCATGCTGATTAAAAATAAGATCATTGCATGAAATGGCACTATCAAGCATTATAAGCTTCATCAAAAAATATACGAGGTATTCGGTGGCTAAGCAAAAGGTCCTGAGACCATTGAAGAGGAAACGGACTGACCAGCTGAGCTTTGATCTCTTTCTCCAACCTCTCGATGTCAGATCTTAATTGGCTGACAACTTTTCCCTGGGATATGAAAGTTACAAATTTCAAATTTATAAGCACATATTAAGCCTAAAATAGCACTTAACAAGCAACAAAAAGACAAAGGGCTCATTAATTTCTGCATTACTACAGATGCAATGCCAGAGTAACAGTTTTCTCTACAGCAGGCAATCGAACAGGCAGATCATTTGGACATGTGCTTAATATTACATGATATGTTGTTTGTACACACTGATGCTCTCTGCAACATTGACAGCCGACTGTCCGAAAGATCATAAGTTATGAATACATATGTCCATACACACCAATGATTTGGTAAATCCATGAAATAAATAAGGATAATAAATTCATTTTACACACTTATTTACAGGAATTGACTTCCAACTGCTACAATAGACATCCAAGATGTAAACTCTAAAATTTACTAACATTTCATGAAACTCTTAATGGTTTAGCATGTCAAGTTGCATTTTGAGAAATCTTTACTCATCTTCATTCAGTGCTATGCAAAAGTATATGTTACATTGCTTTTTAGTTTCTTCTTTACCAAACAATAAGAATACTACATAGCAAAAATCCATTGCATGTTCCATACATACTAAACATATGAAACTAAAGAGATGGGGAATAAAACAACAGATCAGTAGGTATCTTATAGCAACATATATACTCTATACCTCAAATATTTACTAGAAAAATCGAGCCAAAAAAATAGAAGTACATATGACATCAGACTCAAGGTCTTATATAAATGAAGTTTATAATTGTAGTATAGCAAAACTGTTTCATACTAGTCGTCGTTAAAGCACACCTGCTGGTTATAGCTGTCAGTCAGAGATGAATTCTCAGCAGCCAAGGATTGTGCTAAAGTTTGTGATGTGTCAAGAGCTCGTTGCAGTGAGAACTTTTCTTGTGTTAAATCTTCAATGTGCTGGAAAAAGAAAACAATTGAGTACAATCTAATGTAGAATACACCAAATAAATCACCAGTAAGTAAAGCAGAGACGAGTATCAATCACACGACTTTAATATTTTCCTTTGATATTTGTAAAAATCGACAGAAACACAATTCAAAAAAGGTCATTACACTGCTTTAAAATTAGCAAATCGCCAACCTGCATAGTATTATGCCGTATCAACTCTACAAGAAAAGCAGGGTAAAAAGAGGTACAGGAGATGCGGGCAGGAAAAGCACATTTCAAATTATTCAGATTCAATTTCACACATGTTTTCCCTTTATGTCCAATGCCGTTCCTATTGATGCCAATTGTATCCTTGCATCTTCTCCCTTTGGTAATGTAAGAAACCTCACCCTCATAGATGGATAACGAGTAGATGTGCGTGGATAGTGGGTTCGGTTGGACAAAAAAGAACCCACGGGCTGCTTGTATCCAGTGGTGCCACATGTCTACGACTCCACATGACTTCTTTCTTCAGGAGACGCCATGACTGTTATAAGTTATCATTTTCTCTCGTAGGTATAATAGTTTGTGTTGCATATCTACTGAGTTTTTATAACTAAGAAAGTAGACATATGATCAAATATAAGGAAAACACTAAAAGAAGCAGAAATTGGAATTTTAGCTCCTTGGAGAATGTTCCGCTTTTCATTTACATTTACATCAAAGAAATGGGGGCAGAGATTGCATATTTGTTAGTCGGGTCCTAATTCACCACATGTACAAATAATGTTGGAAAGTTAGTTGGGTAGCCATTAGAGGCAAGGAAAATGATAGAAGTTGATAAGGGCAAATGAAAGTTAATGACAGTTTGATAGAATAGCTGTTTAGGAAATATATTCCTTTTACCGTATACGAGAGCATGTATCTTCTATCAGTGAATGCGAGAGATAGCAACTGACTATCCAATTGTGCAAGATTTTACCAACCGCCCAGTTCCTCAAACACTTTACCAAGAACTGACTAACATATTGGGATCTGCTGCGGTGCACGAGAGGGCCAAGGTGTTTGTCCTGGCCCACAAGTCAGGAAGAGTTTGGGAAAGAGTGTTTAGAAAAAGTAATTTTCTATCAATTTTCTCTTTCATTCATCTCCTCTTGGAAAGTTTGCCGTTGAGGTTGTTCTGTATGTGTATCTTTACTCTGATTCTTTCATGTTTCCAGTTTGTGTCCACCTCGTTAATAGGATTCTTAAGATATGTATGTTGTTGTTCTTGATTACTTGAGTTTGTAGGTAAATTGTACGATGTTACACAAGGAATCTAACGAATAACAATCTGCTGGTGGCTCATCTATGAAATTCAAAAAGGTTCTTCCATTTTCATTTGTTTCTTCACTCGCAATTGAATGCCTATGTTGTTCAGAATTGTTTAATATATATGTTTCAATATGCCGAAAAAAGACAATAGGGCGAAGAAGAAAAGAAAGAAAAAAGTTTTTAAAGAAGAATATTTGTGCGCTAGATGATTGTATAGACCACATAGTTTACTCTAAGGCCTCGTTTGGTTCACGGATTTAAGGAACCAAGAAAGGAAAGTTGTTCCTTTCCTTTGTTTGGTAACCACAAACTTGGGAATCAATTTCCTGACAAGGGAGAAAATTGGTGGGAATATGGTTCCACTCAAGACCCATGGGATTGATTTTCCCTCCTCTTTTCCCAACATTTATTACAAAAGTTATGACAAAATAACCATATGTCATTGCTTATTTTACCATTAATGTTATTTTTTATAATATTATTTTTATTTTAAAAGGTAAGGATATTATTGGAAAATTGTTATATTTTGCTTTCCTTTCCTAGGTAGTTTCCTTGTTTTACCAAACAACGGAAAAGAAATGTGACAGGAATCCTACTTTCCCATTCCCATGGAAAATACAAGGGAATTCATTTCCTTTCCGTGAACCAAACGAGGCCTAATTTGATCTGTGTCGTTTGTGTCTGAATAGTAAATCTCCGACTTGCTTTGCATATTTTAGATAATATAATGCTCTTTTGTTTTGATAAACTTCCAGAGTCCAAGTTTAGTATTATAATTAAATACACTATACATTTCTGATGTAATATATTTTAATCAATATCACTTCAGTGTTCGTAACAAACTGCAGTGTCTTTTTTTATTTCACTACCTATGATTAGATGTGCTTCTAGCCTTCGCCTACTAATTAACATTTCTTTCTTACATGTTATCTACTTTGCATGAAAAAATAAAAATTATAATCACCATGACCCCACAGTGGGGTTTTATGCTGTACACACCACACACACAATGTGTATGAGCGATCCATGTTTATGATCCATCATGCACTTTCGTACATGGGAAACTACATATTTGAACTATGTGGAAACATGTGGGCGTGCACACACATAAATACATATATAACTAAGTACCCACAACTCTTGTTCATGTATGTCTCCAGAGTCCAGACATGACGGAAGAATAGTAGTAGGGCAGGATGATAGTAAGAAGAAAGGGATAGTAAGAAGAAAGGATAAACCATTAAAATATGCACCTGCTCCAGGGCAGTAAAATCCTCATCTTTCTTAACAGTGAACTCATGGCCCCTCTGAGCATGATAGTCCCCAGCCTTCTCTGACATTTGTTTTGCATTATTAGGAGATGTCTGTTTTGCATCATTAGGAGAAGCCGAATTCATAGATAACTCATTTCCAGTATAATAATCCGGAGTGCTTGGCTTGAAAGACTGGTCTGCAGTTTTAAACTCTGACACTGCCCGGTCAAGAGAAAATCCTGGAATATCTGTACTCTGGATTTGTGAATTTCTAAATGCAGGCGGTTCAGCTTTCTTAGGCTCACCATCTGGTACATGAGAACTAGAAGAAACTCGAGAGACACCAAGAGAATCAAGAAAAGATGGCCGTGATCGACCAGAACTAGTTCCATAACCAGCTGAAGAAAAAGGTTCTTGATATTGTGAGCTTTTATATGCCAAACTTGAAGATTCATATGAAGATTTTGATGAACGCAATCGTGCACTGTCAACGTCAAAGTGGTTCTCCAAACGATCATCCATCTTCCGTCCTCCAGAATACATGGCATTGTCATGGTACATGTTGCCAGAATGATAGAACCCAGTTCCAGCAGCTGCTCCTGTTAAGTAGGCAAACAAAATAGTCGGAAGACACAGAAAAGTCAAGTTAAGAGAACATGTATATCAGAAACCAACTTTGATGATAATTCAATGTAGACTTTTACCTTCACGTAACCCAGATGTATTAGCAGAACTGCTGGGAACCCCCAACGTACTCTGCTCGATAACCTTCTCTGACTTCTCCAAAGTTCTCACAGGAGTAACACCATAAGTCTCCGGATTGCTTGCATTAACTTTTGAAGAATATCTGTCTTGAATTGATTGATCTTTGAGGAAAGAATGAAAATTTGAATGATTATTGTCCATATAAATATTTGGACTTTTATTGGTAATGTTAAAAGCATTGAACTGATCTGCTGAAGAATCATCAGATGATCCAATCTTGGTTTCAACTTTATGAGAAAGCTCTCCGCTCTCTCTCCCGTGGTCATAATAAACTGACTCAGAGAAGCCAGAGCTTTCAGATTTCTCAGATGCCCCCTTCCCAGCATATCGCTTTGAATCATCATACAACGAATGACCACTCTCAGCCAAGACAGAAGAGGTAGCATGTATCTCATTTGAGGCACCAATATCAGTGCTCTCGAAAGAATAAGCTGCTTTAGTTTCGGGGGCCATACCCAACCCAGACGGGCTGGTATAAGTTCCTGATGTAGATCCATCTCTTACATGTTCAGAATTTTCAGAGGATTTCTCATATTGATCAGTATCAGCCGATACTAATTGGCCTGTGGATGCAGCCTTTTTAGCTCGCCCTTCAGCTTTCTTCTTCCGGAACTCCTCCAACTGAAAAGAAAACAAATTATGTCAGAGATCTTGTTTTCCTTATTAATTGCGCCCTCTTTTTACCTATCAGTTGCAAGACGTTCTGAAACTGACAAAAGAAAACAAAATTGCGTGAGAACCCTTTTTCCTATTAACTGCTAGAAAATAAACTATGAACCAAGAGTACAATCAGAATTCTTTCAAGAACCATGCTGCAATAGATTTCGTGAGAACTTTCTTCTTTCATATTAGGTGCTAAAACCTCTTAAACTGACAAAAACAAAACTAATTGTATGAGAGCTCCCATTTTCCTATTGAATTATAGGATAGAACTATTAAGGAAGAGTAAAATCAGAATGAAAATACAAAAAGGAAAAACATCAAGCAAGACTATTATGCTCTACTGTGAATGAAAGGTCAACAACAACTACTCACATCAAGCTTAATGTCATTTTTTAACACAATTTGGGTTACAAAATGAAGGTAGTTGCCTCTCACATTAGTTTGGGACACACCAAGGCAACCCGGGACCCAGAGGGCTCAGTATCAGCACCATCGCCTTCTTTTTAAGGTTGAAAAAACTACAGGGCTAAGCTTCAAAGGGATGTGCTAACATGTTAACAAAAAGAAAATGACTGCTAATAGCAACAACAAAAGCTATTGCTTGTTCTTTCACTTTGGTTAATCCTTAAGCTTGTTCATCCCAGGGTTACCAGAATCTGCTACCTATGCAGTGAATTGCATTCCGGACTGCATGTTTTCATTCCGAGTTCTGTGTACCACCACAATCTCTTTTGATATGCACTTTTGAAGTTTAACCGGTCTACCGTATTCCCATTTTCATTTCGCATTCCAGAACGGTCCTCATAACGTTCCAGGGGACCATGGTTCATACTACGCTAGCGTAAAACAACTATGTTGCTGGAGTTTGTTTGGTGGAGAGAAGCAAGTCGAACCACTAATTGACTCCTCGGACACGTCATAATTCTCGGCATTGATAGACAAGCTTATGTAAGTAACTTAGTAAGTGCCTTTATAAGGAGTTACATAGGATATTACTTATTAGTAAACTGGAGGGGCGATACTTTCTTGGAGAACCTTAGAACATTATGCCAACCCATATAATTTACAGGAAAAAAACTAATCCTACCGGATCTTAGTGATTGTGATGGACACATTCCAAGGAGGAGAAGGTCATCTATGAGATTTGGAGGTCAGTCTCGAAGAGATACGATGTGAGCTGTGGAACAAAGCATCAAACATTATGTTTTCTGATACCGGAATGGACGAAGGAAGATGCACAAGTGATCAGCAGTAAACATTTTTCATCCAGAGGAATCCGCCAAAGGTTAGGAGCAAAAGCCACACTCAAACGAATCAACCTAAGTGGACATAAATAATAAACAAGAAGCAATTCGTCTTACTCCCGAAATTAATCTTTGAATTGCTCACCACATCAATGAGGTTGGTATATAGATCGCTTGGAACACACCTCAAAATAAATGCTTAAACTTTTCCAAGTAAACTACTCTGATTTCTAAGAGACAATTGACTAAGAAATTACTATAAAGATGTCTATTGTGAATCTGTGATAACCCTTATGTTCCGGGTTTTTCAAGAAAATTACTTTTCTATTCCTCCATAAACTTTACAGAAAATTACAAAAAAAAAAACATTAAAATTTAATATAATTGTAAAAAAGGCATCAAGTTTCGCCAAATTATATTTTGAGCATCAAATCGGCAATTCAATTGCTGTATCATGATGTCAGCCACGTCACCTTGGCTTAACCGTAACCCAGAATGGAGGGGGGGAGGGGGGGGGGGGCAACGGCAAACCGAAGGCCGTTTGCTGACGTCAGCTGACGTCAGCATACGGCAATTCAATTGCCCTTTTTTTGTGTTTTTTTTTTCTTTTCTTTCAATTGCTGATACAGAAGCATGTTGCTAGCTTACAACAATTCTTTGCTAAAGTTGTTGACAAGGTTATGGGTGTATTTTGTTTCTAGTATCAATTTTTCTGTAGAGTTACCATTTTTCTTTTTTGCCTTTTTTTGTCAAAGTCCTTGTCATGTTGTGGTTGTTATCTGCTATAGTGTTATGATCAGGACGGCTCTAGGTAGAGGTTGCTGGCCTTTATTAATTGGTGGAAATCGATATCAACCGGTGACTCCTGGGACGAAAAGGAAAAATAAAAAACACAAACAAACGGCAATTGAATTGTCGTATGCTGACATCAGCTGACGTCAGCAAACGGCTTTCGGTTTGCCGTTCTCCCCCTTAATCCTTTAATCCATTTTTAATCCATTCTGGGTTACGGTTAAGCCAAGGTGACGTGGCTGACATCATGATACGGCAATTGAATTGCTGATTTGATGCTCAAAATATAATTTGGCGAAACTTGATGCCTTTTTTACAATTATATTAAATTTTAATGCTTTTTTTGTAATTTTCTGTAAACTTTAATGTATTGTTGCCCTAACCCTCGTGCCATGGTGTCCAACATTGTCAAGTGCAATCCAGCTTGACACCTCTTCATTAAGGGGTTGTTTGGTTGCCAAAAGTAGTGTTGCTGCGAAATTTGTTGCAGCATTCCAGCATTGACAATCTATGGTTTGTTGTAAGTAGTGCCAATTACTGCAACAGATGCTACAAGAACTCCCTCACCCCTCAAAGATCAGAATGACCACAAGTGACAAGACCACTAAGAACAACATTTACTGCACCAATTCCTCTCATCCTCGATTATCTCTTCATTCAATGTCATAAAGTCCCAACAAAAGCTGCAACCGAGTATCCCAATTACGCCACTCCAGACACTGCATGTACACGCAACCAAACACCAAATTTGCAACATCACTTGCAGCAACAAATGTTGCAGGGTATTTCCATTTACGAAAAACCAAAAAGCCCTAAAACCGCTCGAACTAGAACATGATGTGAATTTTTTAATATACAAAAAAGATGTTTCTATTTTATAGATTAGGGTTCAGTAGCTCCATTTTATCATTGGATCCACCCCAAAATCACAAATCCAACCCCAAATAGCCGTCCTGGTCATCCTCGAATCCTATAAATAATCAAAAAGTACAGCTAAAACTACAGAACTACCAAACCCTAAAAATCCCAAACAAATTTGATCAGCCAAATAAACAAATAAATCAAAATCGGAGAATATACCTTCTTCTTCCCCGCCTCGAGATGCCCTAGCTTCCGAGGATTAGAGATCACCTGCGCTGAAGCCATCCCCCAGAAAATATCAAAATTTCCCCCAAAATCTCCACTAATTTGTACCAAATCCAAAATTAAAAGAGAACTTTTTTTTTTAGATCTCCTCCTCTCTCTCTCTCTCTCTCTCTCTCTCTCTCTAACGTTTTAATTTTCCTTTTCCCGTGCAAAGAAACGTTTGGAGGAGACGGGTGAGTCGGCCAGCTGCTTACGGTTTAAATTGAGAGTAAGGAGGTTTGGACCGGATTGGACCGGATAGTTGGTGACACTCTGGTTTTTTCTTTTTCTTTTTTGTCAAATTTTTAAGGATATTTATTCACTCTTGTTTTGTTCTGTTTCCTTATTCATGATCTTTTGTCCATAATAATTCACTTGACTTCAAAGATTTTGAAATGAGAAAGACAAATATGTATATATATTGTGTGATGTCTTGATTTGTTCTATTCGTGGGTCGATGACACGATGTACAAAGATAGAAAAAAATTAATTAGATAGATCATATTTGTGCATGTCTATAATTAGATAAAAAGAAAAAATAATCAATTTTTACCCTATATTTTTGCAATTTGAATATTTGAAGACTATCAAAATTTTGAATTAATTATGTTATGGATAAACAATGTTAGGATTGTCCTTATTGGATAAAACAAACCTTTAATTGATTTTATGATATTCATGTGCAAGTTAGTTATGATTATAGTGTCATGTGATACAAATAATTATATTTGTAAATATGGACTCTCATAATGTTCACATACCCGTATATGTAAAAAGTTATTAAAAACTTTCTTTCACAAAAAAATTAAAACCCCTAGACCAACATACATGCATCAAATCGTAATGGATATGGATTTTTATGTATGCATTCCACTAAAGGATCTGTTCAACTTAGATTGCTCCATTTTTTTTCTCAATAAAGGCTACTTGAGATAATAGAGAGGAAATAAAGAAATATATGAACGTGTTTTGAATAAAACATCTGCATATGCTTATCGAAAAGACAAAATAAATCACGAAATATAATCTATTTTGGTAAAATGTCTATTTTATGATTAAATGAAAATATTTGTAAATTTTAATAGAATATTTTATAAAATTTACTTAAAGTTCTGAATTAACCTTGCGCCTGAACATTAGAACATTATCCTAAACTATTCCTAGCTTTGAAAGGACATTGGCAGCTCCTTTTGTTACTTTTGGTATATGTACAAGATTTTGATTACTTTTTTGTATTGGCAAAGTATGTTCTCTTATGTAGGTGGGCTGATTCCTTATTTCGATATCCTTGTATGAATTGGTTTGGGACAGTGATCAAGGTGTTGGGTGGGCCGACCTGTCCATTTGGGTTGGTTTTGATGGGCCGGGCTAGTACAGTAAAAGGCTATGTGCCGGATTTTGGCTAAAATATTAAAATTTGGTTTCGTTTGGTACATTGTTATATAATTATAATCGTAATATAATCAAATAGAAAAAAAAAAAAAAATTACATTGCGATCACGATTATATTATAGTAAACTAAACGGGGTCCTAGTTTTGATTCACGACCATAATAGAATCGGTCTGGGTTGGATTTGACCCTGCCTGCAGGTCCATTATGGTAAAATACTCGTAATAATTAGACATTATATAAGTTTTTATATGGTCGTTCTTCGGATCTTGTGGCTAGTTGGTAAGGAATTGGGAATTTTTTTTTCCTACTAGAAAAGTTTAAGATTAACATCAATAGCAAGTTTAATGTTCGATCAATAGCTATATGAAAAAGGAAACATATGTTAGGACCGTTCGCCGGTCCACCTTGGGTTAGTAGAAGTAGACCTTGTGTTGAGCTGGATTGGGTGGCTCGAACGCCGGTCCACTTTCTTACATCCAAACAGGCTATATATGAAGGAGTCGAGCTAGGTGGGACGTGAAAATATTATTTTTTTTTCTTGTATATTTAAAGAATAATTTTGATATTTAAATATATTTGAATTGAGATTTATTAAATACATATTTATATTTTTATTAAGATTTAGTTATATTTGAACTATAATTTGTTATTGATATATATGAATAAAAGATAGTCGATTATGCCGAAGAAAATGGAGAAGAACTAAATTCACATTTTTTAAAACTAAATGGTGATGATTTACAAACGTCTTGGACGATGTACTTTTGAACCATTTCCAAACCGCATTATAAAGAGCAAAGATTAATGAGAAATCAGATTAAATAAAGATGCTAAATTCAATTTATTTATTAATAAATTTTGGATGATAATCTTGATCCAAAGTCTAATTAACCCAAAATAATTGTACAACTCCTACAATTGTTGAATGGGAAGTTAAGCCATGTAATCAATCACAGCCATCATCCATCCATATTGTTTTAGAAAAAAAAAATGAGAAACTCTCAATTAAGTTAGCAAACTTCTTCTACATGACAAATTTTCATCCCCTGCCCTGAGAAATGTGGAGGAAATATGGAGAAGGCGATCGGACACCTTTCTCGAAGTAGGCCGCTCGGCCGGAGCCGTCCTTGTGCACTGCAGAGCCACTTGGAGCACTTGGAACATCGAGGATTGCTCGTGCGGTGCCAGCGGCTTCAGAGCTGCGTCCAACAACTCCTCGCAAGTCGGGGCCGGTGCACCGATTCTCGACTCGACCCACGACACCATGCCCACGTCGCCGTCGACGCCACCGAAGGCGTGAGAAGTCGGCATTAGCCCGCTGACAAGCTCCATCAGTACAATGCCCATGCTGTACACATCGCTCCTCTCCGTCGCCCTCGTGGAATAAGCACACTCTGCCAAAGAAATTAAGAACTCGGTCGATCATTTGAACGTGTTTGTACAAAAATTCAAACACACACATACGTACACACATACCAGGGGCAATGTAGCCATAAGAGCCTGCAAACAACGACCCGGACTCCGTGCGCCCTCCCGAGCCGGCGGCCTCCACGACGGCCTTCGCTAGCCCGAAATCGCCCAGATGTGCCTCCATGTCTCCGTCGAGCAGGACGTTGCTCGACTTGATGTCTCTGTGCACGATCCTCGGCACGCAGTCGTGGTGCAGATACTCCACTCCCTTGGCAAGACCGATGGCGATCCTCAGCCGACACCCCCAGCTGAGCTCCTCCTCCTTCCTCCTCCTCCTGGTCGTCGGCCGGTGCAGCCAATCCCACAGGCTCCCGTTCTCCATGTAGTCGTACACGAGGAGGTTCGACCCGTCGGCGGTTCCGCTCAGAAACCCGAGCAGCTTCACCAGGTGCCTGTGCCGGATCCTTCCTAGAGTCCTCACCTCCCTTGCGAAGCTCTTGTCGGACAGGAACGGGTCCTTCTCCTTGCGCAGTATCTTCTTCACTGCTACGACCTCGCCGCCAGGTAGTTCGGCTCGGTAGACCTTGCCCGACCCGCCGGAGCCTATAACGAACTCCTCGCATAGGTTCCTCGTAGCTTCCATGATAGAATCCCACTTCAACTCCCTCCTCTCGGATCCTTCCGTCACCAATTGTTGTTGCGTGCGCGAAGAACTCGAGGAAGAAGAACAGTTGTTCACCTCGTAGCGCCTTCTCGTTAGGAATATCGCCAGCGCAACGAGCAAGAGGACGACAGCAATGGTTACGGATGCAGAGGCCACCGCGATGGATGCGGAGTTCAGCGAAGAGCTGCGGGGGACGGGTCCGGCGGTGGTGGTGCATTGTGTGAGGGGTGCACCGCAGAGGGCAAGGTTAGCCGCGAAAGACTGCGGTGGCCACCGGGAGAATTGCTGGCCCAGCTTGCCTTGGAGTTTGTTGTAGGAGAGGTCGAGCTCGACCAAGCCGATCATATCGCCAATTTGGCGAGGGACGCCTCCGGTCAGCGAGTTGTGAGCAAGGTTGAGGTCTTCAAGCTTTGGGAGGGACGCAAGGGAGGACGGGATTGCTCCATGTAGGTTGTTGTAGCTGAGGTCCAATGTGCTCTGCAGATTCTGCAACTGTCCGAGCTCGAACGGGATAATGCCGGAGAAAGAATTTTCGGAGAGCCGGAGTTCGTAGAGATTGCTCAGTTTTCCGATGGAAACAGGGATTGGTCCGGTGAACCTATTGTGGCCAAGGTTGAGGACATTAAGCGAAGCGAGGTTGCCGATCCGAGAATCGACAGAGCCATTTAGAAGGTTATCATCGAGCGAAAGCGTCAAGAGTTTCGAACAATTGAAGAGTTCGACCGGAAGAGGACCGGAAAGCCTATTTGAAGACAGCTTGAGCTCTCCCAACTGAGTTAAGCTCCCCAACCATGTCGGGATGGCTCCGATGAGCCGGTTACTGTTGAGATCAATGTGCGTCAACTCTCTGCAAGAAGCCAACTCTTTCGGAATTTCTCCGGTAAGCGAATTGCTCGAGAGGTCGAGAAGCGAGAGAGCACCGATATCACCCAGCGCCGAAGGGATTTCACCCGTCAGCCGATTGCTCCCCAGCCGAATCCTTTCGAGCGAGGCCGAGTTACCCAACCGTGCAGGAATCTCGAGGTCGAACGAGTTGTTAGTAAGATCGAACGAGAGGAGATTGCTCGAGCCGCAGAGGGGAAGGATGCTGCCGGCGAGGCGGTTGTTCGACAGGTTCACTCTAGTGATGTTCCTGCAGCCGAACATCTCGCCGGGAACGCTTCCTCGGAGCGAATTGTTGTGGAGCATGAACTGCATGAGAGACTGCAGGGACCCGAACGTCGCGGGGATGCTACCGGACAGCCGATTGTCGGACAAGTCGAGAATCGCGAGCTGCCGGCAGTTGCCCAACGTCGCGGGGATCTCGCCCGAGAGGCTGTTCTGCCTGAGGTGCAGAAAGCTCAGCTGCTTCAGCCGCCCGATGCTCACCGGTATGCTGCCGCTGAACTGGTTCCCGTAGAAATCGACCATCCGCAGGCTCGAACAGTTGCCGATCGCCATCGGTATCTCGCCGGACAGCTGATTCTCGAACAAGTACAAGGTCTCGAGGTCCCGCAACATACCGATTTCCTCGGGGATTCGGCCTCGTAGCGCATTGTCGCTGAGGGTCAGGGTCTGGAGGTCGGTGAGGTTGCACAATGCGGGAGGGATCGGGCCCGAGAGGCTGTTGTTGTTGAGCAAGAGATCGGTGAGGTTGGTGAGCTGGCCGAGCTCGGCCGGGATGGCGCCGGTGAGAGTATTGTTGGCCAAGTCCAGCTGCCGCAACGACCGGCATTCGACTAGAGTAGTTGGGATTTTTCCAGTGAAGTTGTTGGTCGACAGCAACAAGTGCTGCAGGCTAGGCAAATGCCGGCACATATCTCCCGGGAGAGGGGACGAGAGCCTGTTCCCCGACAGCACCAGAAAGTTGAGCCCCTCCAGCTGCAAGAGCTCGTCCGGTACCGCGCCTCCGAGCATGTTCAGCGACAAGTCGAGAGTCCGGAGGCTGCTCAGTTTGCCGAGTGACTCCGGAATCGTTCCCACGAGCCGGTTGTTCATGAGGTTGAGATAGTCAAGCTGGCTCAACTCGCCGAGTCGGCTCGGTATCTCCCCCTCGAGCGAGTTGTTGCCGAGGTTCAGCAGCCGGAGGCTAGTCAGTCCGCCGAGTTCGGAGGGAATGCTCCCGTTGAGCCGATTGCCCGACAGCGTGAGCACGACGAGCTCCCGGCAGCCCCCCAGCGCTGCTGGTATCGGCCCTTGCAGCCGATTCTGCTGCAGGACCAGGTTCTGGAGCCTGGCCAGCCCGCCGAGCCGGATCGGTATCGGTCCGGAGAGATTGCAGGAGGCCAAGGCGAGGACGGTGAGGTTGAGGAGGTCCCCGAAGGAGTCCGGTATCGGCCCCGAAACGCCCGAGTTGTCGCCGATACGCAGGACTCGCAGATTCGACAGCGAGCCGAGGGCGGGGGGGATCGTGCCGGAGAGGCGGTTGGAATAGAGAAGAAGAACCTGGAGCGAGGAAATGCTGGAGAGCTGAGCCGGTAGGGCACCGGAGAGGTCATTGGAAGAGAGGTCGAGGACGAGGAGCGAGGGGAGCAGGCCCAGGGAAGGCGAGAGCGAACCGGCGAGCGCGAGGGACGAGAGGTTGAGGGCGACGATGGCGGCGGAGGGGTCGCATGAGACACCGGTCCAGCGGCAGTAGTCGGAGCTCTCCGAGGACCAGCCGTCGAGGGCGCGAAGGGGGTCGTCGACGAACGACTCCTTCACTTTCAATAGAGCGTCCATTGGGCTTGGGCTCAAAGGAGAGGAGGAGGACATGAGAGGAACCAACAGCACTAGTACAAGTAACAACAACATCACGATTGTTATTTGCTACGAGTCTCTCTCTCTCTCTTCACTTCACTTCACTTCACTTCACTTGTTGAGTTGTATCGTGCTGGTGCTATGCTACTGCTAGTAGTAGTTGTTATATGCTTGCAGCTTGCATGCATGCATGGGCAGTGGGAGTGTTACTGATTGGAATGTGCTGCTACTGCTACTGATACCGTATAGTATAGATAGGGGTGCAACTTTGGCGGGCTAAACCCGAACCTAATTGGATAAACCCATTAATGGATTGGGTTAGGATTGAAGATACTCGAATTCGGACTCGAATTTGGGTTAAAATATTTGAACCCGATCAACAATCGGGTTGGGCTCGGGTTCATATGTCGGGTTACCCGACGAACCCGAAACCCGACTTTTATATATATATATATATATATATATATATATATATATATATATATATATATATATATATATATAGTTTCATACTTCTTAAATAAAAAGTTTAAATCTAAATTCTCCACACAAATTCTTCAACTCATTATCCTGAATCTTATTTCAGTTTGTATTTTGTAATGACCAATACTTGATTGCTATTTGGTTGTGTTTAATATTACTTTTATTTAAAATTATTTCAAATATTATATTAGAGCCCGATAAACCCAATGGACCCGACCCAACCCGAGTTCAACCCGATCCTCTGGACTTGGTCTTGGGCTTCATATGTTGAACCCGAGGTCGGGCCGGACTTGGGCTCGGATTAGGCTTATGATTCATCTGGTTGGACTCGGGTTGACCTCAAACCCGACCCAACCCTCCGAGTTGCACCCCTACGTATAGATGGTTGATCTTCACATATATGGTGCGGAGGCAGAATTTATGTTTATCTCAGACTGAACTTAAAATACACGTACGCCATATTTCAATTTTTTTTTTTATTTGAGAATGGATGATGATGGTAGTAGTGGTTGGGACGACCTTGGTGGGATGAAGAGTGGGAAATCTATATGGTGCTAGAGGAGGATGTGATCAATGGTTTTGAAGCTGGAACTATATAGCACTTTGACGAGCTGGTTCTTCTTCTTCCACAAGTTAGAGAGAGAGAGAGAGAGAGGAAGTCGTTGGATTTTGTTTGGAATGGTAGGGATGGAGTGGATTGGCGATTCGGAGACAACTGAAATGGAGAAATCAGAATACAGAGTGAAAGAAGAAGAATGAGAACCTTCTTTTCGTTCATCTATGCTAAGTGGGCATACTATATGCTAACAAAAATTTCTTATTTGGGCTATAGTCCAAGTGAGCCAACCAGTAGCTCCGCTAATGTATATGGCAGAGTAAAACTTTGATATAGAAGAGAGAAGCACGAGACTGTATCAAAATTTTGATACAACTCTCTATATCTAAGTTCCTTTCACGTATAGTAGTAGGGGTTGTAATTTCAAAGTTGGATGAATTTAGTAATTTCAAAATTTATGTAAATGTCCGAGCTCTCTAGCCTAGTGGTATTAGAGCAGACATCCGGAGGGGCCTACAAGGTTCGAACCCCCCAGTTGTGTGTGTGAGTGGGATTTCAAAAAAAAAAATTATGTAAATTATGCAGATTATTATATGTAGTTTTAGTTTCTCCGACAAGACAATCCTCCTATCTACCTGCACGAATCTTGAATATTGCTAGAGGTTTATGTATGTGTGCATAATTCTCTTTCTTCTCTACTCTAGAAGATGATGGACGTTTATTCATTAAATATCATAAGATTACAGCCTAAATTTATGACTTGGGTTGGGTTTTGACTTGTCAACCATGTGCGGTGGAACAAAATCAATCAGCATAATTAAGAGCTTGCTTAGTACACGTCGATCGCATGCACAAATGGGCAGTTGTAGTGATTTTTGGTGCTCCACCGTCCGCGTCACACCAGAGCCTTTACAACGGTCAAAGCGACCAACGTAGTGGTGATCCCGATTGATTGACAACATTTTTATCAACACATGCCCAAACCAGCTCTCCTCTCCCATTGTTATAGTTTTCTAACAGCTTCATAGTTTGTTTAGGCCCCTATAACTTTTCCTAAATTGGCTCAATACATATGACAGTCTCAAGCAGTAGTATTGCTTAGGTACAAAAGGATTATTAGTCGCACATTGGTCTCCTTAGGGTTGGTTATCATGTCGGACTGGTTCAATTATAGTGCAAGTCTTGCACCAGATTCAATCTCCTTAACTTATATAAGCTTTGAGTTAGGTCAAAGTAAAGAGCATACCTTAATCCATCTCCAATGGGTATTTCTAAAATTGGATTTCTACCATATTTGGGGGATCTAGAAATGTATAATGGGGTGGGCTACATTGAGTTGGGGTGGGCTAGATGTAGGCAAACTTCACAGAAAAATCTAAAAAAAAAAATTATATTGAAAAAAAAAGAGGAAATTTTTTTTTTGGGGGTGGGCTCCAGCCCACCCCATGTGTTACCTGGATCCGCCCATGTATTTGTCATTTGTACTTTATGAAAATTTATATCCTAGTTGGTAGAGTTTCTGCATTAAAATTGCATACACAAAAATAATACTCTCCAATGGCTTTTCATTTATATTATAGGTGTCACAAAATAAATGGTTCAATTCCATGGTGTGGAGTCCAATATTAATTGGTATGAGATATTGAAAAATTTCTATGAGAGTTTCCAGATGCCATCCTACATCAATGACAAGAAAAAATTGACATAGAAATTACAATTGAAAGAAGTTTTTTTTCAAAGTAAATTTCTACAACAGAAATAGGGAAGATAGAAACCCCCATTGGAGTTGAAACATGGGAATAGCTAACGTAAGTTGCCCTAATAGTAACAAAGATAATCTTTCTATTACAATTCAACTCCATTAACAAAGATAATCTACTAGGTGCTTTGACTAATATTTTATTCTGGCCAGTACATCTATTGGTATATTACATGTTTAAAAGATAAAACTTTCTTTATATTTGTGGAGGGATCTAAACCCAAAATTCAACTTCTATAGGGACCTACACAAGAATTGATTAGTTCTAAGGACCTGGCCACTTACCAAAACTTCCAGGAGCCCCGCCCCCCCCTCTCATGCAAACTAATATACGTTTTAGAACGTCATTGGAGTTGAGCCACCAAACCCAAGTGTCCTGTTAACCTGTTTGCACCATTTTCTTATCAATTTTGGAGAGGGGAAAAGAATGTAAGCAACAACTCAACTGAGGGGGGAGGCATCTTTGTTTGTATATATAAATAGGGTTTGCATATTATTTGCGTTTTGGATAAGGACCGGCTAAATCAGAGGGAGGGAAGGACTGATTAGTAAGTAGATAATTTTAATGGGCCTAGGCAATTATTTGTTTGGTAAACCACCCCCTCTACCTCTTCTTGATCCTCTACATACCAACCTTCGTGTGGAGTCCATAGTTCACGTACCCAGATGATCTGTCCCAAGACCATTCCTCAATAATAAAAGCTCCCATACTATGACGCTTTCTAATGAAGTTTTTTAACCTCTCAAATTTTGAAAGCCATAAACATGCCACAGATCTCAAAATTCTGAACCACCATGCGGAGAGTAAAACTTTGAAACAGAAGGGGGTATCAAAGTTTTGATACCCCCTATGTATGACAGGTGGACCCTCCCCCCCTCCCCCCCTTAAAAGTTTATATATATATATATATATATATATATATATGTGTGTGTGTGTGTGTGTGTGTGTGTACACGTTTTACGAAGAAGGAGGAGGTCCACCTATCATACATAGGGGGTATCAAGTTTTGATACCCCCTTCTGTATCAAAGTTTTTTTCCGAGAGGCATCAACAAAAATGATCCTGCTAAAACGCCAAAACCAGGTTATAGAGATCTCACATTCCTAATTCGCCGTCCAAATAGAAACCATCAGAAAATCCGAAAAAGTATTGTCGTAGTTACCATCTGCGATCTCATTATCGGTCTTTAGTTAGCCAAACGGACCAAAAAGTCGCAGAGCGCACACAAGGGCGTTGCAAGAAGAGAATTTTAGAGGGGGCTAAATGAAAAAAAAAAATCATCTGCTAACTCAAAAAAAAAAAAAAATCTACAAAAACAACACCTACATAGGAATCAAACCCTGCCCCTTTTATACAAACACACAGTGACTCAACCAATTCTGCTAGCACTTACATATGATTACATATAGGTATCTGCCTCTATTTATCATTCAATTCCGAGCTACAGTCCGGATAAGTCCAGCTTATGCTTCGCCACTGAGCACACAACTTGCACATTTTGTTGCTAGCTGCGTACCTCCAGATCTGCAATTGGTTTTGAATGATGCATACTCACTCACTGGATCAATCCAAAATGTAGGACAACCAACCCAGACATAAGCACACATTGATTGACAAAAGAGTCAAACAAAGGCCAACCCATGGAGCAGAGAGACCGAGTCATCTTCCTTATTCCCGTTACATTTCTAAATTAGCATTCAAATGGCAATCAACAAATTTTCTATAGGAGGACAAATCTACACGACTGACTGCCATCAAGATGCTCCCTCCCTTCCCCGTAGACGTCCCTTCCTAAGGATCTTATATAGAGTAGAGGTATCTAATCACAAGAAAGTCTGGAAACACCTACTCTACTCTACTCTGCTCTGCTCTGCATTATAAAAACCAATTTGAGAATTTGTCGCGACAAACAAATTTTGATAAATGTACCATCAGATCAGAGTTTTTCCACTTGAGTTTTCAAATCAACATTTGTCAGATGTTACATCAATTTGGCACCGGAACCTAAAACCTTTGTTAGTCGGAATCTATTACAGTTTTTTTTACCAGAACCGTTCAACGTTTGGAAACGGCCCTGTTATTTTGCCAACAAGTCTATCTCTATATTCACGGAATATTTTTTTTTTCCCTTAAATCCTTCCAACTACTGTGTAGGTAGTTCCTCACCTAACTAAAAAAAGTCTACCTACCTGAACATATATCCAAAGCTTATAAACATCTTCTACTGTATAGTGAGGTTTCAAAACAGCTCAAAATGAGCCAACTAAACTGTATGTATATCATGGTCCATTTTATTTTTTAAAAAATTAAATTATATAAAAAATTGTTAAAAAAGTTGTTCATTTATTAGTATCTATAAAAAAAATCATATTTAAAATATATTCAATATTCAAACCAAATATATTCAAAATTTTAAAAACATATCTATTACAAATCCTAATATATATATATATATATATATATATATATATATATATATATATATATATATATATAAAATTTAAATTATATCTTATTTTCTAACAATATCAGATTAATAATTATTTTTCTTTATGTTTAAACGTGACTAGTTTTAATAGAGATTCGGAGGAACAGGTGCTACATAAACATGCATCTCTTATTTATAAATCCTTCTGGAAAATTGGGCACAGATATGAGTGTTCACCAACCACGGATAAGTATCTAAAAAATAATAATAATAATAAAGTATACGAATAGATAATGCATGTCCTGAAATTGCAGGTACCCGCAATGCACGTCACCTAAAGAAATCAATTGACAACAATGATCAAGCATGTTTAATCATTTTTTTTAAGATAGATAAATTCTGTATAAAATACATATAAGTGTAAAGATTGCCATCAAGACCGTTTCTGAGACGGACCCCAAAAATAGGAAGATCACAACATTTTAAATCTCCGAATATATAACTAATGTGAAATTTCTATTTTTAGATTTAGGCTTCCTTATTTTTTTTTCTCTCCAAAAACTACACTAACAAGACCCTTATAATGTCAAAAAAATACACCATTGGACGAATTCTCCCTATCTATAAAATGGACAATTAACCTGCAAGACTCTATTGGGACAATACAAATATTTAACCTTCAACATTTACCACAAATCTGGAGTTTTGTACAGTCGTCCATAACAGGGATAAGCTGGCTGTTGTCTAGGCAACCAAAGAGAACAGATTCATGAATCAAAATCTTCATGAAAGTTGAGGGGCCTATTCTGGACCTGATAATCTTAAACTACCAATGATTGGAATGCATCATCAAATGCTATGTAATAAATAGGTTTACCTAAGAAGTTGAGGCAAACTATATCACCTATATAGGCTCTAGGATGGACTGTATAAATGAAGTGAAACTGGAGGCTTAAGGCACAAAATATTATATATCAGTGACATAATTGAGATGACATAAAGCTGAGGCACAGGAATTTATTAGCAAATCATGACTTTCTTCACATAATAGCAATCCCCCTGACAAGAGCTAAGAAAAAGAGAGTATAAGTGGAAATATATAGAAGGATCAGATTAGGTGTCAATACAGGGTCCACTACTGGATATATATGCAGCATGGCAACATCAGAATAAATCTGAATTTTATTTACTGTATCCAAACAAAGATTAGATCAGTATACTGGTCGAGCGGTCTTGTGTTGAGAATTTGTGTGTCCAGGGTTCAGCCAGATAAGGCTATAATTTGGCCCAGACGCGATATTGCCTTTGACTAACTATCATCTCTATACGTTTTTCCAATGGAGTACAATTTCCTTACTGAGGAAGGAAGTTCCTAAGCCCCATGCAAGATCTGGACAAAGTTGTTATTAAACATATTCGTCTAAGACTAACACTAATTTGGCACAGTAGCAGAATAAACCAAGCTCATAATAAGTTATTCAGTACAGTCACTGCAGCAATCACCTCAGCTTATTGCACGGCAACACCTCCAAACAAAAGTAGTAAATAGAAGAAAAAAAAACATAAGTTGAACATTCTTTAAAAGGGGAAGACTGAAGTGCTTTTGTAACAATCACAGCTCAACTGAACTTGCAGCAAAGCTCTTTTCACACAGCAGCAATCGGGAGAGCTAATCTTCATCATCATCTACAAACAAATTGGGGATTATGTTATGCAAATCAATGGCGACATAGTCTATCACACAAGCATTCCTATTTTCAATCATCACAAAGGCCTTTTTTCTCAAGAGGAATAAAAACAAAAAATTGCATGGCATTCATTCGAATACGATTTGATATGAACTTACAGTAAATCCACTTGATCAAACATTTTAATTTGCGAAGAAAAATGTAGAAAAAATGGCATATATACGTCAGTGCAATACTTAAATTAAGCTGGTACCCAGCGACCCACCACAGATTACCTCTCTTCCATTGTGTTGTGTTCTAAATGGAGATATAATGGAGCCCTAACTGAAGTGGACAGTATAGAGCAGGAGATGTACACCATAAATTTTTTAATCTAACCATATTGGTAATACAAATAATGTATCAGTTTCAGTAACACTTAATACTTGTGCTAGATACTTATCGTTGGTTCGCAACATGCTAAACAAATTAAGATGCTATAGCAGCAATACAAATTAGGAGAATATATCCCATAGCATATCACAGTACCCAAACGGGGTAAATATATCACAACAAAAGCATGCATCCCCATTGTGATCCATGTAAGAGTTAATACATATTGTATACGTTCCCAAACCAAATTTAGTGAAAATTTCAGATACAATTCACTTCATATAAGTTGCTGACTATGAACTCAGCAGAAACATTTATCAACCATAGGAGTTTCGTCTAAGAAGCATGGAAAGTCCAAAAGTCTGGTCTGTGTCGTGTAGGACACAAAACCGACACGTACTGGACACAACCGGAAACTCCAAAATACACCAGGACACGCTAAAATAGGTGCAGTGTCCATGTCGTCGTGTCCTTACCGCTTATTGCCGCATCCGTGTAACATACGTTGTCGTTAATATTTTGATATACAGGTCAATATATAAGAAGGATGGTATTGGTGCAAGGAAAGTTGGCCAATATTTGACAAATGGGTTTCAGTAATGGGCACTAGGATATAACACTGGTGTGCAAAGATGTTTGGAAAGGCCTCCTAAAACAACATCAAATGACAAGCCAATATATAGCTGATATTTGTGGAGGTGAATGGTACAAAATTATTACCGCTTATGGCTGGCAAAATCTTTGTTTATATACCAAACCATTGTGATCCCTACACTTAGGATTCAGCGGAATGTAATAGGAAGTAGGACTGTCTTATACGTATGTGCATAATTATGAGGAAGATAGATTTCTCGGGAGATGATTGCTTGTTGACCTTTTATTTGATCTGGGCTATACCACCCTCAAAGAGGTAGCGTCATGTATTCAATAAGCTAGTGTTTGTTCCAGAACCCCAATCAACAGCAACTTTATATGCTAATGATATAAGAAAATAGAGAAACAACTCTGCAGTAACATTAAGTTGTTTTGAGAATAGCGGCCAATATTTTCATTTCCAATGCATAAATATAAGCAAGCATTTACTTTTGGCACATACTCTGTATTTTGGAGTGTCTTTCTTGTGTCCAATACGTACTCAACATGTCGCGACACGGACACATCACCGAATTTTGGAGCGAGTGAGCGATCATGCTTCCTCGTTGTGGACCCACATAAATACTAACAACTGTTTGGAGAGGGGGGCTAGTCAATCTGGATTTTATAATTACAGGAGGTGTTTTTGTAATATAGTACTAGTCAATTGCGATTGGAAAGTGGGATCAAGAGTCGTGTTTCAATTGACATTTTAAATCTTCATAATTGTTATTTTGTAATCACTCTTTCCATATTTATATTGATTTCTTTTAGATTAGCCATATCTTTTTGGCATGTTATTCTATAATCACATCTTTCCCACTCTTTTTATTTAACATTTGTTGAAAACTAAACCCAAATTTAATTTTGTTTCTCTCTATCTTCTTTTTCTTCTTTAGTATTAGGGTTGTCTCCACCATCTTCCATTGATCTTGTCACCGACAAAAACGACATTATCTCCATTGCCGCAACCCACCCAAACATTTGGAGCCCTCCAACAACGAGCTCCTCTCCATTGCCATGGTCATTTATTCCTATATCATTTCTTCTATTCACATGTTCGTTAAGTCGACTCTGTCAAAAGTTCGCACAACTTATCCTCATTCGACAAGTTTTTATGAGGTCGTCAATATCCAAAAGGGCATATCAAAAAAAGTGGGTACAAGTGTTAATCACCTTTAAACCCAACGTCAAACGTTGATGGCAACACCAAAGACGGTCTCACCGACCACATCACTTCCATCCCGACCCTTGCAAGATTCATTCAAAGACATCCTTGCCAACATGCCAATCACTTCTTTTCTCTCTTCTTGTAATAGGTGTTTGTCTACAAACATGCTAGTTCGGCGAGTGCGATCATTGAGTTTATATTGTTTTATTTGATTTTTGTTTACAAGCACGCTACTTTACTTTTGTGGAATTACTCAATGGTAAATTATTATTATTTATATTGACTTTAGTTGATAATGTAAAGGGTTACGTTTGGTTAAGATTATATTGATATATCTAAATCCAATGCCAACACTAGATATAATATAAATTGGTTTTGTTAATTAGTATCATTTTCAAGAAATACTCGTCGTTGTAGAAATTTTGATATTATTTATTTTAAAACACATAATAAATGTGGTTCCATAAACATGATCACAATCATAGTGATTGCAAGAATCGGTGTGTTTTGATTGAAAACAATGTGATTGTGATTATGAAATCACACCCATAGTGTTATTATGAAATCACACCCATAGTGTTCTGGAAATCCAGTTTGACTAACCCTCCCTTAGTGCATTGCATGTACTTCTTCCACCGAAGTCAGCTATTATACAACACTCGAGAGTTGAGTTGGGACTCAACGACTAGCCAAGTCAAACCTCAAGCCAGTTTCAATTGTGATGTTCAGCCCACTCACTCCCCTGACCCAAAACTACGCACACATCACTTCTGCTGCTATGGCACCATTAACAAGTAGTAGAAAGATCACTCACCAGTCACCACCGCTAGCAGCACAGCAAATGGTTGGGTGACGTTTGAATAATCACGATGGGTAACAATGGCAGCTTTGGAGATTCTGGAGTTGTGCTTGAGATTTTGAGTATTATTGTTAGTAATTAGGATGTGGGGACCATAGTTTTAAAAGACGAAAGGCGCACCAAGGCGCAAAGGTTCCTGGAGCCTGAGGTGCTAGGCGCAAGGCTCAAGGCGCGCCTTTTGAAAGCTAGGCACACTTTTTTCTTTATATGTAAAATATATCTACATTTAAAAACTTAGCTACATAGAAGTCCAAATTCCTTGTAAATATCACAAATTATAGGCACAAAATTATTCTATATATATATATATATATATATATATATATATATATAAGTCCATTAGATATAAATAACCCAAACTATATACATATAATATACAAACCACATATATATAAGCCTTTAAATATAGAAGTACATTCTAATTTAGAAAACAATCTAAAACCCACAATAATATTAATGACAATAATTTCTATACTTTCCAATAAAGTCCATAAACTATATAACATGTATATAGAAGGTTGGAATATATATATATATATATATATATATATATATATATATATATATATATATATATATATATATATAAGTAAATTTACGCCTAGGTGCGCCTTGTTGAGCGCCTGGAGCCTGCGCCTTTCTATACTAGGCACGCGCTTTTTTAAGGTGGTGCGCCTGGCTTGTTCCTAGGCGCTATCCCTGCGTCTCGCTGCGCCTTGCGCCTAGACGCGCTTTTTAATTCAATGGTGGGGACCACAGGTTTCTACATTTAATCACTTATTTGTTATGCTACTAATTTCTACTGCGTAACTTCTTTCCAATAAATAAATACAACCTAGCTATACAACTATTTAACTATAGAGGAAGTAAATATTTGGAACTAGGATCCAAGTCAATGTTGCATCACATTTGTCTTTTCTATACCTAGTCAATGTTGCATCTCATGTTGTTATTATGAACACGAGGAATCAAGTTGGTAAGAAACATCTAGTTTTAGTTTGAAAAACAAAATGAAACTTTTCCAATGAACTAAGCCTATTATCTTTATCCTTTTTTTAGATTTATATTGTTTAATCTTTCTCTTTATCCAATTAATTACTTTCCTAGTTTTTCTTCTAGGGATTTTTAGATATAAAGTCCCACAGAGTTCTCGATGTCTGCTTAGGTCCCTGAATGATGTTAACTTATTTGCTCGTAGTTTTGTCAAGTTAACATGTTCACTAGTTATAAGCGCATCATCAGTTTTAGCCCAGGTTAAAGTGAGTTCATCTTGATTAAGCTAACTAGATGTTGGCTAATAATTAGAATGGCATACATGTCAAAACCCTCTTCTCCCAAAGCCATGCCTTCTCCCCTAACGAAAACCTTCTTCTCCCCTCCTAAAACCCTTAGTTTGATCAAGAGAAGTGATCTTGAAATGACCCCGTCAATGTAGGGTGATCCTGGTTGAATGGAGGAATTTTTTTTTTTTTTTTTATTTTTTTTTTTGTGGGTGGGGGGGTGGGGGGGGGGGGGGGGTGTTGATGTGTTTTGGTAGAGGTGGCAGTGGGTTTGACGGTGTTTGATGTGAAAAAAATAAATTGAGGTGAGCTCAGTTGTAGGAAGAAGGGAAAATGGCACGGAGAAGGTGGGTTAAATGGAGAAAATGACACAAGGATATGGAGAAATGGGTTCAATAGAAGAGGACGAGTTTAACGAAGAACATACATGGAGAAGGTCGGTTTAATGGAAAAAAATGGATTTGATGAAGCAGCTAGTTGGTAGTATAGAGAGGTGAATGGGGTTTAATGACGAGTTTAACGAAGAACATACATGGAGAAGGTCGGTTTAATGGAAAAAATGGATTTGATGAAGAAGCTAGTTGGTAGTATAGAGAGGTGAATGGGGTTTAATGGACGATATGGCATGAAAGAGGTCAGTTTAGTGAACAATATGGCTTTGATGGTGAAGAAGGAAGTGTATCTAATGAGAAAGATCAGTTTGAAGGAGAAGAAAAGGTTGATCTAATACAGAAAATGACACAAAGAGGTGGGTTTCAAAGAGAATATAATGTCAAGGAGGCAGGTAAATGGAGTTTGATGGGCAAGGACGAATATTCAATGGAGAAGATTACATGGAGGAGGAGAAGAGGTTAGTGGAGAAGGTAAGATTATATGGAGAAGGCATGGAGGTGGTGGTTTTGATGGAAAAGACGGGTTTGTTGGAGAATGGGGCAAAATGATTCTCTCTTGTTTTGTAGTTAAGTTAATAAGGGCCCTCATAACTATGGATCATGTTAACTTGAGGGTCCTGTAAAATTGAGAAGTGTTGAGGATTAGGAAGCAAGGACAATCCAAAATTTTGGGCCGTATCATGTCGGACACGTATCGGACACACCACATACCCTCCAAAATACAGTAGGACACATCAAATTATGTTTCGTGTCAACATCGCTGTGTCCTTAACATGTAATGTTGTATCCATGTCCATGAAACACAATTTGAGTTGTCTAATCTACCATAAGAAGTGTTGCTCCTTACCCCCCCACCCCCCCACCCCACCTACCCAAACAACGCTAGAAGCAGAGGAAGCGAACATCTACCATAAGAAGTGTTTTTTCCTCCCATCTTAGCGAACTGAAGACACAATTAGTAACATTAGTTATCACATGAAATTGTAGTACCGATCTCTACCGTCCAAAATAGTAACTAAGCCAGTACTTGTTTCGCCCATGAGTGACCAACTTACTACTTATTCATTAGATCGTGTTACCTCGTGCAATAACCACACTTTGTTGTTGACACAAAGTCACAGTCAACCAAATATTGACTACATTGACTAAATAATATCTGTATTAATTCAATACGACACACGACGTCTGCATTCAGTTCAAGACAGACGACAGCTCAGTCTCCTGCTCTCAGTGTGTTTTCGAGTCTGTATTTTACAATTTCTTTGAGTCTAGACTTATGTACTCTGAGTCATGCTGAGTCCTTGGAACTTAGTTTATAACCTACCCAAAATCCCAAGCTCCACTGAACCAAAAACTGCCCACTGGTCCCCTTAGAACCACTCTGTGCACTGGAGACAGAGTTCGGGCCGAACTCTGCCTCCACACAGAGTTCGGGCCGAACTCTGTCCCCTAGAAATCAGGAACCCTAATTTTAGGGTTAGCTGGTTGCTAGTTGTCCAACGGCCAAATTTTTGAATTTTCCTACCCGAATTCTGGCCGAATTCTGCCTATAAAAACACTATAAATAGGACATGAATTCTCTCATTTCAAATCATCCCTTCTTCTCTTCTCTTCTCTCTTACAAGCTGAAATAAGCCATACCCTTCCCATCTACTAGCCACAAGCCTCCTAAGTCTCGAGTGCTCAGCATCTCTCAGTTAGGATTCTTGTGCAAGAGTCGAAGAAGTCGCTTGGACAATTCCAAGCAAATCGCCATTGCGATCCTCTGTTAGAAGTTGACGTGCTCTTCTGAAGTAAAGGCACGGGTTGTAAACTACTATTTCACAAATAGTGGATTTAATCCTGAGCTAGAGTTCTCAGGCCTGGACTAGTCCTCCACGAGGAAAACCAGGTTAAAATTGCTGTGTTTGCGTATGCTCTTTTACTCTTCATTTATTTTCCGCACTTTACTCTGATTATTTATTATTGGTGAAAGAGTTATTTTTAATTGGCTATTTTTCTACAAATACTCTATTCACCCCCCTCTAGAGTTGCCAAACTGTTCTTCAATTGGTATCAGAGCTCTGTTCTCTTTATAAGGACTAACATCCTAAGAGCTGATCCATGGCAACCACACAATCCTTGATTTCCAATCATGGTGAAGGTCAGTCCACTCATAGGCCTCCCCTATTTGATGGAACTAACTATACATATTGGAAAACAAGGATGAGCTTCTATCTTAAGTCTCTAGACTTTGACCTGTGGACTGTCGTCACTGACGGTTACAAAAAGCCCGTCAGAATAGTTGTCGATGGTGACCTCGTTGAGAAACCACACGACAAATATTCTGTCGAGGAGAAGAAACAGGCAAGTCTAGATGCTAGGGCTATTAATGCTTTATTCTGTGCTATAGACAGGAATGAATTCAACAGGGTCTCCACATGCACCACTGCTCATGAAGTATGGAGACTTCTAGAAGTGACGCATGAGGGAACCACACAAGTCAAGGAATCTAAAATAAGTCGTCTCACTCAAGAATACGAAGCTTTCAAGATGAAGCCAAATGAGACGATCACTCAAATGTTTACAAGATTCCTCGACATCATCAACCCTTTATCCTCGCTTGGTAAGCAGTACTCAAACCACGAGAAGATCCGCAAGCTACTCAGAGGGTTGCCAAAGATTTGGAACCCTAAGGTGACGGCCATCATAGAAGGAAACGATCTCACATCAATGTCAATGGAGACCTTGATGGATAAGCTCATGACTCACGAGCTTGACCTCAAGGACTTCGAAGAACCTGCTCCGAAGACCAGGGAGATCGCACTCAAAGCCCATCGACGAAGGGCTGATCACGATGAGACCGAAGACGATAACTCGGATGATGAAGACCAAGCTCTCATGGTTCGCAACTTCAGAAAATTCCTTCGCTTCAATCGAAGGAAGAAGGATTCACAAGAAGATGATGAAGAAGAGCCAACCTGCTACGGTTGCAAGAAGACTGGACACGTCCGAAAAGACTGCCCATTCTTAAAGAAGAGCAACCGCTATGAGAAGCCATACAAAAAGAACTCATCAAAGAAATATGCCAACACAGGAATTTGGCATGAAAGTGAAGCAAGTGACTCCGAGAAAGAAAAAGGCTCTCCTCAAGATACAGCAAATGTGTGCCTAATGGCAACTTCCAACAAGGTATCTAACGAAACTCTAGATGACTTCTCTTTTGATGAACTTGGCGATGCTTTTACTGATTTACTCGATGATCACAAAAAGGTCATTGGTAAATACAAACATGCCAAGGACAAAATCAAAAGTCTTGAAGATGAGATACAAAGAATTTCTTTACTTCTTGATAATGTTAGAGACACATCACCCACTGATGCCACTAATGAAGTATCTAAGCTTAAAATAAGCTTACATGATGCTGAAGCACGTAGTGAGCAACAAGCTCAAGAAATCACTACTCTCAACACGTTGCTTGCTGAAGAAAAGAGTAGACACAAAATCTCTATGACTAAAATATATGGCTTAAATATTAAGGTTGATGAATTGCAAGCTGTTTCTAAGAGATTAGAAACCAAATTGGGTAAACAGGTGCTTCAACCTCAAACCCAATCACATGGGCACAACACCACTCATGCTAGTCAACCACGTCATTCTCATGCAGCACATAACCATGCTTTTATATACACAAACTTCCATAAACCACGTGCACGTAAGAATAATTCTCATTCAGTACACAATCATCATGTTGCACATAGGCAAGATCATCATGCTATGCCATATAGACAAGATCATCATGCCATGTCATATAGACAAAATCATCATGCTGTGCCACATAGACAAAACCATCATGCCATTTCACAATCACATGCCATGCCATATAGACAATATCAGCATGTCACACATAATAGACAATATCATCATGCCATGTCATATAGGCAAAATCATCATGTTATGCCATATAGACACCATCACCATGCCACTCATTCTATGCATAATCATCATAACCATGCTAACTCTTCACATCATCATGTTGCTTACAGATATTATTCTCATGCTCCTAGTATAAATAAAAATGCTATCTGTACCCACTGTGGATCACATGGACACATCTCACCACAGTGCAGAGTTAGAAGACTGGTAGACAAAAAGATATATGCATGGTTTCCGAAAACTAACTTTTCAGGACCCTCAAGAACTCGGGTACCAAAGGTCACATCTACTCTTGATGTAGGTGGACCTTCCCTCCTCAACTGAAAGTAAGTGGATTCTCGATAGTGGATGCTCGCGACATATGACGGGAGACGCAAACCTTTTTGCATCACTATCGATGAAAAGAGAAGGATATGTATCCTTCGGTAACAATCTCAAAGGGCACATAATAGGTAATGGTATCATTGGTCATCCTCCTCCTGTAATAAAGGATGTCTGTCTAGTGACCGAGTTAAAGCATAACCTGCTCAGCATTAGTCATCTTGCTGATCATGGATATGATATTAACTTTGGACAAAACAAGTGCCTCATCTATGATAGGTCAACGGAAGACATTGCTTTTGAAGGGAAAAGAGAGGACAACATCTACATTTTCTATCTTTCTATAAATACTAACAATGCAGGTAGATGTCTATATGCCCACAAAGACGAACGACTACTTTGGCACCAGCGTCTTGGTCATGCAAACATGGATGCTATATCCAGGCTGTCGACCAAGAAGCTAGTGAGAGGATTGCCCGACATCACATTTAAAAAGGACACGGTATGTGCCGAATGTGAACTAAACAAGGCAACTAAATCCTCATCTCATTCTATCAACTCTGTAAGTACTACTAGACCCCTGCAACTACTTCATATGGATTTATTTGGTCCTAGTAGAATAGCTAGCCTTGGTGGCAAACTTTATGCATTTGTTATTGTTGATGATTTTTCGAGATTTACTTGGGTTTTCTTTCTCGCTAATAAGAGCGATGCTATTTCTGTTTTCAAAGTTTTTGTAAAGAAAGTTCAAAACGAAAAAGGCTACATGATTACTCGAATCCGAAGTGATCATGGAGGCGAATTCGTAAATTATGATTTTGAAAATTTTTGTAATGCAAATGGTTTTGATCATGAATTTTCGTGTCCTAGAACTCCTCAACAAAATGGTGTTGTGGAGCGAAAGAATAGGACTCTTGGCGATATGGCTAGAGTCATGTTGAATAAATTTTCTCTTCCGAAATATTTTTGGGCAGAGGCTGTAAGTACAGCATGCCACATTTTAAATAGGGTGCTTATTCGTCCCATCACGAAGAAAACACCCTATGAGCTTTGGTTTGGGAGAACCCCCAATGTTTCTTATTTTAAAATTTTTGGTTGTAGATGTTTTATCCTTAACACCAAAGACAACTTAGGCAAATTTGATGCCAAAGCTGACGATGGTATATTTCTTGGTTATGCCGCCAAGAGTAAGGGATATAGAGTTTTTAATAAACGCTCACTTATTGTGGAAGAGTAAACAAATGTGACTTTTGATGAAGACAACAGTGCAGTAAGTACTCTTGATGATGACGTTGAGCCATCAACTTCTACTCCAATAAATACTTCAACCGAAACTGATTCTCTGGAGGGTTTGCCTAAGAAATTTTCTTTCAAACCTTCTCATCCAGAAAATTTAGTTATAGGTGAAGTTTCACGTGGAGTAACTACCAGATCATCACTAAGAGACTCTGTTGCTAGCACTGCCTTCATTTCACAAGTTGAGCCGAAAAACATTTCTGAAGCTTTTAATGATGAATTTTGGATTTCTGCTTTGCAAGAAGAACTCAACCAATTTGAGAGGAGCCAAGTATGGGAACTAGTTCCTAGACCGGCTAATCACTCGATAATTGGTACTAAATGGGTGTTTAGAAACAAAGTGAATGAAGATGGTTCAGTCACACGTAACAAAGCACGTCTAGTAGCTCAAGGATACAACCAAGAGGAAGGTATCGACTACGATGAGACGTATGCTCCTGTTGCTAGACTAGAATCCATTCGGATGCTTTGTGCTTTTGCCAATCATCAGAACTTTAAATTATTTCAAATGGATGTGAAAAGTGCTTTCTTAAATGGCTTTATTAAGGAGGAAGTTTATGTCAAACAACCCCCTGGCTTTGAAAATCACAAATTTCCCGACCACGTGTTCAAGTTGAAGAAAGCTCTTTATGGCCTTAAACAAGCCCCCAGAGCTTGGTATGAAAGGCTAAGCAGCTTCTTGCTTGAGAAAGGTTTTTCAAAAGGAAAAATTGACACTACACTGTTTATTAAATCTTTCAAAGACACTATTTTATTAATTCAGATTTATGTTGATGATATTATTTTTGGGTCTACTGATGAAACCCTTTGTCAAGAATTTGCCAAGTGTATGCAGACGGAATTTGAGATGAGCATGATGGGAGAGCTCAACTACTTTCTTGGTCTGCAAGTAAAACAACTGGCTAATGGAACTTTCATCTGTCAATCGAAGTACACCAAGGACATGCTGAAGAAGTTCGATCTTGACAACATCAAACCAATCAGCACTCCAATGGCTACTTCAACCAAACTCGAACCAGATGAGAGCGGCAAACCCGTTGATCAACGTAAGTATCGAGGTATGATAGGCAGCTTACTTTATTTAACTGCTAGTCGCCCCGATATCATGTTTAGTGTTTGCCTATGTGCTAGATATCAAGCAAATCCTAAGGAATCACACATGACCGCGGTTAAGCGTATCTTTCGATACCTTAAGGGTACGGTTACAGTGGGCCTATGGTATCCCAAGTCAACATCATTTGACCTCATCGGTTACTCTGATGCTGATTTCGCTAGATGCAAGGTCGACCGTAAAAGTACGAACGGCACGTGTCATTTATTAGGAAAGGCTTTAGTCTCCTGGTTTAGCAAGAAGCAGAACTCTGTCGCACTATCCACAACAGAAGCTGAATACATAGCAACTGGACGTTGTTGTGCACAAATTCTGTGGATGAAGCAAACCCTTGAAGACTATAAGTTATCTTTCATGCATATTCCTATATTCTGTGACAATACTAGTGCCATCAATTTGACTAAGAACCCTGTCTGCCACTCACGCACTAAACACATTGAGATTAGACACCACTTTTTGCGTGATCATCAGCAAAATGGCACGATTAATTTAGAATTTATCGACACTGATCATCAGCTAGCAGATTTCTTTACTAAGCCATTATCCGAAGAGCGCTTCAATTTCCTTTGTCGTGAACTCGAAATTTTGGATGAAGCAGTTATAAGTTGAGACTCACCTGCGTAAATATCGAGTATATTTTGATTCTTTTACGACGAATTTGGTATGGGTACAAGCCGAAAGGGTCCTTCTGACAACAAGGCGTAAAAGCCTAAGCGACACGGTGCACTAGTCCTCAGGACTACCGCTAGCTGGGATCCGGCCCCTGCAGCTAACCCATGACAAATTCGAAATATTGAATTACAATATATTTCCTTGTTTATTATATGGTTTGTTTCGATTTAATATTGCCTAATTGATTTTTCTAAAGTTCATTCTGACCTTTGTATACCTCTCTATGTACTTTATTGTTTTCATCAAACTTTTATCCTCAAAATCTCTTTTGTTCAACACTTAATCAATTTTTCTATATTTTCAGCCTGCTTTTAGTTCTGGACCACTAATCCAGAACTCGGGCCGAACTCTGCCCCTAACAGAGTTCGGGCCGAGTTCGGTCCCTAAGTTCCAGCGTCGGGATCTGGCTCTGCCGTTGGATCATTTTAGATCCTATGGTCAATATTCTATCCGACCAAAGACAAACCCCTATTTTATTTCGGGATTCCTTCTCTCTCCTTCACCATTGCCTCCTTCCTCACCTCTCCAAACTCCTTCCTTCAAACCCTAACCCTAGTTTTTGATCTAGAGTGCTCCATTGCTCCTCAAAATCAAGGGAAAAAGGTTTCTCATCATTCTCTTCCACTGTTTGGTATTATTTTCAGGTATAACTCTCTCCTTCTATCATTTTCAAGTTCTCTTATTTCCTTGCAAATGGCTCCTCGCTTGCCCAATCGTGGGAAGAGGATCCGAACCGAGGGTGCCTCCTCTTCGAATCCTCCTCCTCCAATTGAGCAAGTAGTTGAACAACAACCCATTCATCCGTTGTTCAATCCGCCTAGTCCCCAAGACCCTAATACATATGACGAACGATTATTTGTGTCGCTAGACGCGTCTAATGCATGGTTTAGCGACTTTCGTACTCGTCCGGTGTTCGGGGGACATCCGATAAATTTTACAATCTTTGCTCAATTTGAATCTTTGTTTCGTGATCTATGTTTGGATGCTTTAGTTGCCTCAAACTTTGTCATTTACCGTAGCGCAATCCAAATGTTTTATTGCAATTTAACTTTCGATGCAACCCACATCTATTTCCGGGTTGCCGGTATTGACATTGCCTTCAATGATTCTGAGTTGGGGGATTTTCTTGATCTTGTTAATCTTGATGCTTGGGATAAACTTGTGGAAGCACGTCAATTTCAATTTGTTGGCGATACTTCTCTTGAAGGATTCAAGGAGGAATTATGTGCCCCTAACATAAGTCCTCGCAAGCTTATGGCCAAGCACCTCAACCCATACTTCTATGAACTTCATCGAATGATTTTTAACACCATCTTACCCAAAGCTGGTTCAACTGATGAAGTTACCTACTTTGAGATCTCTGCTTTATATCACCTTCATTATCGTATCCCCTTCAATCTTCCTAGGACAATGATGGACTGGATGATAAATTGTAGGAAGAAACCAAGAGCTTTGGTTTATCCTTTATACCTTCCTATGGTTTTTCATGCATTCATCATTCCTATTCATGACTGTCAGTTCTTGCCTGCTCCTGCCTTCCTGTCCAAGGCACGACGCCTTCAGGCAGTTGTCGCCTCACCTGAGACTTCTGAGCAGTCTGCTGATGAGGAGCCTGACGCTCCTCCACTCGGTCAGGATGCACCACTTCCACCTGCCACTCTTGAGTCTATTCAGACTATGCTCCGGGATCGTTTTGACCTTGAGGACGAGCGCTGGACACAGCTGGACTATCGTACTACTCTGCAGATGAGTGCTCTCGGCAACTCTCTGCATGATATACGGTATTCCCTGTCTCAGCATCTGCACATTCCCATGGAGAGGGATCCAGCACGCGCGGGCCATCGCATTGATGATCCGTGGGTTATGCGATACATGGATCCGGATGCTGCATTTCTGGACCCCCGTCGCTCTTTCCCCGGTCCTTCAGATGTTCCAGGACCTTCTCGTGCTCCGTGATGGAGATTGGCTCGATCTGCTGCTGCTACTGATGATGACTTTATGCATTTTGATTTCAGTTATTTATGTACTTGGATTTATGTAGTTAAACTCTGGTTCTGTGCTTGACACTTGGTTTTGTAGTTGACATTTTATGCTCTTTATCATAGTTTTATTATGCTAGTGACTCATCTTGATTAGTCATACACTGTTTCTTCTCTGCTTGGTATGGTTGCAACACTATTAATTGTCTCTACTGCAGTTTATATGATCTTTCCTTCATATGCAGTCTATATTGCTAACTGCCAAAAGGGGGAGAACTATGTATATTTTTATATATCTGTGCTTGTTTTTGCTTTTGGGAGATATTATCTATCAGGCCACAGGTTCTATGCATTCGTATATCTGTGCTTGTTCTTGCTTTTGGGAGATATTATCTATCAGGCCACAGGTTCTATGCATTATGTACGGGGGAGAGCTATTGCTTCTAGCTCGGCACCGTTCACTGTTTACGGGGGAGCTATCTTCTTTTAGCTCGGCATCGTTTATGGGGGAGCTGTGTTACAATCAACTGTGTCCAGGTATGAATATTGAAATATACATATATTATTTTGTCAATTATCAATATGGGGGAGATTGTTGACACAAAGTCACAGTCAACCAAATATTGACTACATTGACTAAATAATATCTGTATTAATTCAATACGACACACGACGTCTGCATTCAGTTCAAGACAGACGACAGCTCAGTCTCCTGCTCTCAGTGTGTTTTCGAGTCTGTATTTTACAATTTCTTTGAGTCTAGACTTATGTACTCTGAGTCATGCTGAGTCCTTGGAACTTAGTTTATAACCTACCCAAAATCCCAAGCTCCACTGAACCAAAAACTGTCCACTGGTCCCCTTAGAACCACTCTGTGCACTGGAGACAGAGTTCGGGCCGAACTCTGCCTCCACACAGAGTTCGGGCCGAACTCTGTCCCCTAGAAATCAGGAACCCTAATTTTAGGGTTAGCTGGTTGCTAGTTGTCCAACGGCCAAATTTTTGAATTTTCCTACCCGAATTCTGGCCGAATTCTGCCTATAAAAACATTATAAATAGGGCATAAATTCTCTCATTTCAAATCATCCCTTCTTCTCTTCTCTTCTCTCTTACAAGCTGAAATAAGTCATACCCTTCCCATCTACTAGCCACAAGCCTCCTAAGTCTCGAGTGCTCAGCATCTCTCAGTTAGGATTCTTGTGCAAGAGTCGAAGAAGTCGCTTGGACAATTCCAAGCAAATCGCCACTGCGATCCTCTGTTAGAAGTTGACGTGCTCTTCTGAAGTAAAGGCACGGGTTGTAAACTACTATTTCACAAATAGTGGATTTAATCCTGAGCTAGAGTTCTCAGGCCTGGACTAGTCCTCCACGAGGGAAACCAGGTTAAAATTGCTGTGTTTGCGTATGCTCTTTTACTCTTCATTTATTTTCCGCACTTTACTCTGATTATTTATTATTGGTGAAAGAGTTATTTTTAATTGGTTATTTTTCTACAAATACTCTATTCACCCCCCTCTAGAGTTGCCAAACTGTTCTTCATTTGTCATATCGCACAAACGGATAATACCAGCTGATTTTAAAGCTTTCAATCACAACCAACATGTTACAGATTATAGTCTTCCAATCAATTTGAATCTATGCCTCTTCGTCTAGGAAACACGAACATTCCAAAATCAGTACCGTGTCCATCTCACATCGTGTTGGACACGAACACGACAAAATAAACTAGGACACTCCAAAACAGGAGAATTTTTTTAAAAACAAAATAGTTCGGGGAATCAAAATTGTACCGAAGTATCTGCGCTCGTTGGCGGCACGAGACCGCTCGATAATCTTGTCGAGATCCTCCTTCAGCTTGTCGTCCCACTTCACCAGCTGGTTCACGAAGATCGCGCCGAGCCCCATCCCGAGGACGTGCTCCCAGGGATCTGGAACGAAATAAAAGCTAAATCGAGGGTCCAATTTGAAAAAAACTAAATTCGCATAGATTGCAATAAATTAGGGTTAGGGTTTCGCTTACGCCTCATGTATGGAAGCTTCCGGAGGGCATTGGAGTACATCTGTGTCCCCAGACCCAGGAGTGCCCCCACCATTGTCGACGTCGCCGGCATTTTTCTCTCTCCTCTCTCTCTCCCTCTCTCCTCTTTTTTTCCTTCACTCTGTACTGGCTATGGTTGTTGTCAAAGGAGGCTTTTTTATTAGGCGAATGGGCAAATTACGATTTTTACGAATTTGCACATTGTTTTTGTTTTATTATAAATCACCACTGTGACTTTAAATTTTGCAAAAGCCTAAATTGCACTTGAGAACCATCAACTATCCAACTTAATATTCTAAAACTTATTGTAAAACAAAGAAAAGGAGATGGAGGAAATTATTTCTTCATTCACTTGTATTGATCAACTTGACAAGAGCCTCTTATATAGGCTTACAAATGAGCTTACTATCATGATGACAATTAAATAGAATAATACTAAAAGCCATAGGTTATGGATAACCAAAAGGCATAAGTTATAGCCACCAAATAATAATGGTAATTTATCCATATTTACAACACTCCCCCTTGGATATACACCATTAATTAGTTGGTGATATATGCGCTTTTGTTGCCTCATTAAAACCTTACTAAGAAAAAAAAAACCCAGTGGGAAAAATCTTAGTTAAGGAAAAAGAGTACAACACGCAAAACAAAAGTATTATGTACAAGTTATACTCCCCCTCGATATAATGGATCTGAAACAGCTAATTTGTCTGATGATTAAGTCGTCGCATGCCTATTCCGTGTACCAACTTCTGAAATGTGGACTTTGGAAGTGCCTTGGTGAACAAATCGGCTAAGTTTTCACTTGATCTTACTTGCTTAACTTCGATCACTTTCGTCCTTTGGAGCTCATGTGCATAAAACAATTTTGGTGGAAGGTGCTTCGTTCGATCTCCTTTGATGAATCCCTCTCGGACTTGCGCAATGCAAGCTGCATTGTCTTCGAATATTGTTGTAGGCTTATCTGTAACTGTGGGTAGTTGACAATTTACCCTTATATGATGAATGATCGATCGCAACCACACACTTTCTCTTGTTGCTTCATGCAATGCAATTAATTCTGCATGGTTAGAGGAAGTTGCTACTGAACCTTGCTTTGTTGATCGCCAAGATATAGCTGCATGATTATTAATAAACACATAACCTGTTTGGGAACAACCCTTATGAGGGTCAGAAAGATAACCAGAATCTGCATAACCAACTAGATGGGAGTTATTAGTGGAATTACAGGAATAAAATAATCCCATATCAGTTGTTCCACGAAGATATCTCATTATGTGTTTAACTCCATTCCAATGTCTAAGTGTAGGTGCAGAACTATATCTAGATAATAAATTAACAGAGAAAGCAATGTCTGGTCTTGTGCATTGTGCTAGATATAGTAGTGCTCCAATAGCACTTAAATACGGCACTTCAGGACCAAGAACTTTTTCATCTTCTTCCTTTGGTCGAAATGGATCTTTATCTAAATCCAGACTCCGTACAACCATAGGTGTACTAAGTGGATGTGCTTTGTCCATTCTGAATCGTTTCAAAATTCTTTCGATATATCGGGATTGATGCACTAATATTCCACTAGAACTTCGTTCTATTTGCAAACCGAGACAAAGCTTTGTCTTTCCCAAGTCTTTCATTTTAAATTCTTTTTTCAAATAGTTTGCAGTTTTCTCTAATTCTGCAGGAGATCCGATCAGGTTTATATCATCCACGTATACTGCTACTATCGAAAATCCATTCTCGGATTTCTTAATGAAGACACATGGGCAAATTTAACTATTTTTATATCCTTCCTTAGTCAAATATATACTAAGACGATTATACCACATTCTTCCGGATTGTTTCAATCCATATAATGCTCGTCTAAGTTTAATTGAGCACATGCCCTTTGACTTAGTCTCTGGCATTGTAAATCCTTCTGGAATTTTCATATAGATGTCAGTATCTAAGTCTCCATACAAATATGCAGTTACAACATCCATAAGTCTCATATCAAGATTTTCAGAAACTGCGAGACTAATTAGATATCTAAAAGTAATAACATCCATAACTGGAGAGTATGTCTCAACATAATCAATTCCAGGTCTTTGAGAGAAACCTTGTGCTACAAGTCGGGCTTTGTATCTTTCAACTTCGTTTCTCTCATTTCGTTTTCTCACGAACACCCATTTAAAACCAACAGGATTTATGTCCTTTGGTGTTTCCACTATAGGTCCAAATACACCACGTTTTTCTAAAGATTTTAATTCTGCTTGAATAGCATCTTTCCACATTGGCCAATCTTTTCTTTGTCGACATTCATTTATACTACGTGGTTCATTTTCAAAATCATCGTTGTCCTTTGATATTTCAGTAGCTACTGCATAGCTAAATATGTCATCGATGACAAGTGCTTTTCTATTCCACAATTCACCTGAACATGCATGGAATATCGAGATCTCTTCATTTTCAGGTACCTGTGCCTCTCTAGAGGCATCCATAGGCATTTCAGTGAATTTGGAAACATGCACATCTTCATTATCTATTTTCGGAGCTCCAGCCACTATCGGACTTTTATCAGGACAAGATGTTTCATTTACTCTCCTCTTTCTAGGAGCACTATCCTTGGAACCTATAGGTCTACCACGCTTTTGACGTGTAGTAGTAGATTCATTTGCCGCCTTGTTTAGATTTTGTTTAATATGAACATTAATTCTGGCTGGCACATTTTTAGCTGGCACATGAGATCTAGTTACCTTTGCGGCATCATTAAATGCATCAGGTAATTGATTTGCAATTTCTTGCAAATGTATCATTCTCCTTGTCTCATAATCACATTGTGGAGTTCTTGGATCTTGATGAGATAGAGTAGGCGTATTCCATGTCAATTCACGCCGTTCATTAGCAATGGATTGTTCTGTATGAACAATTTGTTGCTTACCTCCCCCTAACGGCGGGAAGACTCGCTCATCAAATTGACAATCTTCAAATCTTGCAGTAAAAACATCACCAGTCATTGGTTCCAAATACTTTATTATGGAGGAAGATTCAAAACCAATGTATATTCCCAAACGTCGTTGGGGACCCATTTTAGTTCGTTTGGGAGGTGGAATTGGGACATATACTGCACATCCAAACTTTCTCAAATGTGAAATGTTGGGTTGTCTACCACTAACAAGTTGTATGGGTGAAAAAATATGGTAGGCAGTCGGTCTAAATCTAACTAGAGATGCAGCATGTAAAATAGCATGGCCCCAAGCCTCAATTGGCAGATTAGATTGCATTAGTAGAGGTCTTGCTATAAGTTGGAGATGTTTAATAAATGACTCAGCTAACCCATTTTGTGTGTGCACATGGGGAACAGGATGTTCTACCTCAATCCCTAATGATGTACAATAATCATCAAATACTTGTGAGGTAAATTCAGCGGCATTATCAAGTCTAATTGACTTAATCGAGTTATCAGGAAACTGAGATCTAAGTTTAATAATTTGAGCCAAAAGACGAAAAAATGCAAGATTTCTAGTAGATAATAAACAAACATGTGACCATCTAGTAGATGCATCTATGAGTACCATAAAATATCTAAAAGGACCACTAGCAGGATGAATAGGACCACAAATGTCTCCTTGTATTCTTTGCAAGAAACTCGGAGACTCATTCTTAACTTTTAGGAAAGATGGTCTAGTTATAAACTTTCCTTGTGAACATGGAACACATAGGTGATTCTTTGGTAAACCAAGATCGTAATTTTTCAATAAGTGTCCGCAAGAATTATTAATGATCCTCTTGAACATAGTTTGTCCCGGGTGACCTAAACGGTCATGCCAAATGGTACATAAGATAGGATCATTGACTTTATGTTTTGCCACATTCATATGTGATTCAATTATACCAATGGTGGTGTAATACAAACCCACCGAGAGACAAGAGAATTCTTCTAATGTGAGCTTTTTGCTTCCAACATTAGATGTGATACATAGTGTCTCTTTATTGTTATTATTTCGAGTTTCAATATGATATCCATTTTTGCGTATATCCTTGAAACTTAGCAAATTTCTTTTGGAATTGCTTGAATATAACGTATTTTGCAAATGGATTTGAGTGCCATTAGGTAACATAATGTGTGCTCTTCTAAAACCCTCAATTATATGGGCTGGTCCAGCTATTGTTGATACTTTATGCATGTCAAATACTAAATTTGAGAAAAACTTTTGATTCTTCAAAATCGTATGTGTTGTAGCACTATCTACCAAACATATATCCAAGTCATTTTTCTCCCTTCGTATATCCATACCTTCAATATGAGAAAAAAAATTATGAACATATACTCAACTAACACAAATATAATAAAAGTAATTAAGCATACCAAACGATAACATCATATTATATAGATGCAACTTTCAAATACATAACAAAGTAATGACATATTCTTCAACAAACTCTCATGGCCTAGATAATCCATGATAGTAACTAAAAACAAAAACAAAAACATGACTTCAAATGTAAAAAGTTCATAATACTTGAAGTAAAACATATGTCGACCGAGTGCTCATTCAATGGAAGGTGGATTCGCCAGCATTTCTTCAAACTGTTCATTGGTAATATGATTTCCATTTTGATCCTCAAAAAAATCGGAACAATTCAATTGAGTGATGTCAAGTGGCTGGTCATTGTCCCAATATGCTGTCATATTTGCTTCCATTTTCTTCGATTCTTTGAATTTGTTAACCTCATGTTGATTAGTCTGACATTGCTTAAACCAATGTCCATTTTTGCCACATTTATGACAAGCAGTACTACCATTATTTGGTTTATATTGAGGATTTGAATTCCCTTTGTTAGAGGGTGCTGTCCACTTGTTCCATTTGGTCTTTTGTGAACCACTATTTTCGCCTTTGTTATAAGGCTGATAACCATGACCATACCTCGAGCCATAACTTTTTCCTCTTCCACGTCCTCTTCCACGTCCTCTACCACGACCTCTGGTAACCCCAAAATTTGCATTTGCTTCAGGAATTGCCATTGACCCAGTTGGTCTAGAGTTGTGGTTTTTCATGAGAACATTGCTATTTGCCTCTGCTACAAGGAGACAAGTCACCAGTTCAGAATATTTTGTGAAATGTCTTTCACGATATTGTTCCTGCAAAAGCACATTACTTGCATGAAAAGTGGAGAGGGTTTTCTCAAGCATTTGAGCCTCTGTTACTTTTTCTCCGCACAACCTAAGGCGAGAAACAATATTAAACAGAGCAGAATTATATGCTTTAACAGTTTTATAGTCTTGGTATCTCAGGTTCAACCATTCACTTTGAGCAATCGGAAGGATTACCATCCTTTGATGGTCAAATCTATCCTTTAGAGATGTCCACAAACTCAATGGATCATCCTCACATAGATATTCTGCCTTTAGATCATCATGGATATGATGTCTTAGGAAAATCAAAGCCTTAGCCTTGGCTTCAGAAGATTCTTTATTTTCCTTCTTAATAGTACCATCAAGCTTGTTGGACTGCAAGTGCAACTTCGCATCCAATTGCCATGATAAGTAATTGTCTCCGCTTACATCAAGAGTCTTGAATTCAATCTTTGCAAGACTCGACATCTATATAGCAAAAATAATTATATTAGAGATAAATTAATTTAAATAGTAAAATTGACAAGTGCTTTCAATATTACAAATTTTCACATATGCCACAATGTGATTAAAAGCTATCAAAAATATTATGTCATATATTTATCACATATACAACAATGTGAACATTAAATAATAAACTTTAGGTCCTCATGGTTTGTATTTTGGGTACTTTTTCATAATACGGTTCACATATACAACAATGTGAATTGGTACCTTGTAAAAAAAATAATAATGAAAATATCAATTTCATATAGTCTAATTTAATGTTCAAAAATAATAATGGGTTTACAGACAATAGCATTTAGCAACGAGAAAAGAAAGATCCATCATCCTTATCCCACAAGTTGTATTGCTACATCCTCCATTAAACTTGTGTATGAAAGCAAATAATGCTTCTGGAAGGAAGAAAAAAAATAGAAAGTGAGGGAGCAATTTCTAAATAGACTATTTATCATGGCTTCATCAAAACCCTACCAATTTGAAAAATGAAAGACCAAAATATATTCCTTTCCTTTCTTCCCGTGAACCAAAGGAAGTTGAAAATTTTAGAACGTGCATGGGTTATAATTTTCCAAAAAGGCATAATAATAATAATACACTAGAAAACAAGTAGATATAAAGCTAATGAAACATGCATAAAGAATATGTAGATACATACATCATGAATTGGAACTTTGTTTGTCTCATATAAAATATTAAAAGAACAGTTGGTACTTAAGATTACTAAAATATGTATCTATGCATGCAAAAACTAAACTCACCTTAAGTTTACTAAAATATGTACCTATATATGCAAGACTAAACTCACCTTAGAGAATGGTGCTGATAACGTATTGTAAAACAAAGAAAAGGAGATGGAGGAAATTATTTCTTCATTCACTTGTATTGATCAACTTGACAAGAGCCTCTTATATAGGCTTACAAATGAGCTTACTATCATGATGACAATTAAATAGAATAATACTAAAAGCCATAGGTTATGGATAACCAAAAGGCATAAGTTATAGCCACCAAATAATAATGATAATTTATCCATATTTACAACAAAACTCTCTTTTTAGCAAATAAATATTATAAGCTTTGTGAGTTTTGACAAGTTACTTTCCGATGTCGGATTTAATGGACATGTACAAAGCACATAAATTTAGAACTTTTTTTTTGCCTCTAAAAGATATATATTACATCAATAAAATAATTAATAAAGAACAATTGAGACAAGTCTAAATTATTTTTCTCACACTCTAAGGCTAACCAAACGGCTATCAAATGAGCACATTTTCTTGGTATTTTAAAAAATAGTTGACGCTTTTTACTTTAATAATATCATGTGAGAGATAAAAATATCAAACCATATAGCAATAATTCAAAGTTAAAATTTTATCATAAATGCACACGTCTTCGTTTCTTGTCTTAGGATTTGTTTGGCTTGAGGAAAAAAAGTTGAGACAAAAAAATTATTTGTGTTGCTTGGTTAGGAAAAAGAAGAAGAATAAAAGTTAGAAAAAATCTAATATAATTAATATAATTATATTATATTTTCTCTTTAATCTTAGTCTCATCCTCAATATATGGACGAAAATGAGCCATGTGTTCTAACTTCCTTTTTTCTTATTAAATTATGTTAGTTTTATTACATTAATTTTTATAATTAGTAATAGTAATTAATTATTAATTTTGTATAGATTAGTCAAATGTGTCATTAAATAATAGGTAAAAATGGACTCTTAAAAAAATGGACCGTGAGGTTAACCTATATTGAAAATTTGTCACACACAAGTATACTCTAAAATAGAATACAAATTTTCATGATATTTATGATTACTCAGTATATTATAATTATATAGTAAAATATTTACCGATATACTTAATTTTAATAAATATTTACTATTAATAAATAATTATTAAATTAGTTAGATAATTAATTAATATTTGTTACTATTAAATGTATATATTTTTCTTTTTCACCTCGACATCAAACATGAAACTATAAATTTGGCTATTCCTATGCACAAAATATTATATATCAAAATATTAAATGTTAAATTTTCAGATAAGAACTCAAATGAAAGTCAAATATATATACAAAATCTATTTTCCATTTATAATAAGCACTTTCTCACTTTATGTTAACTTTCTTCGTCCAAACAGTATACAGGTGGGGAAAAAATGATGTAGATGATATATAAATTAAATTTATTTTTATTAATATAGACATGAAATGGGATTTTCGGAATTCAAAATTTTTACTATAGTAGATAATATATAAATTAAATTTATTTTTATTAAATTACAGTGAAATATCCGGGCCAAATGAACCGACCCGAGAGTGAATCGGTCTAAAACTTGGACCCATTGGAGTTGGGACTTGGGAGGTTCGGGACACAGCACAAGAAGCCCTAAAATCACCCATTCTATACATTTGGTGGGAGAGGAGAGGGAGAGAGTAGTGAGAGAGAGAGAGATGTCGTTGTTCATGGAGAGCTCCGCGTGGAGGTGGCTAGTGCGCCGGACGCGGGACTCGAAGCCGTTCTTTATCGCGTTCGCTACTCTCTGCGGGGTGATCCCTGGCGTCGTCGGCTACGGGGTGATGCAGGTCACCAACTCCACCAACGAGCAGCTCGAGACCCAGCTCCGCAAGTCCGCCAGTCGCGACTCCCTCGTAAGCGCTTCTTCTCCCCCCACCCACCCACCACCCACCACCCACAACCCAGTGCCGTGTCCGACACGTGTCTGACTATTGTGTCATTTCTGTGTCCGTGCAACGTAGGGCTGTTGTTGGTTTATTTTTTTGAATCATAGGAAATCCGACAAAGTAATGGTTATTAGATTTAGAATGGAGATTCAAACGAATTCTTACAAAAGGAGAATCGATCGTAATAGAGTTAGAATGGAGTTTCATCGAACTCGGAAACGCCCCCCAAACGCACCAAAGTTATGTTTTTTCTTGGTGTGTCCAACTCCAGAAACCCCCAATTTTCGTTTCACAAACGAGGCCTTAATGGTCCTTTTCTCGGTCAGGTTTTGCTTTAGGTTTGAGAAAATAAGGTGCCGCTTGTCTATAATGTACACGAGAAAAAAAAAATTGGGAAACAATTTTTTTTTTTTTTATGACCAGCTTTGCTCGGTTCTCGGTAATTCAGGGAGTGGTGAAAGTGCAGTCCGGGGAGACGATGGATTTGCCAATTTCATGTCTAATTGGTTGGATTGTCTTTTGTCTCCTGGGAAATACAACGTGTTGCACTTTTTATATATGGTTCATGGGAGGAAGTTGTCTTATGGATTTTAAGGGAATCAATAAATATTTATTTTTGGAACACTTCTTGCACTTTTCAGTTCCTAGAAAAAATGATTCCGAAATCATAGTTCTTTATTTGTGCGTGAACGGGTGGGATGTGCAGTGCTGCAGAGCAATTTTGCTCCACTTGTTTCAAACCAAATGTGACAACCAAGGTTGTGAAAAGCGCTAGGCTTTAGTGGGACAGGCACCCGCCGCCTAGCGCCTAGGCGGCCGCCTAAATCTAGGCGGTTAAAAAATAAATAAAATAAATCCGAAAAACCTACTGAAAATTGTAGAAAAAGTCCATAAAACTCCAAAACATGCATAGTTGGGAGTTGGGGGGGGTGGTGTCTAGGCGGGCACCAGGCGCCTAGGGGCCGCCTAGACCGCCTTTTAGAAGAGTGGCGACAACTAGTAGGCAGTGTGCACTTTTCTCTCTGTTACTGTAACGAAACATGCCCTAAACCTGGTGTCGACGCGAGATTTCTAGCCATGGTATCTAGAAGGCTAGAGGATCAATTGGCAGTACATACCTTTCTTGTCACTTAGTTTAAGTTCATGCAACTACAAGGTCCAACAAGTTATGTTACGATTTGCAAATGGGGAATTGCATTCATTTGTATGACACAAAAAGCCAAAGAGAGGAAAGGAACGGCGTTACCAATTTTAAATAAATGATGCATATAAGTATGTTAATGAAGTGACTACAAAGTAATCTCAGTGATCTGATCCTAGGTTTCATAGCCTCCACCAGGTTCCACTGTCTCCTCTTTCTCATGCCATACAAGTGGCGAGTCTGTTATTTTGTATGCAGCTGGAGAGCACTGTGCTGCTATATGGATAAAAAATGCTATTTGTAAAATTCTAACATTTTTGAGAGCATCGAGGATGTGGCTACTATTTTTTTCATAGTTCTTGCCTTCTTGGTTTCGGACCTTATAATTATTAGTATTGGTATTGGAGTTTCATAGTTCTTGGTTTCGGAAAGCGAAATATTTATAAATGTTTTTTTAAAAAAATAGATTTTTTTTATACAATTAGGCATAGTTTATGCACACTTTTTTTTTTTGTTTATCGTTAGTTTCGGATGAGACATGTTCAATATTGTTGAATCTTCATCCGTAATAGATACTCTTTTATTTACTTGTTTTTGACAAAATACACCCTCAAGGCCACAATAGATTGATTTGGATGGAATAATTTTAAGATGGATAAATGTTGTGAATTCATCCGTTTGAATTCATCCGTAATAGATACTCTTTTATTTACTTGTTTTTAGACAAAATACACCCACAAGGCCACAATAGATTGTTTTGGATGGAATAATTTTAAGATGTATAAATGTTGTGAATTCATAAATATACAATTTTCACAAATGGTAACCATTGGAGTGTGTCAATAAGTTATTACCTACACAAATAGGATGTCGGTCTTGGGGTAGGTCAATATTAGATAGCAACACAACACACACACACACACACACACACACATATCTTAACTTTAAGTTGTTGGGCCTGGGCTGAGTTCCAAATTAAAAAAAAAACTGGTCAGGGCCTTGTCACATTTAAGTCAAGATGCGTCAAGGAGCTTGAGGTGGCTGCCTCCCATGGCAAGATGACGGCCTTTGTCCCGTTTAAATACTAGTTGCCTAGGCTCCAGAGTTATCTGAAACACCCAGGCTTTATTTTAATGATTTGTGTAAATTGCAGAACGTCTAACTTTACTAGACAGTGGGCACTGATCGAGCTGTTTCATCAGTGCCAAATTGAATCTCCTCACTCAGAAGACGAAGATGCATACGGCTGCATTATGCTGTATAAAGTGCATAGAAACACTTGTCGTGCAGACTTATGATGATCCTAACAACTCCTATGAAAGGTATCCTTGAAAGCGGCAAGGTGAGGTGTTGTGTCACCATGGAAGTCAAATAGATAATTTGGCGTCCTCTAATTGACGTATTCAATGAGTGCACCTATCAGAATGTAACAAGTTCCGTAACAATGTTGCGTATGATGGATTGGTCATGGAGATCTTGGACCAGCTTTTGAGGGAGCTCATATGGCTAGGACATTTGATGTTTTCTAATATTAACCAATAGCTATGTGTATCTGTGACCTGAACTGAAGTCTCCACTTGCTAGGCACGGAACTGTCATTTTTTTGCCTCTTAATAGCAGTTAGTTATTATTTCAAAATTTGGTATGGAATCCACTAAGCCAAGCGTTTTAGAATGTTTCAGAAGTTTGTGTGTATTGTTCTGCTTTTAGACTTGTAAGGTTGAAAACTTGAAAGCAGTCAACAAGCACATAACTGCTATATTTTATTCCTATGTGTTTAACTTTCGAGCATAGTTTGCAGCATCGGCCGATACCGATCCGATACAGCCGATCCAATACCGATCGATACTCGATACTGACCGATCCCAACACTGGAGGTCTCTTTTTTCGGTCAATTCGGCAAAGAAAAATGAATGAAAAAAGACCAATCAGCAATGGTGTAAAACATAGTAAGGTTGTAAAAGTATGTAAAAGAAGAAAACTTATATATCGCATGTAAACCAATCAGCAAGGGTGAGTACTATTTCCTTCAATTTCAAAACTACTACTGAACAACACCGAGAATACTTAAATTATCCCTAAATGTATGAAGTATATTTTCTAAAATGTTAATAAGTTATTAATAATTATTTGCTACCGATACCAAAAAAATCCAATACTCTGATTCGAAACCGACGATATTGCCGATACCACCGATCCCGATACTCATAGGAATAGTCCGATTCCGATACCGATACTGTGTTCGAGTATGTTTTATGTTGAAAACATACATATAATGTGGAGTTCTGAACACAAATCTTGTTTTACAGAAATGAGGATTTTTCTATAACTTTTAGTTGAAAGTTACCTAAACGCAAGAAAATGAAATACTAATGTGAGAATCCCATTAGAGGTCATTGCACTTACTAGGCTCAATCTTATAGGCAATGTATCTGGAGGCCTAATCTTCTATATGTAGATAACTTGTCTATTGAATCAGAATACATCTAGTTATATAACATATGTGCGAGCTGTTAAATGAATTTGGTCATTAATGGTTGAAATGAATAGGATTTAATCCAGAAGAGGACTCCATATCTTAACCTACATGTACAGAGCATAATGTGGAGTTGTTCATAAGGATATTTTCATCAACTAATCATCCAAATTTTTCTTCCGACATCTTACAGTTTATTGTGACAAGGTATAGTAGACTTGTAATTTCATAAATAACCTTAGAATTTAATCACTAAGATTTGGTACAGTATACAGGCTCCTATCATGTACCTACCTATCTCCATGAGATAAAGTTAAATCCTACCCAATAGACATTTATATTGGTTAGTTTCAGTTTAGTACCGAATTTGCTATTTGCTTTTTGCCCAATACCTGTAAATTATAATTCCCATCTTCTTGAAGTAAATAAAATTAAATTATGTAGCACAAATCTTTTCATTTTCTCTCTCTCTTAATTTGTGGTCATTATACTGTTCCTATCCATTCGACATTATATTGGTTATTTTCAGTTTAATACATATTTATTTTGTTTTACCCTGTACCTGTACATTATAATTTATACTTCCTGTCTTCTTGTAGTATAGTTCTCATGTAACAATTCTAAACCCTTTTTGTGTTGTAATCACATACTACCTTTGATGTTATTATCATTAGCCAAGTCTGTCGAAAAGACTGAAGTTGAGTACGGAGCACTTTAAGTTGAATGGTTGAGAGGGAGCATTGAGTACCTAGCCGAACAACTGAGACTGTAGAGGGACTCCCCATGGAACGTAGAAGGTCAGATGAGGGGGAAGATTAACTACTTCCATAGTCATGATTTAAGATCTGGCAATCATGTAATAACCTCCCAAATTTCCTCTGGCTAGTTGAAGGCTGAATGAAGAGGAGATTAAAACGATACTTAATATGGGGGTTTGTGTAAATTCATGAGACATATATGAAGCTATTTCCCAAAGTAATATGTCATATTTTCTGTAATTTAACCTAGATCTTGAGTCTAATTATTGCTCAGGTTAGCGACCTTTTAGCTCTTGTTGATCATCTATTCCCATGTGCTGAACCATAGGCCATCACCAACATGCAATCACACAAATACATCAGGGGTGGGGTTGGGGTAGGTTGCGGCTAGTTGGAAAAATACCAATACATAGAGATGCTTTAATCAGAAAATACCAAATAAATGATGCACCCATTTGCCCGTGATTTTTTTATAGCATAGAGCTCAAAGATGTACTCCATGTATCATCATGTATACCCCGTTTTTTCAAAATAACAATTTTCTTGAACACATTTTCACCTGGTTTTATTTTTGATTTGAAGTTTCATCAAACAAGGACTGCCTTCTCTTTACATTTCTGTAAGCCTTTTACCATGTATCTTACTGAGGCCCAGTTTGTCTGTAGTCTTTAATCACACTTTATTCTTTGTAGTTCACCTTTATTATGCATTATATTTTACAGAACAAATTGCTTATGGTTAAATTATGAATGTATGAGATCAGATGATGGGGCAAGTTAACCGAGAGAGGTTAGCTGAGTATCTTGGGGAGCTGCAGCGTAAAGAGGACACCAATGATCGGTATGTAGCTGCCCTGAAAGGAGAGACGTTGACAAGAAAGCCTTACGTGCGGATTCAACCACTGCCGAAGCAAGAGGGTGAAACTGCCAGCAAAGAGTAGTAGGCAGGACGATATTTCATTGGTAGGTTGGTCAATATATGATGTGACACAAAAGTTCCTCATAATTGAGAAGCATCTTGTAATATGTTTTATAATGCAATATTCCCTGGTGCTGGATGCTAGTGGTGAAACTGAGATACAGATTTCCTTGAAACACCTTCACCACTGTTTTATTTTAGTTTGAAGCCATCTTATCCCAGGTTTTGCTTGGCTTGTGTGTTTACTCTCTGAAACATACTATGAAGTCCTTTCTTTCTTCCTTTTATTTGTTGATTTTCATGTATTACGTCGTGGAGAATATGATCAATCTTTCATCACGCAGTCCTCTCTAGATCAAGGTTCTAACATGTGATAATATTGTTGAGGTCATTTATGGTGTGGGGTGCTATGAAAGTTGTGTATGGTTTCTTTTTTGCTTCATCTCATGTGCTATTCACGAAGGGTGTTTGGTTGCGTGTAATAAATAAGAATTCCATGTAGCAAAAGCTACTATAATTGGAGATGCAGCCATTTTAGCTGCGACGAATGCTGCAGAATTTGATGCAAGTATACAATTTTATTTCAGTAAGTGGCTCTATTTACAGCAAAAATAAATGTTGGAAATGGAGAATTTGGTTCTGCAGCAAAAGTTGCAACAGCATCATTTACAAGCAACCAAATCAAACAGAAACATCTTGCGCTATTATTACAACCAAAGTTATGGGATCTCGATCTCTGCCGAGACATAATTCTTGCAACCTCAGATGTCTGCAGGCAAATGGATCCCACCAACATTTTATTTCAAGGGCTGTTTGAACCGGAAAGTTATAGCAGTCACTATGTGTTCATTGATGTCCAACTTGTCTTCACCAATTTAATCCACACTGAACAGAGTTTGAAGTTTGTAGGATCCACAAGTAAAAAGTGAAAAACTTGTTCTTCTTCTACAAACTCACAGAAACCAATATTATTAACCAAGAGTTTGTTTCTTAGTTTCTGAATTGTTTTGCAATTTTAGCAACAGGAAGCAAGTTTGATTCTCTCTTCCACCTCTTGGTGTCTTTTTTCTCGCAAAACTATGCTTTTGGGTCTTGTTTCAATCCTTTTGATAGCTGCATGCAGTCCCATCTCTAGTAAAGCCGAGATTAGCTCAGTACCGCGTATGCAAAGCCCTAAGATATTGCACTAGTGACAAGTGACCCACCACAATTGTGCAAGCAACTCCTCCCTTTTCCTTAGCTTTAGCTATGATCATCTTTCCATTTCAAAATTTGGAAGCAAACAATCAAATGATCATAATTCCTTTTTCATCAAATATGATTAAACAAAAATAAGAACATGCTCATTTATTTCTTTTCAAACACTGAAATTACATGGAGAATGCAACCAAACCAAACATTGTATTTGAAGTCCCACTTACAACAACAACAAACGGTTGTACGATGAACAACCACTCCGGTAGGTTGTTGACCGACAATGTATATGACAAGTTACCATAACAATCTCCTTTCTACCGACGTAGATTGAGACTATGCTTACATAAACAAGAGCCAAATCTCTACAGTACATAGAAGCCAACAAAAACCAATATGATCCAAATAACAAGAATAAAAACCAAGCACACTGCAACCTACGGCAGGTCAGAAACCTGCCTTTAACACAAACTGACCTAGAAAATCTAAAATTGTCAGGCAGAGATTATATGCAAAGATTGCCAGAGTCTTCTCATATATATATATATATATATATATATATATATATATATATATTCTAGCAGATGACCTCTAGCCTAGTGGTTAAGAGAGATGCATGCGGTACGAGTGGTCAGGAGATCGAATCCCAGTGGGAGCGATTCCAGAAATAATTTACCTGGTTCCAATATATATATATATATATATATATATATATACAGTGCTTACTTATTGGAGTCTGGATTAGGACCACTTGGTACTTCATGCTTACTGCTATTGAACATCTGACCCTCTCCAACTGAACCATGATGATGATGGTGGCGGTGATCATGAGCACCTCTGCCGTGAACTGGACTCGCATGATCTCCCACGTTTAGCCGGCTCTGGTTTCCGGTCTTCAGTTCGCCGTGTCGATGACCGTTGGAGGCTCGGACCAGAAGCAGAAGGATGAAGAAGAGATGGGCTATGCATGCCAAGGTCGACTTACTAGTACCACATTCATGGTTAGCCATGCATGCAAACTTAAACTATGACCATCATCCAATCCAAATGTGATTGGAAAAGGGGAGTAACCATTAATCATACAAGTGAAGGGGGGAGAGAGAGAGAGAGAGAGAGAGAGAGAGAGAGAGAGGTTTGCAACTTGAATTTGTAGGGGCTAGGTACACAAATGTATATAGCAGCACATGTTGGTGCTGGCTAGCTAACAAAAGAAAAGAATCTCTCCCCAATTGCGAGTCCAAAGTTAAAGCAACCACTACTGCAGGGAATTGCTTTATTTGTTGGGTATAGAGAAGTTTTTCACTTTCATTCTGATCCTTTGGGTGTCAGTAGTTCACTCTTTGACTACAGCAACTTGAACAGGAATATATGGCAAATTGATATACTTGACATGTAGCGAATGCTTGCTTGGTTACAACGAGTTAATTGTCCAAATGGTGTCTGAGAAATGTCACGGTCAATGAGCATACGCCAAATCAACGATGAGTCCTATCCCATCCCAGTTCACTCTTGTTGTCTCGACCATCGAAATTCTAGGAGATGATGTTCTATCTCCTCTTGCTAGAGTAATGCATATTGGACGACAACTTGGTGCCTTGACAAAATGCCAGCACTGGTTGACCCATCATTAGGGATAGGAGGGAATTGCTTCCTCCAATCTACAAGAAATCAGACATTAACTTGCATAATAGTAGACTTCATTTTGTCGAGCTCCTGGTCTCCTATACTAGTTCCCTTCTTTCATTGTTCATTTTGCAATAAGTAAAGCTTGGAAACTAGAATAATTATGAAAGAGGTATTATTTGTTAGTTACTAATGAGTAGAGATTAGCATAGATAGGATTCTAGATCATTTTCCTGCTCAACCATTCCCTTCTTCCATAGCTACACCTGATATATAGGCCATCATTCTTCAACTTGGTCAAGAGGTGATGAATGGTAGATAACGTAGGTACTTTACTTGGACTAGATTTTTTTGGTGGAAATTTTACTCTACAATTAGAATGTTCTATAGTTAGGGATGAGAGATTCTTTAGAGACTACAACCATCATTAGTAGTTGGGGCTCTCAAATATAATTTGGGGCCCAAATTTTTTTTAAAAAAAGGTAAATGTAAAACGGGTTGGATTTGTATGAAAATAAGTAGAAAATGATAAAGTAAGCTCCGATCCCAAAGATTGTGTGGTCAAAAATTGATGTGGAAAAAATAATACTGTAAGAGCATCCACAGTGGCAACACTCCAAACCATACTCTAAATCACTTCAAACCATACTCCAATAATTAATTTTGGAGTATTCCCTTCATGTTGGTACACAATGGTATAGTCTACATATACACTCCAAATTGACAAGTAGCAACACTCTATTTGTTTTCCTCCTTATTTTTCTTTCATAATTGACAAATGGCAACACTCCAAAAAAAGAATGAAGGAGAAAAGTAAATATGGTGGGCCTGCAAGAAATATAGCTCAACTAGTGGACTCTCCAAATTTGGAGTGTCTCTTAGCTTTCTACCATTTTTCAAGTGCGGAAAAGAGTTCATTGGAGTCATCAAGTGCTACAAAATTTGGCTAAAGACCAAATATAGCACTTGAAATTAGTCCCACTGTGGATGCTCTAAATTCTAGAATCTAGAAAGTTGGACTCCAATTTGGGACTTACTCTACAAAATAAGTTCCTACAATAGATTCTAGAAATTGGAAGACCCAACCCTTAGTACCTATAGGTGGAATGTGACCGAAATTGTAGAAATTAGAACTAGAGACGAGACTTACTATTCTACAAAATGAGCTGCTACGTTCTAAATCTAGAATCTAGAAAATGGGATTAGCCTTACTAATGATGCTCTTACTAGTTATTTCTGAAAGTTTCACTTCTTTTTGAGTTGTTTGTCACCTCCAAGTTTTTTTGTCCCATCGAAATAGATTTGCAAATCCTTTATGGACCGAAAATTTGCTAGAAGCTTAGAATATGGTGAAATGTGGTGAAGTATTCTTGAAGATTCATGAAACCTCATAGCTTTTAGACGTTCAAGAAGCTTCCTTGGAATATCTAGGTCTAAATATTCCCTAGAATAATTTCTGCAATATGCTAGCTAGTGGTGATTGGACGAGTAAATGTAGTTGTTAGCAAATTGAGAAAACTCAAATAGAAACAAATTAATGAGATTTTAAATATTATGACAAATTTCTTTACTCGTGCAACAATAAACTTAAGTACATCTAAGAGGTATAGTAATTTGGAACTTTTGATGCTAATTAATGGGCGTAGTCAACTGAGAGAAAATTTTAAAAAATGGTTTGACATGTACAACATAGACCAATAAATACACTACTAAAAATAATAATATATCAACTAGAGGAGCTAGAACTATAGTAGGCCTAAACAAATTTAGGCCGAGTCTATAACAAATTGTATATGGCTTCCCTTATCAGGGCCGGCCCTGGGGTAAGCCGGACAAGACTTTAGGCTTGGGCAGGGCCGGCCCAGACGGTTGGGTTGCCCTAGACGGAGCTATATTTGGTTGCCCCTTGTCATACTCATAAAGAAGATATCAAAAAATTGACATGTTCTAGTGACATCATGGATATCAGATTCCGAGTTCCTCCCCTTGAGCTACTCGAGTCATTTCTAATAGAAACTCAAAATATGGGTCTCGTGTGCTAGTTCAACTAACAAAGAGGAGTTGGGGTGGACCGCATAGGCTTTATTAGCGAAGATGTGGGGATTTAGAGGTGGGGTAGAGAAGGGGGGTTGCCCTCACCGGGGGGTTGCCCAAGCCCGTTGGCTTGTCCGGCTTACCTCAGGGCCGGCCCTGGGCTTGGGTAACCCCCCTCTGTTAGGACAACCCCCCAGGCTCAACATGATCCCACCCAAAGTCAGGGTCACGGATGACCACCAAGACCAACTGACAATAAGAATCAAGGGACAACCAAAATTAGCTCCAGGAAGGGGCAACCCAATCCTTCGGGTCGGCCCTGTCCCTTATACTCCTTGACGAATGAAAGAAAATGATCTATTTATATGGTCGAACTCAAAAATTCCATATTATAACTTTTTTTAATTATTGTTGTTGCTATTGTTGATGTTCTTTTTTTTTTACAATTTAATTTGAATAGTCGGTTGCCAGAATAATATTAATGAAACATGATTGATTCTTTTTTTTAGAGCATCTCCAACCCTATTGTGACTTTGGAAAAAAGTTAATGCCACATAGGCATGACAAAATTTTATTCAAAAGTTCTTCTCCAATGCAATTGTCAAGTCAATTGTGAAGCTTATGTGGCAAAAATTAAAGAAGACATTGTAAAGTTGATTGTCTTGTTCTAGACAATGCACTTGACAATGTCTTCTCTTCCATGTCATCAATTATAAATAAAAAATATTAGAAAAAAGAAAGAAGATGAGTAGTTGTCTTAAAAGTTGTCTTGGAAGTTGGAAAAAAATACTTTTTATTGTCTTCTCAATACTTTTGCATTGGAGAGAGTTTTTCTATCTCATTGTCTTTTGAGATATAATTTTGCCACATAAACAAGACATTGTCTTGTGGCTCATGTCACATAGGAGCCATCTAAGTACAAATTGGACTTGCAGTTTGGCCAAAATTCCAGACAAAACCTTGTACATATATTTTCGTATTTCTATGTTATTTGTCAAATCCAAGCATTAAACCTTTTTTAAGGGACTAACACCTAACAATTTGTCTTCGTTGAAAACTTTCAAGTTTTACTATCAGATATCTGTTGGTCATCAAAATGAATACCCCTATAATTCATATATATATATATATATATATATATATATATATATATATATATATATATATATATATATATGATAAAAAAATAAAAAGAAAAGAAAAAAAATAAAAAAAATAAAAAAAATAAAAATAAAAATATATATATAATTTTCAATAAAGAAAAAAATACAAAATCAAAATCTTGTAGTAACGAAAAAATTTATGGTAAACTATTTGAATCTTTTTCTTACATTCAGCCATGTTATAATGTCCTCGGAGATGGAAACTAAGGGTCCGTTTGGATAGTCTTTCTGAAATTTTATTCTAAAAACAGTTTTCTGAGAGTAAGTTATAAAGTTGTTTCCTGAGTATAGATATTCTAATTTTGCGTTTGGTTACTTTCATCTGGAAAATAATTTTTAAAAATAAATTTTGAAGATTCTGTTTGGTAAAATATTTTTAGAAACTATTTTTTTAACTGTGTTCCTGTGTCCATTTTGTATCCCTGTGTCCAACAAATTTTTTTCTCTCATGTCAACTCAATTCTATCCATGTGTCCATTCTGTATCATGTGTCCAACCGAGTGAATAAGGAGGGGATGTAGATACAACTACAGAATATATCATTTGAAGGTGGAGGAGGCACGGGGAGGGGCCGACGGCGGCGAGAAGAGGGTGGCGCAGTCGGAGTCCACGAGGGAGGGGAGGGAGTTGACGTAGGCATCCGGTGGAGAAGAGGGTGGCGCAGTCGGAGTCCTCGGCGGTGGCAACCAAGGAGCGCGAGGACAGCCGCACCCTCGCGGCCTCGTCCTCCTCCATCGCCACCGCCGAGGAGCGCCAAGACCGCCGCCCCACCCTCGCGGCCTCGTCCTCCTCCGTCGCCACCGTCGAGGAGCGCGAGGACCGCCGCACCCTCGCGGCCTCGTCCTCCTCCATCGCCACCGCCGAGGAGCGCCAGGACCGCCGCCCCACCCTCGCGGCCTCGTCCTCCTCCAAGGCCTCGTCCTCCTCCGTCTCCGATCCCGACCTCGGTCGCGCGGCCTCGTCCTTCTCCGTCTTCACATGGCCATGTCTGATTTGGGGAGGAGGAGAAGAAAATTGACGAAAAGTAAATAAAAGACGTTCAGAGAAAGAGAAAGGAAGAGAGAGAGAGAGGGGTCAGAAATTCAACTCTGAAAAGAGGTTTTGGTTACTCTCCCAAAGCTACTTTTAAACACCGGTTTCCAAAAAAAAAAATCCGAAGAAAGATTTCTGAGATGTTATAACCAAACGTCATCTTTGCTCCTCTTTAAGTTTAAACTCAGAAAATAGAGTTTAAACGTCAATCCAAACAGGCCCTAAATCTTTTGTTATTGTGTCAATGTAAGAATGATTAGGTCTATTTTTTAGTTCTAGCATCTAAATATAATTAAAAAAAAATCTGGAATATTTTATATTCTCAAATTTTATTTGACCCAAAATATGTTTGAAATTGTCTGATTAAATTAGTTTAAGTCAGTATTTTACTAGGGAGTTACTACTGATCATTTCAAATACTAAAAGCAGTGAGAGTGGTTAATTGATAACTAAAAGGCACAGCCATGTTTCCGTTTCTTAGCTCTCTCATGTGCTCGCTGTAGTAAATGTGCAAAGCGTGTGAGAGTGGTTCAACTCATTTTATCATGCACCGAACACTTGTCAGTGACCAACCATATATAAGCAACCTGTACTTTGTTCTAGCTCGTCATAAACAATGCCCTTCGAAAAAGAAACGGATATATAGAAGGATTAGATCAACTAAATGAAGTGAATTAAGACAAACAAAAACACACACTAATTGAGTTAATTCATTGCTAATGAGCACGGCTCAAAATAACTAGCTAGAAACATTTTGATCCATTGGGAATAATCTAAGGTTGTGTTTGATTGGGCTTTTTTTTTCATGGAAATTGTTTCCATCACAAATTTTCCACCAATTGTAGTGTTTGATAGCTTATATTTTTCATGGAATTATTTTCCAAAAAACTATCATTAATGGTGGAAAATGAAACTTGTCCAACCCATAAAGGCTGTGTTTGATTGGGTTTTTTTTCCATGGAAAATATTTCCATCACGAATTTTCCACCAATTGTAGTGTTTGATAGCTTTAATTTTCCATGGAATTATTTTCCAAAAAACTATCATTTTTCATATTTTCATCTAAAATGGTGGAAAATGAAACTTGTCCAACCCATAGGAAAATGTCATTTTCCATGGAAAATAACTATTTTCCGTGGAAAATAATGGCAATCAAACACCTAAATTAAGTTTTCCATGGAAATTTTTTAAAATTCCATGGAAATTTTTTCCTAGAAAAATAATTCCATGGAATTAATTTCTTTTCCACATATTTTCTACCTTGCAATCAAACGCACCCTAAGAAAATATCATTTTCCATGGAAAATAACTATTTTCCATAGAAAATAACAATGAAACATCTGAATTAAGTTTTCCATAAAAAATTTTTAAAATTCCATGAAATTTTTTTCCTAGAAAAATAATTTCATGGAATTATTTTCTTTTCCACATATTTTCCACATTGCAATCAAACGCATCTTTATGTTAATTTCCACGAATGAACTTGATCTCATCCTAGTTATTGCATGCCATTACAGTAAGATGAAGTGAAAACAACGTAGAACACATTGATTGAGTTGACCATCTTCTATATATATATATATATATATATATATATATATATATATATATATATATATATATATATATAGCATAAATCAACGATCAAGATTAGATGACTTAAAACACATCCAACGGATGTGAACATACTAGGCTAGAGGTCATATATATATATATATATATATATATATATATATATATATATATATATATATATATATATATATATATATAACATCTTGAGGCATTATCATAGAGTTGATATTGTCGTCGAATTGCTAATGTTAAGTTCGATGAATTTGCTTAGGCACCAACAAGTAGGACAAAGGGAAAAAAAAAACCCAATATCTTTCAAGATCGAAATTTTGATGTAACTGACAACAATATATTAATCATCTCGTCCTTCATTGCAGCTACATTAGCTAATGTTTGAAAAGAATTTGTTTTCTTTAACATCAACTAACTGTGGACAACTGAAAAAAGAAGAAGAAGAAGAAAAGAAAAAGAATTTTGTTTTCCCAACATTTCCATCTTATGCATGTTTGATGATCATCTTATATATCCTCTATTGTAGCCATATCAGAACTCTAGGGAAGAAGTTAATAATGCCGTGATTAGATATCTTGGAGAAACTCTTTATCTTCATGGTGATTAGTTACCATGTTGGTGACTGTGGTATAAGACAATTCTTTTGTGTTTGGCATGAAATAAAATGGATGCCGTTATTGGCACTCCTAAAATCTCAGCTGCACTACTATTTAATGTTTTATCATTCAAATTCCAAATCTATTCCTGCATTAACATTATTGACGCATTAACATTATTGACACTCATAAAATGTCATCCTGCGTACTCCTTCCTCCATGCGTTACACAAATTAAGGTCAAATTTAACGCAGGACTTACAAATTAATGTCAAATTTGATGCAGAGCTAGATTTGGAATTTGAATGATAGAAAATTAAAAAAAGGAGTTAGGATGACATTTTAGGAGTGTCAATAACAGCATCCAATAAATTTAATCAGAAATTTTTATATTCAATGTCTATCAACGATCACAATTATTTGCTAATATTCTTTGGATATATTTAATTTAATTCTGGGTAGAAACTGGATTCCGCATTCAGAAGTTTCAAGTAGAAATTATTGATGCTTAACTGTTTACATTGTCGCTGATAGACTCTTGGATCCTGTAGTTCTTGATCACCTGCTGGTTCAATCTTCCTTAAAGTAATTTTGTATCTATTTGTAACTTCGGAGTCGTTCATTATCCGCTACTTCTGAATATATTGGATTGTTCATGAGTTGGTCGACTCTCTTTATCTCATATTTTTCAATAAAACATGAATATATACTTGTAATAATATTCACAAACAAAGCCATGATAGAATTACATGATCGCCAACAAAATTAATGAAGTGAAACCAGCAAGAAACTAGAATATTGCTATAATTAAGGAGTAAGTAGAGCATGCTGAAAATAACTAGTTCCTGATCTGCAGGCATTGCCAGAGACTTAGTTATCGACATTGCAACTAAAAGAAAGAATTAAGAGATAATAACAGTATGGAGAAGAAAATGATAAATGTATCTAGCAATCCCATGGGAGTTGTTCCATTGAGCTCCCGCTGCTGAACACTCCGCCGGGCATCAACGCCGAGTCCATTAGCTCGAGATCGAACGGCGAGCTGTTGTAGGACATCTCCATCTCTACGCCTCTCTCCTCCTCCTCAATATTGACGATCGCGTCGTCTTGCGCTTGCACCTGCGCTTGTTGCGATTCTAACCCATTTTGATTTGGGGCTTGCAGAGGCTCAACGACATCGGCAGCACCCCACATGCAAGCCGCATCCATGAACTCCGAATGGTTGAACGGAGGCGATATGTTGGCCTGCTCCATAGAAGAGGCAGGCATCGAACAGTTGGTGTAGTCCAACAGGCTGTGAGAATTCTGGTTCGGGAAGCCCGTCAGGATGTTCGGGTGGTCTTGGTAGTGGAAGGCAGACATGGGCTCCGACGTGAAAGCCGGTTGGAGAATGTCCATGGGGTCGGTCTTGGCCGCGTCGAAGCTCCTGTTGTTCAAAGTGCTTATGGTGAACGGCACGGTGGGCGTGGAAGGCTGCAGGGGGTTGTTGAATTGCGCGAAACACGACACATTGTTGTTGTTGCTGCTGCTGTTGTTGGTCGAAGGCCGAGCGGTGGGGATCAGGTTGTGGGTCTTCGGATCGAGGCCCTGCGCCATCAGCTTCTTCTTGATGCACGAGTTCCAGAAGTTCTTGACCTCGTTGTCGGTCCTCCCCGGCAGGTGCTTCGCTATCTGAGCCCATCTGGGGGAGAGAGGATAGGTTGAGAGTGTCACATTAATGCTAGTCATTAGAATTGTTATTGAACATTACCAAGAAAATGAGAATATTTTGCTCTCAAAAAACTAGGGTTAGGGTTAGGGTTTACATTTACCTGTTCCCTAGGATCCTGTGGACGTCGATGATGATCCTCTCTTCCTGTGCCGTGAAGGTTCCTCTCTTAAGGTCAGGCCTTAGGTAGTTGATCCATCTCAGCCTGCAGCTCTTTCCGCACCTTTGTAGCCCTGAAAAGAAAAAATATATATATATATATAATTAATCTCCGCGGAGTTTAATTAAGTAGATATACAGAGAGAGAGGACCTGCAAGCTTAGGGACAGAGCTCCAGCAGCCATGGCCATGGGTGGTGATGTAATTGATGAGCTTGTCATCCTCCTCAGGTGACCAGAGGCCTCTCTTAACCTTCTTCTTACTGCAGCAGTGATGACCCATTACTACTACAGCTAGGCCTGACCTCTTCCTTGTTTAGTAACTCCCCCACTCCTTAAATATATATATCTACAACTCCTTCACCCTTTCCTGCTAACCTTTCCCCTTACTTGTCTATACTTTTGAAAGTACAAGTAGTATAATGGATGTGATAGTGTATATATGCAACATGCTCTTACTTCACTCAATCGCGTGCCTTTGTCTCTATGACATGTGGGTCCAGGGCCGGTCCGGAGGGTTGGGTTGTCCTATTCTGGAGCTAATTTTGGTTGTCCATTGACCCTTATTGTGAGCTGGTCCTGGTGGTCATCCGTGACCCTCATCTTTGGTAGGATCATACCGAGACTGGAGGGTTGCCCCAAGTCTTGTCCGGCTTACCCCAGGGCCGGCCCTGGGTGGGTCGACCCACCTGTTATAAAGACATAGACCGACGATTGAGGAAGCGATTAGAGTATCCTTAATTAATGTGACATATAACAACACTAGCTAGTTCTCGATCCCCACTATACTGTGCTAGCGAAAAGGAAACCTGTCGGTTGAAAGGGTCGGACCATAATATGTGTCTTGGTTTGTACTCTTTGAGGACCCAGTCCTCATGAGCTACCTACTTGGATTGCATTAGGGTCCTTCTTAATTAGCCATTGCCTACAGCTGATCAATTGCTTAAGTTTCTTATTGAACACATGTTGGTGTTATAATATATAATATTAAGACCCAAGGAAAGAAAAGGAAAAGAGTTTCGACGACCCTTGAAGAATCAGCATTCTTGTAGCATAAGAAGGCCAAGCAGTACAACTGCGTGAATGTTCTTGAAATCTATTTCTGTCGGTGGAGATCGATCGATATGTGCAAGCTGTCTTGTGACTATATATATTAGTGGTATACACATACAAATGATACATTTGTCAACACTAAGGGTCTGTTCGGCAATTATAGGATAGCGGTTATGAGGTATTTTTTGAGTACTAGTTATGAGCGGTTATGAGGGGTTTGTTTTTGGATGATTTTTAAGTAGCGGTTTTTAAACCAGTCCAATCCATGCTTGGTAATTCACTAACGAGCGGTTCTAAAAGTTTTTTACACGAATAAGTTAAATAGGAAAGGGTATCAGTAGTTATAATTATATATATTTTTGTGAGGATATAAATGGAATAAAAATATAGAGCCGTTCAAGACCCCACCGATTTGGGGTGTTTATAAAGCCACCCAAAAATTCATTACACCGGTTTTGGGAGGTTTTTGAGCCGACCAAAACCGGTGCCTCAAAAAAATTAACAAGCATGAGTTTTCATAAACGGTCGGTTCAAAAATACTCCAAAACCGGTGAAAATACCGTTACCAACCAGACCCTAAGATAGATAGATATACAATTATTTTGAGGGATAAAGAGCATTATCTATCTTTTCTTTTTCTTTTTTTTTTCCTTTTCTTAGATGCAATCGATTGGAAATTTACCAATTACATTGAATAGAGTAGATAAGAAATTTCAACTAAGGCTGCTAATCCAATTGAAGAAGCATAATTCTATGTTGAATACAAAAAAACAGCTGTAGCCAATTCAAAGGCGGCCACTGATAGTTTGAAGTGTGTTGATCACATCAACTTTGAGTGTGTGATTAACCTAATCACTCATGACATATATTATATATATATAGATATATATATCATACTCCATGCATCAACAACAAGATAGTTAATTACTTGACATTATTCGATATCAAACTACTCAAGAAGATACTTCTTCATCAACATAGATATTCTACATGCATGCTTTACATATACAAGAGAGAGAGAGAGAGAGAGAGAGAGAGAGAGAGAGAGAGAGGAGTAAACCAAGTAGATTGTATGAGTTTTTCTTGTGGAGTCATAAGAATGATTAGATGACCATTTAGAGGAGGAAGGCCCCAATGATGTATGTGATGTTAACTTGGAGAGAACCCCACCCCACCATGCACCCACATCATTTCTTGTATTCAAGTACTTCACCATAGGGGCATGCACTACCAATTAACCAGCGCAATGTCTTGTTCAATCAAGTGTAGCCCTTCCATTTTGATTAAGGTCTCGCAGAAGGCTTTTTAATTCCTCTCTAATTAAAGTGGTATTAGTTTAATTTGCTAATTAATGTTATCTCCATGCATGTGTACTTGAAAGACTAGATAAAATGATCTCTCCTTTGTGAGAGTCGAGGATCTCTTTCCTTCACTCAATGGTTGCTTGTCATTGTCTGTTTCTTGGTGTCAACGTAGCGAGGGATGATTGGTTTTCCCTTTTCTTCCACTTTTCCCTTCCTCCCCTCCCCTTTGTTATTCATTCCTTGATAAATATTGGGAAGCTTATGAATTGCGCATTTGTTATATATGTTGGCCATTTAGAAATTGGGAAATACATATTATTTATTCTTTATTCTTGGGTGAATGCCAAAATGAGGGCCGGCCCGGAGGGCTGGGTTGCCCTATCCTAGAACTAATTTTGGTTGTCCCGTGGACTTTATTGTCAGATGGTCCTGATGGTCATCTGTGACCCTGACCTTCGGTGGGATCATGCTGAGCCTGGAGGGTTGTCCTACCAGAGGGAGGTTGCTCAAGTCCAAAGTCTTGTCCGACTTACCCCAGGGTCGGCCATGGCCAAAGTGTTGGTCGCAATTGCACGAGCAATTAATAGTTGAATTGATCACGTGGATAATGAATTTATTTTGGGTTCCTTGATCTCTCTTTTGTGATACCTATATAATGTACTATATATTAGAAAAAGTGTTGCCCATCTAGAAACATATGCAAGTTTTCTAGGAAATTTGAATAATTGGCAAGGTGGTGCAAGCAAGCAAGCAAGAAAAAGAAAGAAAGAAAGAAAAAGCCTCCTCATATTTCTTGTTATTCTCCTTCACAGTCATTAGCTATCAAAGAGTGGTTTGGAAAGGGTCCAAGAAATCAAATCACTGGAAAGTAACCTGTGCTGGGGTTGTTAGGTTTTTTTCCTTCACACTCCATTTTTTTTATATTCGTGTTAAGATGGTCATAAACTTTTCTTCTTCTTCTTTTAGTACAATAATATTTAATAATTATTAATTAATAGTAATCGTTTTCTTGTTGCATGCACATAAGCTAATGGTGTCTGCAACTTTTAGGAGATCGACTTTGGTCCCAATGAACAGGGGGTATCTTCTAGTACAAATCGGTTTCCCAGTTACGCTTCTTCCTCCATTTCTAGTGCTTTCAGCACGGTTTTTAAAGGGTTCTAATAGTTTTTTTTTTTTTGCTAAAAAATCTTTAGGGGAGACTAGCTAGATAATTGAGCAAAGGTTGAGACATGAAAATTTTCAACTCCAAATACAAATTTGGTTGTATGATAATTAGTTAAGTTGATCATTACTTGCCACTTTCCCTATCTATACTAGTATACTGTGCTAGCTGGACTATAATAATAGGAAAATTAAGATTTGCTTAGTGACTTGCTTAGTTGCTTACTTGTTAATTTCTTTGACCAATTCTCTACTTAATTAAATCTTCTATGATCAGTAGCAGTAGGAAAGAAAGTACAGTTAACTGATGCGTACTGTAAGCATAAGCTTATCCAAAGTGCCTACTCAATGACATGTCTATATATATATATATATATATATATATATATATATATATATATATATATATATAAAAGTTGTATGTAACAATCTTCTGGAGTCTGGACTTGAGTAAGAGGGGTTTAAAATCTTTGTAAATTAATCTTGCGACCTTACATCAATTAAGTTTCATGTATTTAATTTCTTTCTTGTCCTCCCAAAGGTTGCGATCAGTAGCTCGGGGTGTAACAATTTACAATGCCACTTGGTAGTGCGAACTTGTTTACTTGGCTTTCTTGAGACATAGAATAGCAGAAATTAGATTCCTGTCATGAATTTTGATGTCGGTCATCCATCTGTGTTGTAACCAAGTCGAGTCTTACTTATTTTTATTAGTTTAGATTAATCATTTTTAGAGTTTGTGTCTGCCTTGTTGGGAAAGAAATGCGGAAACCTTTTTCCAAACTAAAGAGTACCTGCGAGAGAACCAACCAATACAACGCACGAAACAAAACACCAAAACAAACCACGCAGACACAGAGAATTTTTGACGTGGAAAACCCTTGCGGAAAAAACCACACGGGACAATCGGAGTCCAACCCCGAGAAGCCTTCACTAATGAAATAAAGGAGTACACCCTCTACAAACTTCTTCCGATCCAAATCGGATCCCCACAACACTTAGGAGCAAGAATAATGATTACAAAGCTACGAAGAACAAAGACAACGAGTAGATATTACCCGAACACGATCCTCCTTCGAAAATGACCTTCAATTCTTCTTCTTCTTCTCTCCCAAAGTTGCAATGGCACTCTTGCCTCTTTTCTCTCTCTTGTTCTTCAATGTTGTGTTGTGATTAGGGTTAGGAATAACCATGTATAAACCCCCTAATCCGCAGCAAAAATCTGGACCGTAGGATACGATCCAATGGTGATCAATCACCCTGAAAAATGCTTCAGCCCTGTCCCCCTCCTTCCAGCAGCTCCTCTGGCAGCTTCCGAGTATCTCCGTCATCTCCGACTGGCCTCGTCACCTCCCCGAGCTTCTCTGACACACAGACGGCGCTCGTCGCACTCCGGGGTCTTCTCCACATAGGTTGAAAATCCCACCCACTCTAACAAATCTTCTCCTTCACAACTAGCACTAAAACAAAAAGGCCTATGAATAACGCTCGACAAGATGTATTGATGACGCCTGATACCTAAGCGTTATCAAAGTTCGAAATACCTTTTTTCTATGACGGTTTGGGCTAATTTTGGACTTTTTATAACGTTTATAAAACAAAACGTCATTAATATTTTAGAGCGGTGGCAAACTTGTAATTCCTTCACTGTATAAATGCTCAGTGGGAGAGAGAAAATTTATTTCTCATTTATTTTCTAACCGAGCAGTATCTCTCCTCCTCAAACCTCTTCTTCCCCAATTTTCAACCATAACCTTAATTACTCCGGCGATGGGCTCGACTACGCAGCAACCCTTCGGCGACTGAGCTATCGGTGCAGAGCCACCACTTCGGCAGCGTTCTCCTTCCTTTCCCCCAACTCCAAAACCCTAACCCTAGAGCCCGTTCTCTTCAAAATTAGGGCTAGAGTTTTTAATTTCTTCTTCTCCCGACAAAAAATCGGGAGCGGGTTCGTGACGTTCCTCTCCGGCGTGGTCTGGTCCCGTTTTGGTAAGAAATTTCTTCTAACTTATTAGATTCAATACGAATTTACGATTTTCGAGACGTTTACTTGAGCATTTCCAAATCAAGTAGGCCTACAAAAATCTGGCGTGAGGACAATGGTAATAATCGGGGTCATCTGTGTGCGGTATGTAATTCTTCCCATAGTCGGGATGGGGGTGGTAAAAGCTGCAGGCGAGCTCGGTTTTCTGACACTCGATCCGTTGTATCGATACTTACTGATGATACACTGGCCCATTCTAATTATATATGGATACCCAATGCTTCTGCAAAATTTGCAGATGGCATTAGAGACCCGAAGATGCATAATTTGCAAGTAAAGGTTGTCTTACAGATCGGACGGAGGCTTTTTTTTTTCTTGAACTTCAAATTAGGATAGTCTTAGTTTAACCTAATATGAATTGTAGTAGCTGTCTTTGTACTTGGCCTTCCCACAGAGGACTAATAGGAATGAACAACATTCTCTAGAACATTTCTAAGGATGTCCATTCTCTAGAACATGCCTAAAGATTTATAAAATTACATTCTTAATAGATGATAGAATTTTCTACATACTTCATCCATTTTGCATTGCACAGGACTCTTATAAACATTTCAAGCTACTTCTATAAGAGAAAAAGTGTTTGGAGTGGCTCAAATTTATTTAAAATTAAATAATTATGTTTATCTATGTCTAAGTTTATTAGGATTCCTTTCTTGGTGTCTCATAGTTAATGTCGGATGCTTATATATGTTTTAGAATTTGTATTTTTGCCTGTAAATATAGCTTCCTCTTTTTGTGAAGAACAAGAAAGAAAGAGAAAATAATTAAGATTTGGTAATTTTTGTCCCGTTTTGGTAAGGAATTCTTTCATTTGTTGGGGGCTTATACGTTTTTTTTCTCTCGGAAAAGGATTGAAAAAAAAAGAAAACTTACGGGTTCTACTTAGGTGGTTATTGGTATTTATTTTGTTTTGTGTGATGTGATCATTTTAATTTTTTGGGCTTATAGATGATAATATGGTGTTCATATACATATACATATATATATATATATATATATATATATATATATATATATATATATATATATATATATATATATAAACTTATATGGATGTAAGAATGTGGTTCCGTTCGATAATTGGGACGATCGCCCGCTCGCGATCGAGGAGATCCAAGCAATGGTACACACAAGGAAAGAAGCTGCACTGAAACGGGAGAGGGCTCTCTCCTATGCTTTCTCACATCAGATTTTTTTAAGCTCGGTTTACTTTTTATTCTCACATTTAATTTCCTCTGTTCTAGTAAACACTAACGAACTACGAATGTGACAGATATGGAGGTCCGATAGGAACCTCCCTCGACCAGTCCACGAAGATGAAGAGGAGAAAGAGGGAGAGGAGGTCGAGCCGCCGCGGTGGCTCGACCGCTGGATTGCCTCCAGAGCCTCATTCGACAACCACTACCGCAGTGCAAGCAGCAACACCAGCTGCGACAGAACGAGAGCCTCCACGGAGTACCACAGGGACCCCATCAAGACTCTCGAGATCGACACGGCCCGCCCCTTCTCCTACTCGACCCCTGCCAATGCCATCCCCCGGCGGCCCCAAACGAGCTCGTCCCCCCTCCACAGGCACTCCCGGTAAGATCGTGTTCAGACTCGCCCCTTTTCCTACTCTTTCTTCAATTGGTTTTATTTCTCTATCAACATTGGTTCCCTCATGTCTGGCACTGTTGTTGTTTGGGTACAAGACAATCGTGGGTGGGGTTTGGGCTACGGAATTCCTACAGTATTTATGTCTTTAGCTAATATTATTTTCTTACCTGGGTTTGTACTAGTATATGTGTCTATTATTTTCTTACTTGGGTTTGTACTAGTATATGTGTCTATTATTTTCTTACCTGGGTTTGGGCTACGGAATTCCTACAAATGCATCGTATCGTTTTGTTTCTGCAAATATATGTGTCTATTATACTTACCTGGAATTTGTACTAGTGTATATTGCCTATATAACTCTTAATTTTGACCAATAAGGATACAAAACAGAGCAATTTGTACAAGGAAATCAGAAGCAACTGAATACACACACACCCCTTATAAGGGCTAAATTTTACCGATTCCCGCTAGATAATAACAAAGTATGGAGCAATTGTATAAGAAACTCAAAGGAAACTAGAAATCTAGAATGGATTGAAATTTTTGTAACTTCTACATTGACTGACACAAAGTGATTTTCCTTTCCATTTGTAGTCTGAAAGCTTTGAATGATAACGGAATTGAAATCAGCAGTACTTTGGGCCTTTTATATGTAACTAGATTAACTAGACTTTGCTTTGACAAGGAGTTTTATATGCTTGAATCCATGTGGCCCAGATATGGGACAAATACCTGATCCCTATCATGACCTAGTTTGTTTTACTCCTTTCTCTTGATATTTCATGATTAGATTTGATTTTTGGGCCTGACAATTATATGGACTAATTTGGTTGTCTTCTTTTTTTCTCAGGATTTTACTGGGTGTTCCGGCTGTCGTTGATCTTTCATGGTTATTGGTTATGTGGCCAAGTTTTGATGTGGACAATTTTGGTAGTTGTAAATATATATATATATGTATTTGGATATTCTATTTTGAGAATGTAATGAAGATTTGATATGTACTCTATTTTTAGAAATGTAATAAAGATGGTGATATATAATGTTAAGCTTTTAGAATGTTTTATATAATGTGCAGTATAGAGCGTTATAAATATGTTAATTTGAATAGTATAAAGTATTATAAATGTGCTGCATTGAGCCTATACATATTATCTATTCATAACGTTTTACAAAAGTCCTGAATTGTGTACTATATATTATATATTCATAACGTTTTTATAGAAACTATTCATGACGATTTTTTTATAACGCTTTTAAAAAATATTTATAACACCCATTTTCATAACGGTTGCTTTGAAAAAAAAGTGTCATGATTTGTCATTAATGACACTTTTTAGCCGTCATTAAAAAGATTTTTTGTTGCAATGTAGGTGGAGGAGGTCGTCATCCCGACGATCTGCCTGCAGTACTCAAATTTTTCCCTCGGTAGAACCTTCGTGAGCATGTCCGCTCCATTGTCATCAGTATGAACATTCTCAAGCGCCGCGTCCTTCTTCTCAACCACATCCCGTATCCAATGATACCGAGTTTCGATGTGCTTGGACCGACTATGAAATGTCTGGTTCTTTACAAGGTGAATAGCACTCTGACTGTTGCAAAGAAAAGTATACTGCTCTTGCCTCAGCCCTATTTTATGCAACAACTTCTTCATTCACAGCAGCTCCTTGCAAGCCTCCGTCGTCGCAATGTATTCTGCCTCTATCGTCGACAAGGCAACACACTTCTGCAATCGCGACTGCCACGATACCGCTCCTCCGACAAACATCATCACATAGCCCGAAGTCGATCGTCTCGTGTCTATGTCTCCATCCATATCAGCGTCGGTATACCCAACCAGCTTCGGCTCGTCACCACCAAAAGAAAGTCTCCAATCGATTGTGCCCTGAAGGTATCGTAGAATCCACTTGACCGCACTCTAATGTATCCTTCCAGGATTTGAAAGATACCTGCTAACAGTGCCAACTGCATGAGCAATGTCTGGCCTCATACACACCATAGCATACATAAGGCTCCCCACAGCTGAAGCATATGGAACCCGCTCCATATTTTTCTTTTTGTCCTCGGTAGATGGACACTGCTCCTCAGTGAACTTAAAGTGAGCCGCAAGGGGGCAACTCACTTTCTTCGACCCGTTCATACCGAAATACTGAAGTATCCGGTGAATGTACTTCTTTTGGGACAAATGTAGCAGCTTGGACTCTCTCTCTCGGCTGATCTCCATCCCAAGAATAGTCTTCGCTGCGTCCAAATCCTTCATAGAGAAGGCCGCGCCCAGTTGGCTCTTTAACTCTGCTATCCTAGTGGCATTCCGACCCACTAATAGCATATCATCAACATAGAGCAATAAAATAATAAAACCATCCTCGTCAAAATACCTCACAAAAATACAGTGATCCGACATCATCCGTGCATAACCATGCTCCCCCATAAACGACTCAAACTTTCTGTACCACTGCCTCGGAGCCTGTTTCAGACCATACAAGCTCTTCCTCAACCGACAGACCAAATGTGACTTTTCCTTCTCACAGAATCCCTCTGGCTGCTCCATGTATAACTCCTCCTCAAGATCACCGTGGAAGAATGTCGTCTTCACGTCCATCTGCTTGAACTCCAAGTCGAGACTGGCTACCAATGCTAGCACCACCCGAATAGACGAATGCTTGACGACAGACGAAAAGATCTCATCATAATCTACGCCTTTTCGCTGATCGTAGCCTTTAACTACCAGTCTCGCTTTGTATCGAGGGCGAGTAGCATCATCCGTCTGCTTCACTCTAAACACCCATTGATTCTTCAAAGCCTTCTTGCTCTTTGGCAACCGCACCAGCTCATAAGTGGAATTAGTGTGCAAGGAACTCATCTCCTCCTGCATGCCTCCATCCACTTCTGTCTGTGTTCGTCTTCCATAGCCTCTGCAAAACTTTCGGGCTCTCCTCCATTAGTCAGTAGCACATACTCAGCCGGTGAGTATATCGTAGATGGTCGACGCTCTCCGTCGCTCCTTCTCAGTGGAGCCACTGGTGCTGGTTGTATACCAACAGCCTCCTCTCCTTCAGGAACTGCCTCTCCGGTATGCTCATCCTCCTGAGGGACACCCTGACCACCATGAGCAGGCTGATAATCAAGGTTGGGAGTAACTCCATGTACGGGCTCCTCCATAATTGGATCCTTTGCGATGTCCTTTGGAAACTACTCGAAGCGAAATGACTCTAACTCAGGCAATTCCTCAGCCTCAGAAGGTGTCTCGGAATCCTGGGAGTTGGTCATGGTCTGATCCTCTACGAATACCACGTCCCTGCTTCTGTAGCGCTTTCTTCCCACCGGGTCGTAGAGCTATAGCCAAACTCATCCCGACCGTAGCCGATAAAGACGTGTGAGGCCCGCCTCACTGTATCAGTATTTTATACGGATACATATTTATTTGAGCTGTATTTCGTATTTCCTGAATTTTGAGAATATTTAAAGTTGCTGAATTGTCATTGTACAGATTTCTGACAATTGTCGGGTGACCCGTATACTGGCTTGTTTCATTTATTTTGGTATGAATCATGACTTGGTTTTAATTTGATTTGACTTGGTTTTATTGGTTTGGTTTAGTTGGTTCCTTATGAGAGGGGTGTATGGTTTAGATTGAGTGGAGAGGAATGAATGGTGGAGATTGCTTGGGCTTGTTATATAAGCCACCTACCACTCTCTCTTCTCCATTATTCATTTTTATTTTCCATCTTCATCTTCTTCTTCTTTCCTTCTTCACCAAGGAGGAAAGGCAAGTACACCTTGCCGAACCTTGAACAAATTTACTTTTGATTGTTCCATCTTCTTCCTTGCATGATTCTAAGCATGTTTAGAACTTGGAATTTTTGATTTTACTAGATGGATTCTTATAGATCTAAGTTTGTAACTTTTCGGTTTTTCTTGGTTTTGATCTCTAAAACTTAGTTATTTTTGAAAACTAATAGTTCTATGTTGTAGAGAATTCAATTTCATGCAGTTTTGGCTTTTGTTTCGCTTGATTTCGACTTCGGATGAGGAAGTTATGGCCAAAGGCAATTTTTGGTCATTTCTATGTTCATCTGCAGCATGAACTGCATGTCGCAGTAGGTGCATATCATGTCGCAGTTGAGCTGCATGAGGCGCATGTCGCAGTAGGCGCATATGGTGTCGCAGTAGGCGCATGTTGCATGAGGCGCATGTCGCAGTAGGCGCATATCATGTCGCAGTTGAGCCGCATGAGGCGCATGTCGCAGTAGGCGCATATCATGTCGCAGTTGAGCTGCATGAGGCGCATGTCGCAGTAGGCGCATATCATGTCGCAGTTGAGCTGCATGAGGCGCATGTCGCAGTAGGCGCATATGGTGTCGCAGTAGGCGCATGTTGCATGAGGCGTATGTCGCAGTAGGTGTCACGACCCGCACCCGCTTTTTTTTAAAACGGATACGAGACGTGTACAAGCCAGCCTACGCCGCAGTGTCGGCGGTAGTACGCTGTCACGACCATGAAGATCATAATCACAAAGATGCTCATTCACATAATTAATTTAATTTACAATGATCACAAGTTTTACATTTGCAGGAAAATATAAACTTGTACAAATATTGAATGACTATAACTTGACTATCTAACTAATCTTCTAGGCTCGTCTACAAGTACACCCGAACTCCCCATGCTAAATGAATCAACGGCTAACCTGAAAAATATGGTTTCCAGTCAGGAATGGAACGAGCACAATCCACTGAATGCAATTTCAATAAAGAAAATGACTATAAAACAAAGGTTAGACATCAATCATGAGTTTTGAAAATAAACAGTAAAGCCGTAAGAATAGACAGAAAATCAATAGTAGATAAATAGACACATATACTTTCTCCACTGTTAGAAGTACCTTTGATATGTGATCGGTCTCGGGACAATTATGCGACACGGTCTACACGGTCTAAAGTTACACGGTCTACAGTTACACGGTCTACAGAAAATATTGCAATAAAGAAATACTGTCTACAGAATAATAATCACGAACTACACAGTTTAAATGCAATAATAATCACGGTCTACACTGTCTACTTTGCAATAAATAAATCAATGTCTACACGGTCTACTTGAAATAAATGCAACACGGTCTACACGGTCTACAAGAAATAAATGCAACACGGTCTACACGGTCTAAGGTCAGATCACACATCCTTGGTACTTCTCATTCCCGACTCAACAATTTATAATAGAAAATAATCACATAACCAATGACTAATCAATGAAATATAGTAAAAATTAATATCGAAATGCAGACAATAAACTGTACTCGCCTGTGGTCCTGTGCTGGTGAAACCGATGATCCAAACCACTCAATATGCCACTATAGTCAAAACCCGTACAACAGTCCCCGGAAGCTGAAATAAACAATACCAATGATCTCAGAATAGTCCAATTAGCTAGGATTGCCTGTCCTTACGTCCAATTCTGGACACAGGGGCAAAACGGTAATTTCGAGCAAAAACGATGTCCGCCGTTGGACCCGCTTTGCACCGAAAAGCGTGCCAGAGTCAACGGTCTCTAAAGTCATCAAACTACATGTCTACGGATCCAGTTTTTCGATACGAACCCAACCGTATGTCCAGAGTTGGATTCCGGCGGGCCGTGCACAAAATCACCCGTTGAGTCGGACCGGGGGGCCCGTAATACGGCGATTTTATCAACTGTCTCAGAATCGGACCAAACATGGCATACAGGACCAAAAAAGCGATACGGTCCTGCTGGCGCAAGTTTCGTCTCGATCTGACGAGCGTGCACAAAGTAATTAGAAAATTTGCAACGTGCACGATACGGGAAATTTCGACGGATACGCATCAAATTCGTCGCGCACACGCGACCAATTTGAATTCCGCCAAAGCCCACACGACCATGAAGCCGTTACGCAGCTTTCGATGCCTTCGGTTCACGACCACGTCGTCCCGATTGGCGTGACGCACGTCGTGTGGAACAATTTCTATGTTTTTAAAACAGGTTTTTGGGAAACTTTGGGATTCGATTTCTCGACGTATAGTCGATGATTTCAAGTTTCGCAAGAAGAGATTCGAAGCCCTACATGTTTTCTAAAAGTTTCTTCAAATAGATTTTCTAATGTGTCACTGGATCGATCAGAATCGATCGTCGAAGGTGGGTGATTGGACTGCCTTCGGTCCTGTTTCGGGACAGATTTTTCGTAGATTTCGACCCCAATTCTTTTCGAATCTGGATTAATTTCGAACCAACAAACTAGATGGGTTCCTAGGGGGTTATGTTGGCTTTCCAACGCAATTTACGGGTCGCTAAATAGTGGAGTATCGAGATCGGAAACATACCTCGAAGTTGGGTTCGCGCGGTTGCTATTACTGTTGCTGCGCGGCCTGCTTGTGTGCGCGTGGACGACTCCGGCCAGTGGCCGGCCGACGGCGGCCGCCTGCGGCGCGCGGAGGCACGCGCGGGGGGTCGCCCAGCTGTCACACCCCAGAACCAGAATACTGGAGAGCGGGGAAATGACTCAGCCAGCTACGTATTACGGGTAGATGAATACCGTATAATACGATCAATGCTGTCTAACAAGACGAGGGGGTGCATACTACATGAAAGTCTCCTATGGTCACTTCACATCTATTGTCTCAATCACTCAAACAAGAAACAGAAATAGAGAACATGTGAGATAAAGCAGTAAGGCGTCCCAAACGCTCAGTCAAAATGTTCTTGATATCTGGCTTTACAAACACAGCCAGATGATGTAGTCAGTATACACAATTGTTATCAGCTGCAGCCTGACATAGTTACAATTATGCAAAAGTAGGTACAAGACAATCCGACTAACATGTCGGTGCCAAACGGCAAAGTATAAAGTATTTAACAAAACGAGCGGGGAAGTAAGAAAACCCACTCGAGCCCTCCTGCGATCATCCCTCTAGTGTTGACCATCGTGGAGGTAGAAGTAAGCTGGATCCTCGGGGACCGGCTCTAAATCTGGCCATGCAAAACCAGAGAGATTAGACCTCTAACAGCAAGTACCGCAAGGAAGCACGATATGAGGGATTAAAACCAGTAATGAGAAAATATGATAAATAGATCTCTGCTTTCTACTGGGATTCACATAGTATCACGACACTTCGAACCAACCTCCCAACCAAACAAGGACAGAAGTTGGCACGTCATGTCCTGACATTCTGATCATCTCAGTTAGGTAACAGAGGACATACAGTACACAAACAAATTAATTTAAACGGCCATTCAACTACTACGGCTTGCTACTGTGAGTTCCAAGTTATCCTGGAATTATGCAATAGGGATTCCTCAGTTCTTACTATGTGCAAGCAAGGCTAGTTTACCCAGTCAATCAATTGCGCCAATCATGAATTAGACGAGTCCCAGCAGGACGCCCGTCATCAATATACAATATACAATAGATAATATAACCAGATACCGCTCCCTGCCCGTGTGACAGATTTGCAGTATCTGTGGGGACCAGCCGGCCTGTCGGGCACTACTAGTCCCAAGAGGGCTGCCATGTAAGAATTCGAAAATCCATTCTCTCCATGCAATCATTATTTTATTTAACTTAATAGTCTCTACGTTGAGTGAAATCCCATGCCGTGGATCATGGTCATTCAAATGAGTACTTTCGTACGGGGTACGATATGCACAACTCTACAACGATACCAGTGCGGTTAGGTTGCAGGTCTTACATAGCGTAATACAACAATCAGAACTAACCACGGAGTAATCATGCCTTGACCATAAAGTACACATGCTGCTTTTGTAAAATAAATAAATAAATAAATAAATAAATTGAAGCCTGCATGTGCCTGTATGTCAATATTCGGGATCAGCCAGTCGATTACAATCGTTCATAATTAATATGAACGTATCTCATTCATTCAATTTAATAAGACGACTAGCCAGTCTCTTAGTTCCAACTAGGAACGCATGATCAATTATTAGTCAAAGTAACAGTCGGGGTCAATTCGTGACGAGGCATGAAAGTCAAATTAGTATTAAGCATGGTCGAGTCTATAACTAGCATAAAATAGTTGGTAACACATTCTTGAAGCCAAAAAAAATATCTACAACTTTCATGTTGGGAGTTAAAAGAAATTCTAGCCATAATTCAGTCAAAATAGGACATATAACAGTCAGAAACAACCAAAATAGGCATATGCGGCCTATTCTGCGACATGCATGCGGACCTACTGCGACATGCGGCTCATGCGGCCCTACTGCGACACCATATGCGGCTCAACTGCGACATACAGCTCATGCGGCCCAACTGCGACACCATGCGGCTCAACTGCGACATGTGCCCCATGCGGCCCAACTGCGACACCATGCGGCTCAACTGCGACATGTGCCCCATGCGGCTCATTCGCGGCATCATACGGCTCAACTGCGACATGTGCCCCATGCGTCTCATTCGCGGCATCATATGCGGCTACTGCGACATGCGGCCTCATGCGGCCCAACCGCGACATCTATGCGGCTCTACTGCGACATGCGACCTCATGCGGTCCAACCACGACATCTATACAGCTCTACTGCGACATGCGGCCTCATACGGCCCAACCGGGACATCTATGCGGCTCTACTGCGACATGCGGCTCATGCGGCCCAACCGCGACATTTATGCGGCTCTACTGCGACATGTGCCTTATGCGGCTCATTCGCGACACCATATGCGGCTCTACTGCGACATGTGGTTCATGCTGCAGATGAACATAGAAGTTTGACCAAAATTGTTTTGGCCATAACTTTCTCAAAATAAATCGGAATCTAACTTTTCAAAAGCCAACTTCAGTAGAATTAAATTCTCTACAACATGGAATCACTTATTTTCGAAAACAACAGAGTTTGATAGATCAAAACCATAAAATCCATACGAAAACTAAAACTTAAAACTTTGATCTACACCCAACCATCCATGGAAATCAAGAACTTCAAGACCTAAACTTGTAGAGAATGAGAAGATGAACAACATAGACTAAAAATAAATGGGGATGCATGAAATCCCTCATGGTGTGCAAGATGTACTTGCCTCTCACAGGTGGGTTAGGGTTTGGTGGAGAAGTAAATGTGAATGAATGAAGAGAGAGAATGAAAAAAGAACTTTTATATCAAGGTCAAGTGGATCTCCACCATTCATTCTCTCCACCAAATCCAAGCCATCCATTCCTTTCCATGTTGAACCAAACCGCACCAAGTTGGTTTACCATGAACCGAAATGAACCAAGAGCCAAGAAAAAGCAGAAAATAAAATACAGGGAAATTAATAAGCACGAAATTGAAGAATTTAAATACAGAACAAATGTATGATAAATATTAAATAAATACGTATTCTGGGAACGGGAAGTGACACCAGCGGTGGCGTGGGAGTAATGCGCGGTTGGTTAGGGTTTTTCGAGGGTTTCTTCCTCCTATATATAAGGTTGAGTATTAACCTGAGAGTTCTCCTCTCGGTTTGGCCCATGTTGTTGGGGCTCGGGTGTTTTAGAATTCCTGTGGCTGTGGGTCCGGGCCTGAAGGGTGCTGAGTGTGGGGGAGGCTCGGTTGTTTTCCCATGGGCTTAGGATGTGCTGGTTTTTGGGGGTGTGGATTATTATTTGTTTTTATTTATTCTACTAGCCATTTTATATATCTATAAATAAACACTCACGCATATACAAATATATATGTATATTTATATATACATACACTTATACCTCTACTTATATATCTACTTATATATACATACACACGTACGTCTATATAAATGTATATATATATATATATATAAACACGTATACCCTATATATATATATATATACACACACACACGAATTCCTGTCTATACTTATTTATACATACGCTTACACACATAATATATATATTTATATTCTCACTCACGTATATTTATCAATACACCCACACATATATATTACCCTTATATATACACACATGCTTATATATATACGTATATATATTTTTTTATATATATACGTATATACACACATATAGATATATATATATTTACGTACACATACTCAATATTTAATGTTTATTTATTATTCCTATATATATCCTCTTCATATTATATATATTTATTTTACAAAAAATAAATATATATCCCTATATATTTTCCTATATATATATCAATATATGTATTCATATGAATACTAGTATAATAATATTTATAAATATTTAAATAGGAATACCTAGAAAATATTATTAGATCGCTAATACGGAATACCACGCAATCATACCAAATTCCATCAACGTGAACGTCATTAGACGTGCCGCGTGACTACATGGGCTCGGCTCAGTTCGGGTCCAGTCCAGACTGGTTTGGTACAACCGGTCTCCCGAAAACTCAATAATATAATTAACTAATAAATAAAGTCTTCGGTATGGGTTAAGTCGCAACTTAGCCCGGTTTTCTTAGTTAGGACGTCACTATGGCCCGGCCTTCCTTGGCATGGGTAATACACTAGCAAGGCACGCCACTGTACCATCCGTGCTATGGTTCCTAGTCGTCAAGTACTTCAAAACTCAGCTATGGCTAAATCATCTACCGTAATATTAAACTAAATAATTATTTATAATAATCTAAATCACTATTTAAATAAAATAAAAAATATTTCAAAATTTTCGGGAAGGGGAGCTACAGTAGGCGCATATCATGTCGCAGTTGAGCTGCATGAGGCGCATGTCGCAGTTGAGCCGCATGAGGCGCATGTCGCAGTAGGCGCATATCATGTCGCAGTTGAGCTGCATATAGTGTCGCGGTTGCATGCATGTCGCAGAATAGGCCGCATAATGCATATTTTGACTATTTCTAACTGTTATATGTCCTAAATGACTGAATTATGGCTCGAATTTCTATCAACTCCCAACATAAAAGTTGTAGAGTTTTTCCTTAGCTTCAAGAATATATATATTACATATATATTATTATTTAATTGTGCAAGTTTCTTCCCTCCTTGATAAATGACATAATTCCTGATAGTGATCCGCCGTGGTGCGCTTCCGACATGATAACTTGACCTGACAAATTTGATATGATAACTTGACATGATAATTCTTGATAGTGGCCCGCCGTGGCGCACTCTTGACTTGATAAATCTGACATGATATATCTCGAATGCTGTTGCGACGGCTAACACGACTTGACAAATTAAATAACTTGGACACCGTGGACGATTGTGCTTGTACAAATGAACCCGTCTTGTCTTGCATCATGTCTAGGACGAGGACCTCTGAGTACCACGGTTAGGGGTACCCACTGAAATCGGCTAAGGTTAACAACTAGAATAATCCAGTAGTCATGAAGAGATTTTCCAGCTTCAGGCAATCCCGTTACCTGGGCGCGCTTGTGGATTTGTAGCCTGCCGACGAGTAGGGCACACTTTCAGCACACGGTTATGTGTTGTACCCTTATTGTACTAATATTCGCCTGGATAACCTGGATGGTCTGCAGGGCTTGTGGCTGTAGAATAATCTCACTGCATCTTGCTAGTAATTAGGCCTGTGATAACCCTAGTTAGTTAAAGTATCAAGCCGTACTTATTGCTTGGCCGTAAATGTTGGATGGAGTTCGATCAGTCTAGTCTTGTCTTGATCTTGTACTTGATTGTTACATGTCCTGATTTCTTACTTTATCTTGCCGATAAATGGTGGAAGAAACCAAGTTCTGTTCAGACGAAGGGTTACAATCCTGGTCCTTGTTTGGTTTACGGGTTGTAACCTGGTTATCTGAATAGTCCCATGGTTACCTCATCGTATATCACCTTCCCAGTCTAAGTCTTGTTTAGATCCAGTTTCTAATTGTTTCCAGGATAATGATTGCAATGATTGTCACTCTAATGTATTGTACTCTGTATTGTCACTCCCTGTTTGTCACTCTCTGAGTGTCACTTAATGATTGTCACCTTTAGCAATAAATGATCAGAGACCAAGTTCTGTTCAGGCGAAGGGTTACAACCTCGGTCCTTGTTTGGTTTAAGGGTTGTAACCTGGCTTCCGGAATAGTACCTTCGTCATCTCTTCGTATATTGCCTAGCTCTATTTATTTAACATGTTCTCCAGTTTACTTTATGTCAAATGATGATTTACTTACTGCCTTCTTATGTTCGGGTTATGTGCATTGGTACTGCACGAATCTCGATCCTCCTTTACTTATTGCTTTTTCTCCCCGTTGATTGCCTATGATTGCTGGTTTTAAGTACATTATTCGGCCTCCTTTGTGGCACTTACTATTTGGGGTCTGACCCTACTGGTTTTGCATGGCCAGGTTCTGATAGAAGAGCCCGAAGGATCTACCGCTCCATCTACTCGACGGTGACCAGCCGGAGCACCAGAGTGCCTCAGTGGGTTTCTTTTTCATTCTCCCACTGATATGTAAATTCTCCTCTTGTAACGTTTAGCCCCGAGCACGTGTTTAGCTCGTGTTTTGGTATTTTCCTTGATATTGTAGCCTACGGGCATAAACATGATATGTGTATTCTAGACTATAGCTAGTCCTTATCATGTACGACTAATATTCTAGCTAGTCATCAGTTCTGTGGTACTGGCTTCATGATCAGTCATGTATATATGGTTCGGGATGCCTTACTATTGTATGTATGATGATCGTACTCTTGCTCTTGTATAATTGACTGTGATTGAGATACCTAGGATTGTTAAACCTTAGGACGGACTGATGGCTTGTAAAGTAACCCCCATGTCTTGACAGCTTATACGTGATTTCAGAGTATTAACATACTTTGGGATTGCGTAGCTGGCTATGTCTGCCCCCGCTCTCCAGTATTCTGGGTTCTGGGGCGTGACATGGTTTTAGTGGTGGCCCATGCAGGTCTCGATTTTCAGATTTGTGGGGGTTACCATGTTTAGATATCTCAATCACGATTATCTTTGTTGATCTCCTTCAGATTATTCTCTCTCTCTGATACTTGACTTGATATCTGTTTTGATCGTTGGTCATTCCTGTTCCCATGATTTGATCTGGTATCCTTCAACTTTCAAGGGCACTGTTCTTGATCCCTCTGATTATCTTGTTCGTGTTTTGCCAAGGGCAGCTCAGCATTCTTTAGCCAGGCCAGTTATGGAGGATCAGTCTCAGCATGCAGGCAGAGATATCAGTCCATCTCGATCAGCCAGTCTCTTCTGTCTTCGTATCTTGAGACAGGTGATAAAGTTCATGCATCTGTTTCAACTACGATGATACGTCCTGGATAGAGTCATGTCTTGAACTAAGTCATTGGTACCGACTTACCTAAAGGCTTGACTTTTATCCATTTTGGGAGTCAGCTTAGGCCAGCGAGGACGTTGGTTTCTACACAACTGTCTCAGGAGACATATTGATCCATATGCCTCCAGTCCTTCTTGATCATGATGGTATTTATTCTTGTGCATTTATTTATCGCTTACGCATTTAATTACATTACTGATTGTTTTACTTTACTTATATGCCGTGCTTGATTTATTAAGATTGTTGAGTTCCTGGAGCTTTTGTTTTGTTATCTTGCTCGACTAGCCTCAGGAAATTCCGAGGACGGAATTTTTCTAAGGGGTGGAGAGTTGTGAGGCCCGCCTCACTGTATCAGTATTTTATACGGATACATATTTATTTGAGCTGTATTTCATATTTCCTAAATTTTGAGAATATTTAAAGTTGTTGAATTGTCATTGTACGAATTTCTGACAATTGTCGGGTGACCCGTATACTGGCTTGTTTCATTTATTTTGGTATGAATCATGACTTGGTTTTAATTTGATTTGACTTGGTTTTATTGGTTTGGTTTAGTTGGTTCCTTATGAGAGGGGTGTATGGTTTGGATTGAGTGGAGAGGAATGAATGGTGGAGATTGCTTGGGCTTGTTATATAAGCCACCTACCACTCTCTCTCCTCCATTATTCATTTTCATTTTCCATCTTCATCTTCTTCTTCTTTCCTTCTTCACCAAGGAGGAGAGGCAAGTACACCTTGCCGAAGCTTGAACAAATTTACTTTTGATTGTTCCATCTTCTTCCTTGCATGATTCTAAGCATGTTTAGAACTTGGAGTTTTTGATTTTACCGGATGGATTCTTATAGATCTAAGTTTATAACTTTTCGGTTTTTCTTGGTTTTGATCTCTAAAACTTGGTTATTTTCGAAAACTAATAGTTCTATGTTGTAGAGAATTCAATTTCATGCAGTTTTGGCTTTTGTTTCGCTTGATTTCGACTTCGGATGAGGAAGTTATGGCCAAAGGCAATTTTTGGTCATTTCTATGTTCATCTGCAGCATGAACTGCATGTCGCAGTAGGCGCATATCATGTCGCAGTTGAGCTGCATGAGGCGCATGTCGCAGTAGGCGCATATGGTGTCGCAGTAGGCGCATGTTGCATGAGGCGCATGTCGCAGTAGGCGCATATCATGTCGCAGTTGAGCCGCATGAGGCGCATGTCGCAGTAGGCGCATATCATGTCGCAGTTGAGCGGCATGAGGCACATGTCGCAGTAGGCACATATCATGTCGCAGTTGAGCTGCATGAGGCGCATGTCGCAGTAGGCGCATATGGTGTCGCAGTAGGCGCATGTTGCATGAGGCGCATGTCGCAGTAGGCGCATATCATGTCGCAGTTGAGCCGCATGAGGCGCATGTCGCAGTAGGCGCATATCATGTCACAGTTGAGCTGCATATGGTGTCGCGGTTGCATGCATGTCGCAGAATAGGCCGCATAATGCATATTTTGACTATTTCTAACTGTTATATGTCCTAAATGACTGAATTATGGCTCGAATTTCTATCAACTCCCAACATGAAAGTTGTAGAGTTTCTCCTTAGCTTCAAGAATATATATATTACATATATATTATTATTTAATTGTGCAAGTTTCTCTCCTCCTTGATAAATGACATAATTCCTGATAGTGACCCGCCGTGGTGCGCTCCCGACATGATAACATGACCTGACAAATTTGACATGATAACTTGACATGATAATTCTTGATAGTGGCCCGTCGTGGCGTACTCTTGACGTGATAAACCTGACATGATATATCTCGAATGATGTTGCGACGGCTAACACGACTTGACAAATTGAATAACTTGGACACCGTGGACGATTGTGCTTATATAAATGAACCCGTCTTGTCTTGCATCATGTCTAGGACGATGACCTCTGAGTACCACGGTCAGGGGTACCCACTGAAATCGACTAAGGTTAACAACTAGAATAATCCAGTAGTCATGAAGAGATTTTCCAGCTTCAGGCAATCCCGTTACCTGGGCGCGCTTGTGGATTTGTAGCCTGCCGACGAGTAGGGCACACTTCCAGCACACGGTTATGTGTTGCACCCTTATTGTACTAATATTCGCCTGGATAACCTGGATGGTCTGCAGGGCTTGTGGCTGTGAAATAATCTCACTGCATCTTGCTAGTAATTAGGCCTGTGATAACCCTAGTTAGTTAAAGTATCAAGCCGTACTTATTGCTTGGCCGTGAATGTTGGATGGAGTTCGATCAGTCTAGTCTTGTCTTGATCTTGTACTTGATTGTTACTTGTCCTGATTTCTTACTTTATCTTGCCGATAAATGGTGGGAGAAACCAAGTTCCGTTCAGACGAAGGGTTACAACCCCGGTCCTTGTTTGGTTTACAGGTTGTAACCTGGTTATCTGAATAGTCCCATGGTTACCTCATCGTATATCACCTTCCCAGTCTAAGTCTTGTTTAGATCCAGTTCCTAATTGTTTCCAGGATAATGATTGCAATGATTGTCACTCTAATGTATTGTACTCTGTATTGTCACTCCCTGTTTGTCACTCTCTGAGTGTCACTTAATGATTGTCACCTTTAGCAATAAATGATCAGAGACCAAGTTCTGTTCAGGCGAAGGGTTACAACCTCGGTCCTTGTTTGGTTTAAGGGTTGTAACCTGGCTTCCGGAACAGTACCTTCGTCCTCTCGTCGTATATTGCCTAGCTCTATTTATTTAATATGTTCTCCAGTTTACTTTATGTCAAATGATGATTTACTTACTGCCTTCTTATGTTCGGGTTATGTGCATTGGTACTGCACGAATCTCGATCCTCCTTTACTTATTGCTTTTTCTCCCCGTTGATTGCCTATGATTGCTGGTTTTAAGTACATTGTTCGGCCTCCTTTGTGGCACTTGCTATTTGGGGTCTGACCCCACTGGTTTTGCATGGCCAGGTTCTGATAGAAGAGCCCGAAGGATCTACCGCTCCATCTACTCGACGGTGACCAGCCGGAGCACCAGAGTGCCTCAGTGGGTTTTTTTTCATTCTCCCACTGATATGTAAATTCTCCTCTTGTAACGTTTAGTCCCGAGCACGTGTTTAGCTCGTGTTTTGGTATTTTCCTTGATATTGTAGCCTACGGGCATAAACATGATATGTGTATTCTAGACTATAGCTAGTCCTTATCATGTACGACTAATATTCTAGCTAGTCATCAGTTCTGTGGTACTGGCTTCATGATCAGTCATGTATATATGGTTCGGGATGCCTTACTATTGTATGTATGATGATCGTACTCTTGCTCTTGTATAATTGACTGTGATTGAGATACCTAGGATTGTTAAACCTTAGGACGGACTGATGGCTTGTAAAGTAACCCCCATGTCTTGACAGCTTATACGTGATTTCAGAGTATTAACGTACTTTGGGATTGCGTAGCTGGCTATGTCTGCCCCCGCTCTCCAGTATTCTGGTTCTGGGGCATGACAAGACGCATCGCCTCGTCTTCGGCTCAAGTTTGGACCTCTCGTCCTTCGGTACATGCACGAAGGCCTTACAGCCAAATACTCTCAGGTGATTGTATGACGGCTCTTTATTGTACCATACTTTGTCAGGCACATCATCCTGCAAAGGAGCACTAGGAGATAAATTAATAACATAAGCAGCTGTGAGAAGAGCCTCACCCCAATAACTGCCCGACAAGTTTGCTTCTGACAGCAAACACAGTACCCTTTCCATCAGTGTCCTGTTCATACGCTCCGCTACACCAATAAGTTGAGGTGTCTTGGGCGGAGTCTTCTGGTGTTGTATCCTTTGCTCTCTGTAATAAGCATCAAAGGGACCAATGTATTCGCCGTCGTTGTCGGACCGAACACACAATAACTTCTTGTCCGTCTCTCTTTCAACATAGTCCTGAAACTCTTTGAAAGTAGACAACACCTGATCCTTGGTCTTTAAGGCATAGACCCAAACCTTCCTGGAACAGTTATCAATAAAAGTTACAAAGTAAGAAGCACCACCAATAGATTTTACCTTTATCGGACCGCAGACATCCGAGTGAATCAACTCGAGCAATGCCGGCTTCCTTGAACTTGGGTGACTTTGAAAAGACACCCTATTTTGCTTTCCAGCTAAGCAGTGCGTGCACTTCTCCAACTTTGTAGACTTGAGCCCTGGAATCACCTTCCTATTCACCAAGTAGCTCATCCCTTTCTCGCTGATATGGCCGAGCCGCCTGTGCCACAACTCGATAGATGCATCACTGACTGCGTTCACCTCTTGTGCCCCCTGTGCGCTCCCTTCCATATAGTAGAGACCGGACTTCTTGCTTCCTCTGGCAGTCGCCATCGAACCTCTGGAAAGCTTCCATTGACTATTCCCGAAGAGACTGAAGAATCCATTATCATCCAACCTTCCAACCGACACCAGATTGAAACGGATATCAGGGACATGACGAACATCTTTCAGAACAAGAACTGCACCTGTCTTCGTTCTCAAATACACATCTCCAACGGCAACCGCCTTCGACACATCTCCATTGTCCATCTTCAATACTCCACAGTCGTCTGTCGTGTAAGTGACAAATAGCCCTATTGTGACATACATGCGACGAAGCTCCTGAGTCCACCAGCCAAGAATTATCATCGCAGGCAAGGTTTGTGATAACCTCATCACCTACGACGATCACATCGCCTCCATGTATCGATGCCGTCGCTGTATTGTTCTCATCTCGCTTCCCCTTGTCGCCCTTTATTTCTCTCTTCCAAGCAAATTTTTTTGCTTGATGTGGCCCTTCTTGCCACAATGGTAACACTTTGAGTCCTCGTACCGACCCTTGGACTTTCCCCTGCTCTTGTCTCTGCCACCACCTGGACCCCTCCTTTTGTCCTTTTCGCGACTCTCTGAAACTAATGCCTCTGAGTGATGGGATGTGGATGAAGTGCCCTGATAACGTCTCCGCATCTCTTCATTCAGCACCCCGCTCTTGGCAGACTCCAGACTGACTACGTCCTCTGGAGCAGAAGCGATCATAGATACTCGTACGGTCTCCCACGAGTCTGACAATATACACAGCAACCATAGTACCTGAACCTGATCGTCGAACTTGACTCCCATTGAAGATAGCTGGTCAACCACGCCCTGGAAATCACTCAAGTGATCCATAATAGACGCCCCATCTTTATAGCGCAGACCTATCATCATCCGGATCAGGAACAACTTGTTTACCCTGGTCTTCTTCGCGTACAAAGATTCTAGCTTATCCCATAACGTCTTCATGTGCTCAATATTGACAACGTGGTTGTGCACGTTCTCGTCAATGAACTGCCTGATACATCCGCACACCTGTATATGCTCGAATTTCTAGTCCTCCTCGGATTTATCACTGGCTTCTCGGATGCAAATACGGACAGATGCAGCTTCTTGACAAACAATAAATCTTTCATCTTGCTCTGCCAATAATGATAGTTGGTGCCGTTCAGGTTCACCATGCGCACCGGGTTCGCGTCCATCTCTCCTCTCTAGTTTTCTTGTCAACTTCTGACAATCTTCTAAATTCCAGAATCTGGCTCTGATACCACTTTGTTAGGAAAGAAATGCGGAAACCTTTCCCTAAACTAGTGAGTACCTGCAAGAGAACCGAACAATACAACGCACGAACCAAAATACCAAAACCAACCATGCAGACACATAAAATTTTTGACGTGAAAAACCCTTGCGAAAAAAACCACGGGACGATCGGTATTCAACACAGAGAAGTCTTCACTAATAAAATAAAGGAGTACACCCTCTACAAACTTCTTCCGATCCAAATCGGATCCCCACAACACTTAGGAGCAAGAACAATGATTATAAAGTTACGAAGAACAAAGACAACGAGTAGATATTATCCGAACACGATCCTCCTTCGAAAATGTGTCACTCCCCGTTCCCAGAATGTGTATTTTTATACATGTACAACTCATATATATTTATTTAATATTTATCATGTATCATCTTGTATTTAAATTTCTTTAATTTCATGTTAATTAATTATCTGCATTTTATTTTCTGCAATTTTATTCCTGTATTTTATTTCTGTATTTTATTTTCTTCTTTTAACTTCTCTGCTTTAGTCTTATTGTGGTTCGGCCATAGTTGGTTATTTTTGGGTTCATGGTGGTTCACATGAACCGAACCCCCACCTACCACCACCCTTCCTATTTAAAGCCCCCATCTCATTCTCTCTCCTCATAACTCTCCTTCACCATTACTTCTTCTTCTTCTTCCTCATCACTCTCTCCACCAACCAACAGCAGGCAAGTACATCTTGCTTTTTGCTTCCACTTGAGAACCATTTTTATGGTTCATTTTTCTTCCTCTCATGATTCTAAGAGAGTTTAGTACTTAGCATTTTTGATTTCTTTGGCTTATTTCTTCTCGGTTGTCCATGGGGTTTTTGATCTACCAACCTGGCGTGCTTTTCGGAATAGATGGTTCTTGTGGTGGAGCTCCTCATTCTGAACCATGGGAACTTCATTTCTGGCTTGGAACGAAGGCTCCATAAGATTGGAGTTCGGGAGATTCAGTCACGCTCACGTTCTTACGTGCGTGCGTGAATTTTTAGTCACGCTCATATTCTTACGTGCGTGCATGAATTTTTAGTCACACTCACGTTCTTACGTGCGAGCGTGAATTTTTAGTCACGCTCACGTTCTTGCGTGTCAGCATGAATTTTTAGTCACGCTCACGTTCTTACGTGCCAGCGTAAATTTTTAGTCACGCACACGCCTTTACGTGTTAGCGTGAATTTTGAGTTACGCTCACGTCTTTGCGTGCGTGCGTGAAATTCTTATCACGTTTTTCACGCTCACGCTGTGCGTGCGTGAGTTACTTTTCACGTTCACGTTATGAGTGCATGAATTTCCCTTCACGCTCACGCTGTGCGTGCCAACGTGAACCACTTTTCACGCTCACGCTGTTTATACGCTCACTCCTACCTGCTAGACTTGGCGTGACTTGTTGGCCTTAGCATAGACTTGTTGGCGTGACTTCCTGACCTGGGTGTTTCTATTTGTTCTATAACTTATTCATTTAATGGTGGCATGATAATTCTCCTATTATATCCTTACGCCTTTTGGCATGAACTTGATAAATCATGATATGTTAATATTGTTAATACAGATTGTTATGTGGAATGCGCCTTGTGTCCTGATTGATCCATGGATACCCAGTATGACTGAAACTTAACCCTGAGAGTCGTAGACTCGACTCCACTGAATACTATTTGATTTTCATGCATTGTCACCATTGATAATGATTGTGACATTGACTAATAATTGATCATGCATTCCTAGTTGGAACTAAGAGACTGGCTAGTCGTCTTATTGAATTGATTGAATGAGACACGTTCATGTAATGAACTATTGTAATCGATTAGCCGATCCCGAATATTGACATACAGGCACATGCAGGCTTCAAATTATTTATTTATTTATTTAGTTATTTATTTATCTTAAAAAAATAGCATGTGTACTTTATGGTCAAGGCATGATTATTCCGTGGTTAGTTTGATTGTTGCATTACGCTATATAAGACCTACAACCTAACCGCACGGGTAACGTTGCAGAGTTGTACATATCGTACCCATACGAAAGTACTCATTTGAATGACCATGATCCACGGTATGGGATTTCACTCAACGTAGAGACTATTAAGTTAAATAAAATAATAATTGCATGGAGAGAATGGATTCCCGAGTTCTTACATGGCAGCCCTCTTGGGACTATTAAGTGCCCGACAGGCCGGCTGGTTCCCACAGATACTGTAAATCTGTCACACGGGCAAGGAACGGTATCTGCTTATATTATTAAATTGTACATGATATATTAACGGCGGGCATCCCGCGGGGACTCGTCTAATTACATGATTGGCACAATTGATTGATTGGATAGACTAGCCTTGCTCGCACAGAGTAAGAACTGAGGAATCCCTATTTGCATGATTCCAGGATAACTTGGGACTCACAATAGCAAGCCGTAGTAGTTGATTGGCCGTTCAAGATAATTTGTTTGTGTACTGTACCTACTCTGTTGCCTAACTGAGATGATCAGAATGTCAGGACATGACGGGCCAACTTCTGTCCTTGTTTGGTTGAGAGGTTGGTTCGAAGTGTCGTGATGTTATGTAAATCCTAGTGGAAAGCAGAGATCTATTATTATATTCTCTTACTTACTGGTTTAATCCTTCATATCGTGCTCCCTTGTGGTACTTGCTATTAGAGGTCTAACCTCTCTGGTTTTGCATAGCCAGATTTAAAGCCAGTCCTCGAGGATCCAGCTTACTTCTACCTCCAAGATGGTCAATACTAGGGGAATGATCGCAGGAGGACTCGAGTGGGTTCCTTACTCCACCGCTCGTTTTGTTATTTACTTCATATTTAGCCGTTTGGCACCGACATGTTAGTCGGATTATCTTGCACTTACTTTTACATAATTGTAATTAAGTCAGACTGCAGCTGATAACAATTGTGTATATGTTACTATACCATCTGGCTATATTTTGTAAAGCCAGATCTCTAGAATATTTTGACTGAGCGTTTGGGATGCCTTACTGCTTATTCTTACATGTTCTCTATTTTCTGTTTCTTGTTTGAATGATTGAGACAATAGAGGAGAAGTGACCATAGTAAGACTTTCATGTAGTATGCACCCCCTCGTTTGGATAGACAGTATTGATCGTATTATACGGTATTCATCTATCCGTAATACGTAGCTGGCTGATTCATTCCTCCGTTCTCCAGTATTCTGGTTCTGGGGCGTGACAAGGTTTTAGTGGTGGCCCATGCAGGTATGATTTCAGACTTGTGGGGTGTTTTGATTTATAGGATGTCTCAATCACACGTGTTCCTCCCTTGATCTCATGATTCGTTATTCTCAACCCTTGCTTGACATTCCGGTATCCTTTGACTTCATTGATCTTTCATGTCCGGTTGTTTGATTGTTCTCTTGTCCCTTTTCTTAGGGGCACTTCATCCGCATCGGTCAGAGCTGGACATCAGCAGGGGCAACATGGACAACCTGACCATGCTGATCAGCAGCAAGGGCCAGTACTAACTCAAGAGGCTACCCGGGAAGGAGTGGTAGTGGAAGCAGCAGCTGGATCACAGTATCCGGATGTTCCACCACCACCAACAGTTCTACCTACCCCTACAAAAATGGACACACCAGCCCTTCTGGAGATCATGAGAGGAATGATGGCTACTCAGCAACATCAGATGTTGGCCCAGCAGTGCATGCACACTCAGCTACAAGAGCAAAATGTGTTGCTCAACCAAGGATTGCAGACGACTTTGGAAAGAGGAATGAGGACTGATTCAGGAGCATCAGCCAGGTTTTGCAAGTACAACTCCCGCCGTTTCGAAGGCACGGAGGATGCCATCTCAGCAGATACATGGCTTAAGGATATTGAGGCTATTCTGACAGCAGCTAAGGTACCGGCAGAAGAACGTGTGGATCTAGTGAAGTTGTTACTTCAGGATCTCGCACGTGATTGGTGGGAATCAGAGGAAGTGGGCATCAGATGTCCTGTGGCTTAGGACGATTTTACTACAAGATTCAAGACCAAGTACTATGGAGTTGTGGCGCAGTTTGAGCTACAACAGAAGTTTATCAACCTCAGACAGGCCGGCGAGACTGTAGATGCTTATGCAGCGGAGTTCTGCAGATTGAGTAGATTCGTCCCAGAGATGGTAGCAACAGAAAGCCAGAGGGCCATGAGGTTTCAGTAAGGGTTTTATCTTGAGCTCTTGCAATTGATAGAGGGACACAATTACCAAACTTTTGATGAAGTATTGACGGCAACTCGAAGGCATGAGATCACCATTCAGAGGCTTGCGGCAAGGACTGGGGGTCAGAAGAGATCTCAAAGTCAGATTGAAGGAGGAGGGGGAGCAGCACCCCGAACAACAGCACCATCCACTGGCATTCGTATCCACGATGTGGCGATATGAGGACCAGTACCACCACCCAGACAGCAGCAACAGCAACAGAGGAAGAACCAGTAACCCCCGGCGGGCTGCACTTATTGTGGGAAGATGGGGCACACTAGAGATGTGTGTCAGACATTGAATGGACTGTGTCTGATATGTGAAAATCCAGACCATCGGGTTACCACATGTCCCATGAATTCGAGGTCAGGAGGACCAGGGCAGCAGTTTCCTGCTCTGCCAGCACCAGGGACAGGCCAGTATCGAGGACCAGCGGTGGCAGTAAGGCCGTTGGCACAGCGTCTGTTAATGCCGCAGGCTCAGATGTTTCGGCAGCAGGGGTCGCCGATGCAGCAACACCAGCATAGACCACCCCAGCATCATCAATGAAGGGGCCAGCAACAGCATCAGGCTAGGCCGCAGCATGGAAACCAGCAAGGAGGTCGAGGGCAAGCATTCACTCTGTCCTTAGAGGAGGCATTGGCATCGAAAGATGTTGTGGCAGGTAACATTCTTGTCACCTCATATCCCGCAGTAGCATTGTTTGATTCGGGAGCATCCCATTCATTTATATCTGCACAATTTGTGACACGACTAGGAATGGAGTTCGAGGCATTGCTAGGAAGGTTGAATATACTCACTGGTAATGGGCTCGTAGGAGTTAGTAGGGTTATTTTAGCATGTAGCATTGTAGTTTGCGAGCATTCCTTACCCGCCCGGTTGATAGAATTTCCTGTTGGAAATTTTGACGTTATCTTAGGCATGGACTGGCTGAATCATGCGACAATAGATTGTCGTAGAGGGAGTGTATCTTTTGATATTCCAGGCATGAAGCGGTTCACCTTAGTCAGATCAGAGGCAACTCAGCAAGAGCAGGGAGTAGTAACGGCAATGGAAGAAGTTCAGGTTCCGAAGGTAGTTGAAGAATTTCTAGACGTATTTTCTGAAGAACTTCCAGGGCTACCACCGATTAGAGATATTGAGTTCAGTATAGAATTGGCACCTGAAACTAAACCGATATCAGATCGAGTTTACAGAATGGCGGATTCAGAGCAGGCCAAGGTATATCAGCATATAGAGGAACTGAAGGAGAAGAAGTTCATCCAAGCTAGCTTATCACCATGGACAGCACCAGTGGTACTTGTGGGAAAGAAGGATGGGTCATCCAGATTGTGCATTGACTACAGGAAGCTTAACGCGGCAATAGTGAAGAACAAATACCCATTTCCCAGGATCGACGACTTATTTGATCAGTTGAGCAAAGCTAGAGTTTTCTCCAAGATAGATCTTCGTTCAGGGTACCATCAGGTGAGGGTTCGGAAGGAAGATATTCCCAAGACAGCATTCAGGTCGAAGTATGGGCATTATGAATTCTTAGTAATGCCGTTTGGTTTGACCAATGCTCCAGCAATATTCATGGATTTGATGAATCACATCTTTATGCCATACTTAGACCAGTTTGTCGTTATTTTTCTTGACGACATACTCGTATACTCTGCTAGTGAAGAGGAGCATGAAGACCACCTCAGGAAAGTGTTGCAGGTTCTGAGAGAGAACCAGTTGTATGCCAAGCTCAGCAAGTGTGAGTTTTGGTCGGATCACATTTTATTTTTGGGTCACATCATATCAGGAGCTGGAGTAGCAGTAGATCCCAAGAAGGTAGAAGCAGTAGAAAGTTGGCCAGTACCCAAGACCGTAGCAGATGTGCGGAGCTTCTTGGGATTGGCAGGATATTACAGAAGGTTTGTGTCAGACTTTGCAAGGCTTTCAGCACCCATGACCCGCTTGACCCGGAAGGATGTACCATTCATTTGGTCGGCAGAATGTTAGGCATCATTCGTGACTTTGAAGCCGAAGTTGATATCAGCACCTATCCTTACATTACCAGTTGGACCAGGAGGTTTTACAGTATATTGTGATGCGTCAGGTAAAGGACTTGGATGTGTCCTTATGCAACATGGAAAGGTGATAGCATATGCATCTAGGCAGCTACGGGACCACGAGAAGAATTACCCAACTCATAATTTGGAGTTAGCGGCAGTAGTGTTTGCTCTGAAGCTATGGAGGCATTACTTATATGGTGACCGAGTGGACATGTACACAGACCATAAAAGTCTGAAGTACATCTTTACTCAGAAGGAACTAAACATGAGGCAGAGAAGATGGCTAGAGTTGATCAAGGATTAGAGCTTCAGTATCACGCAGGCAAGGCTAATGTAGTAGCAGACGCTCTCAGCAGGAGGGGTGGCACATTTATGTTGACAACACAGCGGCATATCTTAGAAGACCTTCAGGAGATGGGCATCGAAGTTATACTTCCTAGTGATATAGGAATTCTAACAAGTCTGCAAGTTCAATCCGACTTGGTAGGCAGGATCAAGGCAGCTCAGGCACAAGACCCAAGGATTCAGAAGCTTAGGGCAGAATGTGAGTCAGGGCTCAGAAAGGAGATGAGAATTCATCAAGATGGTACACTCATGTTTGGATCACGTCTATGTGTGCCTAGTAGAGATATCAGACATGAGGTTATGGCAGAAGCTCACAGTTCTCAGTATTCTATTCACCCTGGAGGGACCAAGATGTACCAAGATATCAAGCAACATTTCTGGTGGAACGGGACGAAGAGGGAGATAGCTAGATTTATTTCCCGTTGCTTGGTATGTCAGCAAGTGAAGGCAGAACAGCAGAGGCCAGCTGGGTTATTGCAACCGCTTCCTATTCCGGAATGGAAATGGGAGCATATTACAATGGACTTTGTGACCGGTTTACCGAGATCACCAAGTGGTAAGGACGCTATTTGGGTAATAGTGGACCGACTTACGAAGGTAGCATATTTTCTTCCTTTCAGAGTAGGGCAATCTACAGAAAAATTGACAGAGTTGTATATGCAACAGATAGTCAGGCAGCATGGAGTCCCTGTCAGTATTGTGTCGGATCGAGATACCCGCTTTATATCACATTTTTGGAAGAGCTTACATCATAGTCTGGGTACCAAGTTAAGGTTTAGCACGGCCTACCATCCGCAGACGGATGGGCAATCAGAAAGAACGATTCAGACTTTAGAAGATATGTTACGAGCTTGCACCCTAGATTTTGGAGGATCTTAGGAGAGTCACCTGCACTTAGTCGAGTTCTCATACAACAATAGTTATCAAGCCAGTATCCAGATGGCGCCATTTGAAGCACTATATGGTAAGAAGTGCAGGTCGCCGCTTGCATGGGATGATATCGGAGAGAGGAAGATGTTAGGCCCATAAATGATTGTTCAGACGGTTGAAGTGGTTAAGGGAATTAGAGAGCGACTTCGAGTTGCGCAGGACCGGCATCGTCATTGGACGGACCAGCATCGTAGGCCGTTAGAGTTCTCTGTTGGGGACCACGTATTCTTGCGGATCTCACATACTCGTGGGGTCATTAGATTTGGCGTTCGCGGGAAATTGAGTTCGCGGTACGTGGGCCCATTTGTTATCCTTGATCGGATAGGCGATGTTGCTTATCGTTTATCCCTCCCATCTTCGTTACGAGATGTGCATAACATGTTTCATGTATCTCAATTACGTAGGTATGTATCGGACCCAAGCCATATCCTCGGTCATTCTGAGCTGGTTGTTGGTACCAACCTGTCTTACGAGGAACAGCCTGTGTCCATTTTGGACCGAAGAAAGAAGATACTTAAGAACCGAACAATTAGTCTTGTCCGGGTTGCTTGGGGTCATCACTCCTTGGGAGAGTCAACGTGGGAACGTGAGGATGTTATCCGATCACGGTATCCACACCTGTTTGACTCACAAGGTTTATCTCTTTCAGTATAACTTGATTGTCCTGATTCTTCATGCTTATCACCTTATGGGTAGAGCTACTTGATATCGTGGATTGATGAATTTACATATATAGTACTTGCTTTTGATATGGTAAAAAATGATTGCTTGCTCACTAGAATCGCCTGTATTAGTTTAGCTCCGATATTTCTACCTGCTTGGATTTGAAATTCCGAGGACGAAATTTTTCTAAGGAGGGTAGAGATGTCACTCCCCGTTCTCAGAATGCGTATTTTTATACATGTACAACTCATATATATTTATTTAGTATTTATCATGTATCATCTTGTATTTAAATTCTTTTAATTTTATGTTAATTAATTATATGCATTTTATTTCTTGCAATTTTATTCCTGTATTTTATTTCTGTATTTTATTTTCTGCTTTTAACTTCTCTGCTTTAGTCTTATTGTGGTTCGGCCATGGTTGGTTATTTTTGGGTTCATGGTGGTTCACATGAACCGAACCCCCACCTACCACCACCCTTCCTATTTAAAGCCTCTATCTCCTTCTCTCTCCTCATAACTCTCCTTCACCATTACTTCTTCTTCTTCCTCATCACTCTCTCCACCAACCAACAGCAGGCAAGTACATCTTGCTTCTTGCTTCCACTTGAGAACCATTTTTATGGTTCATTTTTCTTCCTCTCATGATTCTAAGAGAGTTTAGTACTTAGCATTTTTGATTTCTTTGGCTTGTTTCTTCTCGGCTGTCCATGGGGTTTTTGATCTACCAACCTGGCGTGCTTTTCGGAATAGATGGTTCTTGTGGTGGAGCTCCTCATTCTGAACCATGGGAACTTCATTTCTGGCTTGGAACGAAGGCTCTATAAGATTGCAGTTCGTGTCACGACCCGCACCCTAGAGTAAGGGCACGAGAAGTGGGTACGTCCAGCCTACGCCGCAGTGTCGGCGGTAGAACGCTGTCCTAGGTCAATCATCTAACAGTATAAGGTACCTGTACAGTTTATACTCTCCGAATGGAGGTGACAAATAGAAAACAAACTCAATCACATCTAGGGTAGAAGAACGAAGAACAGATAGATAGTAACTCAAAGAGAACCATAGCATAGATGAAATAAGACTAAGTGTCTAAGATACATAACATCCAGAATGTCAACTCATAATACAATAAGTCTAAGAGTCTATACATCTCCACATCTCAAAATACAACACAGAATGTGAGACAAAAAGTAAATATAGAAAAGACTGCCTAGACTAAACTGGTCTAGACTACTGGAACATCCTCCTCAGCTGTAGGTGGAACCTGCTGAGGGTCCTCAATACAAGTATCATCTAGTCCTGCTCCATAATAGGTAGACACCAGGCCTCATCCTCATCCTCTGTAATATTTTCAACAGGTCCAATCAGGACGGGAACGAGCACAATACATCTCACGCAGTGCATATCAGGTTAGGAAATACGATACAGGCAATAGAGTAAGATACATGAACTGCTGAAAGGAAATATACGCTGTAAAAGAGATAGTTGTAATGAAATATCTACTGTATATAGAGAACTATGAGTGACTAGTGATGTAGAGCACAAGATAGGCATGTGAATGGCTAGAATTTATACATGACTATACTACTGAGTTTGTACATGACTACACTACTTTGGAATTATTCACATGTCCACTTCTACTCCCCCGTACCCCAATCAATACACAAGGATCTATACAGGTTACGTTATTGTACATGATATCACATGGGGCCCATGAAAGGGTGCACATGATAGTATACATGAGAGCTCAGTAAACATGAGAGTACATGATCACATGAGTGTACATGAATAATGGAAGCACATGAGTACATGATGATAGTGAAACACACATAACATGAAGTACCCGATGCTCCCGAGGGGGATAACATCTCATGTAAAGATCCATATAGTACCAATCCGTGTTACCAACGTGACAGCAACAAGTAAAGTAATCTAGAGCGAGAAGTAAAGCCTGAACAAGTATGAAACGGTCAGAGAATGTACTCGCCTGATAACTGAATGTCTGAAGAGGATATACTGCCTGAGGAGAGGTGTGTGGCTCCTAGTCAGAGCAACACAGGTCACAATGTATCCACAATGATAAAAATAAAGTGTACAATGCATACTACATGATTCTAGGTCAAACTGGTCAAAAGTCAACTCTTGGTCAACTCTAATAGTCAACTGGGTCACAGGAAGTCATACTAAGTCAAATAAGGTCAAACAGGATCAAATAAGGTCAAACAAGTTTAATCTAGGTTAAAGTCAACTCCTGGTCAACACTCTAATCAAAGTAGTCAAATACTAGTCAACATGATCAATCTGGATCAAGTCTAGATCAAACTTAGACCAACTAAGTCATTGGTCAAACAAAGACTAGTCGGTTAGGGTAATTAGGTCAAACATGGTCTGACTAGTTGAACTAGTCATTTATTAGGTTAATTAGGTCATGGTTTGACCAATAGTTGACTTTAGTCAACCATGGTCAACAATGGTCAACTCTAAGAGTCCACTAGTCCAAGTCAAGTCAATACTAGTCAAACTAGTTGATTTAGGTCATTCCTAGTTATTTCTAGGTGATCTAGGTCAACTTTTGACCTAGGTTTGACTTTGGTCAACCCTTAGTCAACAAGGGTCAACAAGTGGGTTTAGGGTCATTAGGGCTAGTCCTAACCATAGGCCAATAACCCTGGCCATAGGCCATAGTCTAGGTTTCCATATAAACCTATAACTAATAAGTCCCATATATATATATATATCTATATATATAGACATACACTATCTATATACCCAAAATCCATATTTGCATAACACAATCACACACCTATATATATATACACTGTTTTCTACATATATAAACCTAATACCATTTATAAATATATATATATCATGTATATATATACAATACATATATATATATAACTATATATATATCACACATATATATATAGTGAGACAAAGTGAGAGAGAGAGTGAGACAGTGAGAGAGAGTGAAACAGGGGGGGGGGGGGGGTTTCAGTTTCAGAAAACTGAAACAACACACACACACACACATAACACATATACATACATATCTACATATATACATAACTACACCCACACACACCCAAATCTCCTCAAACTTGACCCACACTCACACATACCTATATACTACACGTATACATACTAAAATACACTTGTACAATGGATTAAACATATCAAATTTGGTTTTAAAATTCGATTTTGCAAAATAGGAATAAACCCAAAACCTGGAAATTAAAACACTGTGCAGTGAAAAATAGGTAAACTCGATTTCACATACGAAATCGAGCTAGGACACGAATCTCTAGGTTGGTAATCGTGTCCCCTAGGATACTCTAGGTCTTAGGATACCTGACACAGGACCACGACACGACACGGCGTGTCAAAGTGATAAAAACTCCACTCGGGTAAACACTGGACACTGGGTTTACACACAGTGTCGTGCACGCGTGCACTTCGCTCTAGGACACGGCACACGTGTCTAGAAGTCTCGTGCACGTGTGGGTAGGTTCGCCTAGGGTTGGTCTAGGGTTTAGGTAGCCTGTATCGTGTCCACGTGTCCTCTGGACACGACACGAAGGCCGTATCAGTCGTGAAAACACGACTGATACGCACTGTTCTGCGCCGCGTCGTGCAGAGATGCACGTATCTCGTGCACACGACACGAGCCACGTGGAATCTCGTGCTCGTGTCCACGTGTAGCCCACATGATGGGCTACACTCTCGTGCAAACACGAGGTGTCATTGTGTCGTGTCCGCGCGACACGAGACGCGCGAAGTTGGTGTCTGTGCGTGTGTGCGTCCCAGTGTAGGACCAGTGCGCGTGTCCGTGTGTCCTCCACACGACACAAGGTGTCGTGAAACTTTGGGGGAGTGTGCGCAGACACTGCCCCCGTGTCCACACCAATTTTCACGTGTCCACGTCGTGTCTACAGTGAGTTATTAGTGTCGGGTAGCAGGGGATGAACAGTGTGTCTGTGCACTGTCAATACTCGAGTTCGTGTCCGATTTGGACACGAAAAGGGACACGATACGTGCTCAGTCAAGTGGGGTTAGGGTTAGCAAGTCCAGGGCTAGGTGTTTGTGTAAAAAGTTTTGCAAAAACTGAAAGTCCTCTCCTTTGAGGCATTTCACCAAACACAGAAATTCAAACATGGATACGTGTCCGATACGGACACCAAATTAATCCTAATTTTCACCAAACTAATCCTACAGTTCCCTAGTACCTAGATGCATGCAAATATGAAGAGAAAACACAATATTAACATGGTTTGAAGGCATTTACCTATTTGTGCAAAAATCAAGAAAACACCCAAGTAAGGGGGGGTGTTCTTCCACTTGGTGATGCCCGAAAGCTTCCAAATTCCTTGATAGCAGGCCCTAACTAGTACCCTCTAGTGTAGGGGAGTCCAATGCAAGAAACTAGAGGTGATTTGGATCAATATTGATCAAGTTATGGGTGTTTGATGAAAATGGGATTTTCTAGGATTTAAATTCATGTAAATTGATCATGAATTAATGTGAGGGGTTAATATAGGATGTGTGGGCTGCCAAGGGGGTGTTCTTGGCTGGTCATAGGAATGGGGGGGTGTCCTTGGGTTGCTTGCAAGCTAAGGGAAAGACTTTGGTGTAAAGGGTTTAGATATTTTGAGGTTTTTAAGGAAAATATCCTTAAAGTAAATATCATGATATTTATCCTACTTTAACCAATGCAAAATATCTATCCTCAAGCCTCTAGGTTAGTGGCTAACCTCTAGATTAGGGCTAAACTAGGTTAGGGGCTCTCATGACACTAATCAACTAATTAAACAATAATAAAAACACATAAATCTAAATAATTCCAAATAATTTCTAGAAATTTACCAAAATACCCTTTAGGCTAAAAATCACTAATTTGGTGTTCTAAGCCTATGGCTAAGCTCTCATGGGCATGGCAACTTCTAGGTTAGAGAAAACTAGGGTTTACACTAAGGTTTACTAACAAAGTCACAAAGTCATAAATCATGACTTAGCATGACTTTAGAATTGGTTTAACTTAACTAAAGTCACCAGAAAATCATACCATGACTAAAATACCACTAATAAATAATAAAAATAATAATTTTTCAAAAATCCCCAATTTTCAGAAATAGGGTGTTACAAGTCTACCCACCTTAAAATAATTTCGTCCTCGAAATTTAGATGGTCGTACTCCTTCTAGGTCAAACCTCCAACAATCAAGGACGAAGCCACTACCTAGGCAACATACAAGGTCAACAAGCAAAAATATGGGTAGTAGACCTATACTGGGTCATGTCCAAAAATTGGTTGGCAGTTTTAGGTCATAAGGTGTTCTTAAGTCAAATCGAAGCCAAAAGTAACTCCATGGGGTAAATCAGGATGGAGCCTCGGGTCAGGAAAATCGTACTAAGCAAATGAAGCACACAATGGTATGCCTGAGTGGGACACTAAGGTCATGGGTGTAGTATGTCATGTCTAGGTCATGTATGTGAAGTCAGTTTTGAGAAAACAACTAGTCTTGTGCTCCAATTTAAAAGTCACGGTAATGTACCTACGATGATCATAAGTTAGAGTGGGAAAGGTCTATGGCCTAAATTGAACCAAAATCATGATGAATAGTGGTACCAGGGGGACAGGTTAAATGGAAAATATGTGGTCTCATCTAGGTGCACTAGTCATTCTAGATCAATACTGTCCTATGGTATCAAAACGTACAAGCAATCTAAGGTATCCTAATTGGGAAGGTAAGGAAACAACAATCATCAAGGCTATAGGGTCGTCTACCATCCTATATGAAAATGGGTCATTAACAAATGAGAAATTATTAAAGTTACCATTCCATAAAGTGGTAAAAGAAAATTGAAAATTTAGGCACAAACAATCACAATTAGATTTTTGTCTTGACACGATCTAAGTTGATCAATTTCAGGATAAATCGAGACTTGGGCAAGATGGAAAATCAATGAAATCGAGTACGAGCACGAGCATCCAATGATGAAGATCCAGGTCATGATTAAAGTTAATTTAACTGGATACGAATACGAGGTTCATAGGTGATAAAATAATTCCAAGGAGAATTGTCAAGGCTGTTGTGGATAAGATTCTAGGGTAAGTTTAACTGTGTCTCCATCCACGTAGATTAATATATGAAAAAGCGAACCAAAACGCAATAGGTTGATCAGACCATCATGCGCCGGTTCTGATTAGATAATATATTAGTGGGTGTACACCCAATAAAATATATCATGATCAAGCTCGAAAGGATAAGCTTGTAAAACTTAAGGATAAATTTATAGCATAAAATATAAGTAAGGGTGGAAATGATGAAAGAAGATACATAGTCCAAGATCCTTAACCAATCGGGTCAAGCATTCAAGGTAAGGTACAAGGTTAAGTATTTGAGGGTTCAAGTAGAACACCATCACATGCCAGGTCAGAAGAGTTGTGCCAAGATGGATCTCTAATTGAAATAAGAATCAATTTAGTATCATGGTAGAGGTTATAGTTTAGCCATTTGACCAGAAAATCATGTCAAGGAAATAGAGTACAAGAAGACGGGTTTTAGTGGGACATGGAATACCTACATGAAGGTAGGCTAGTCTAGGTCTTACACGTAAAGTTTGTTGGGAAGTAACAGCTAGTATTATACTCTGAATATCTAAGTCACGGTAAAGGACGTCCAATGATCTAGAATAGAAAGTGGGAGTTCGAGACGTGACAAATTGATGCAAAAATTGAAGAAGATCAATTTAACTCATGAAATAAAATTAATCAGGAATCTAGTAAATAATTTAGGAGCACAGTCCTAGGGATAGATAGGCTACTAGATGAATATAGTTAGGGTTCGATCAAATCATAGGTCAAGGTTAAAAGGTCCCAATAAGTCTTGATTTGAGAAAATGTCGAGTAAGTCAGGTTTGGGATACAGTCACATAGTTTGGTAGAAGGAGCTGAGCAAGATGCAAAATAGAGGGGACAGTTCTTTTCAATGAAAAGCAATTAGCAAGAGGATTAGATGGCAAGAAACAGATAAGAGTTTTCTCATAAATGTGATTGAGTACCTTAAAATAAAAGATATTAATCTAACACTAAGAAATTAAAATCAACAACTACAAAAAAAAAATTTCAAAATCATCAACTAACACCAGGATTCAAAGTTCTACAGTGAATCCTTCAAAATCAAATTCAATCAAGGGAAAAGGAGTTTAAATCGTAATTTCAAATGAGATTCTCAAGGGTTATCCCAGGAATCTCTCAAAGTATCCTAGCAGTGATTGAGTATCCATTCTCTCTAAGCCGATTCATCAAATCCTATCGCAGGCTGTAGTGATACTCTAGTTCGAATACCACTACATAAACTCGAGGACCTGCATGGGCCACCACTAAAAACGTGTCACGACCCGCACCCTAGAGTAAGGGCACGAGAAGTGGGTACGTCCAGCCTACGCCGCAGTGTCGGCGGTAGAACGCTGTCCTAGGTCAATCATCTAACAGTATAAGGTACCTGTACAGTTTATACTCTCCGAATGGAGGTGACAAATAGAAAACAAACTCAATCACATCTAGGGTAGAAGAACGAAGAACAGATAGATAGTAACTCAAAGAGAACCATAGCATAGATGAAATAAGACTAAGTGTCTAAGATACATAACATCCAGAATGTCAACTCATAATACAATAAGTCTAAGAGTCTATACATCTCCACATCTCAAAATACAACACAGAATGTGAGACAAAAAGTAAATATAGAAAAGACTGCCTAGACTAAACTGGTCTAGACTACTGGAACATCCTCCTCAGCTGTAGGTGGAACCTGCTGAGGGTCCTCAATACAAGTATCATCTAGTCCTGCTCCATAATAGGTAGACACCAGGCCTCATCCTCATCCTCTGTAATATTTTCAACAGGTCCAATCAGGACGGGAACGAGCACAATACATCTCACGCAGTGCATATCAGGTTAGGAAATACGATACAGGCAATAGAGTAAGATACATGAACTGCTGAAAGGAAATATACGCTGTAAAAGAGATAGTTGTAATGAAATATCTACTGTATATAGAGAACTATGAGTGACTAGTGATGTAGAGCACAAGATAGGCATGTGAATGGCTAGAATTTATACATGACTATACTACTGAGTTTGTACATGACTACACTACTTTGGAATTATTCACATGTCCACTTCTACTCCCCCGTACCCCAATCAATACACAAGGATCTATACAGGTTACGTTATTGTACATGATATCACATGGGGCCCATGAAAGGGTGCACATGATAGTATACATGAGAGCTCAGTAAACATGAGAGTACATGATCACATGAGTGTACATGAATAATGGAAGCACATGAGTACATGATGATAGTGAAACACACATAACATGAAGTACCCGATGCTCCCGAGGGGGATAACATCTCATGTAAAGATCCATATAGTACCAATCCGTGTTACCAACGTGACAGCAACAAGTAAAGTAATCTAGAGCGAGAAGTAAAGCCTGAACAAGTATGAAACGGTCAGAGAATGTACTCGCCTGATAACTGAATGTCTGAAGAGGATATACTGCCTGAGGAGAGGTGTGTGGCTCCTAGTCAGAGCAACACAGGTCACAATGTATCCACAATGATAAAAATAAAGTGTACAATGCATACTACATGATTCTAGGTCAAACTGGTCAAAAGTCAACTCTTGGTCAACTCTAATAGTCAACTGGGTCACAGGAAGTCATACTAAGTCAAATAAGGTCAAACAGGATCAAATAAGGTCAAACAAGTTTAATCTAGGTTAAAGTCAACTCCTGGTCAACACTCTAATCAAAGTAGTCAAATACTAGTCAACATGATCAATCTGGATCAAGTCTAGATCAAACTTAGACCAACTAAGTCATTGGTCAAACAAAGACTAGTCGGTTAGGGTAATTAGGTCAAACATGGTCTGACTAGTTGAACTAGTCATTTATTAGGTTAATTAGGTCATGGTTTGACCAATAGTTGACTTTAGTCAACCATGGTCAACAATGGTCAACTCTAAGAGTCCACTAGTCCAAGTCAAGTCAATACTAGTCAAACTAGTTGATTTAGGTCATTCCTAGTTATTTCTAGGTGATCTAGGTCAACTTTTGACCTAGGTTTGACTTTGGTCAACCCTTAGTCAACAAGGGTCAACAAGTGGGTTTAGGGTCATTAGGGCTAGTCCTAACCATAGGCCAATAACCCTGGCCATAGGCCATAGTCTAGGTTTCCATATAAACCTATAACTAATAAGTCCCATATATATATATATATATCTATATATATAGACATACACTATCTATATACCCAAAATCCATATTTGCATAACACAATCACACACCTATATATATATACACTGTTTTCTACATATATAAACCTAATACCATTTATAAATATATATATATCATGTATATATATACAATACATATATATATATAACTATATATATATCACACATATATATATAGTGAGACAAAGTGAGAGAGAGAGTGAGACAGTGAGAGAGAGTGAAACAGGGGGGGGGGGGGTTTCAGTTTCAGAAAACTGAAACAACACACACACACACACATAACACATATACATACATATCTACATATATACATAACTACACCCACACACACCCAAATCTCCTCAAACTTGACCCACACTCACACATACCTATATACTACACGTATACATACTAAAATACACTTGTACAATGGATTAAACATATCAAATTTGGTTTTAAAATTCGATTTTGCAAAATAGGAATAAACCCAAAACCTGGAAATTAAAACACTGTGCAGTGAAAAATAGGTAAACTCGATTTCACATACGAAATCGAGCTAGGACACGAATCTCTAGGTTGGTAATCGTGTCCCCTAGGATACTCTAGGTCTTAGGATACCTGACACAGGACCACGACACGACACGGCGTGTCAAAGTGATAAAAACTCCACTCGGGTAAACACTGGACACTGGGTTTACACACAGTGTCGTGCACGCGTGCACTTCGCTCTAGGACACGGCACACGTGTCTAGAAGTCTCGTGCACGTGTGGGTAGGTTCGCCTAGGGTTGGTCTAGGGTTTAGGTAGCCTGTATCGTGTCCACGTGTCCTCTGGACACGACACGAAGGCCGTATCAGTCGTGAAAACACGACTGATACGCACTGTTCTGCGCCGCGTCGTGCAGAGATGCACGTATCTCGTGCACACGACACGAGCCACGTGGAATCTCGTGCTCGTGTCCACGTGTAGCCCACATGATGGGCTACACTCTCGTGCAAACACGAGGTGTCATTGTGTCGTGTCCGCGCGACACGAGACGCGCGAAGTTGGTGTCTGTGCGTGTGTGCGTCCCAGTGTAGGACCAGTGCGCGTGTCCGTGTGTCCTCCACACGACACAAGGTGTCGTGAAACTTTGGGGGAGTGTGCGCAGACACTGCCCCCGTGTCCACACCAATTTTCACGTGTCCACGTCGTGTCTACAGTGAGTTATTAGTGTCGGGTAGCAGGGGATGAACAGTGTGTCTGTGCACTGTCAATACTCGAGTTCGTGTCCGATTTGGACACGAAAAGGGACACGATACGTGCTCAGTCAAGTGGGGTTAGGGTTAGCAAGTCCAGGGCTAGGTGTTTGTGTAAAAAGTTTTGCAAAAACTGAAAGTCCTCTCCTTTGAGGCATTTCACCAAACACAGAAATTCAAACATGGATACGTGTCCGATACGGACACCAAATTAATCCTAATTTTCACCAAACTAATCCTACAGTTCCCTAGTACCTAGATGCATGCAAATATGAAGAGAAAACACAATATTAACATGGTTTGAAGGCATTTACCTATTTGTGCAAAAATCAAGAAAACACCCAAGTAAGGGGGGGGTGTTCTTCCACTTGGTGATGCCCGAAAGCTTCCAAATTCCTTGATAGCAGGCCCTAACTAGTACCCTCTAGTGTAGGGGAGTCCAATGCAAGAAACTAGAGGTGATTTGGATCAATATTGATCAAGTTATGGGTGTTTGATGAAAATGGGATTTTCTAGGATTTAAATTCATGTAAATTGATCATGAATTAATGTGAGGGGTTAATATAGGATGTGTGGGCTGCCAAGGGGGTGTTCTTGGCTGGTCATAGGAATGGGGGGGTGTCCTTGGGTTGCTTGCAAGCTAAGGGAAAGACTTTGGTGTAAAGGGTTTAGATATTTTGAGGTTTTTAAGGAAAATATCCTTAAAGTAAATATCATGATATTTATCCTACTTTAACCAATGCAAAATATCTATCCTCAAGCCTCTAGGTTAGTGGCTAACCTCTAGATTAGGGCTAAACTAGGTTAGGGGCTCTCATGACACTAATCAACTAATTAAACAATAATAAAAACACATAAATCTAAATAATTCCAAATAATTTCTAGAAATTTACCAAAATACCCTTTAGGCTAAAAATCACTAATTTGGTGTTCTAAGCCTATGGCTAAGCTCTCATGGGCATGGCAACTTCTAGGTTAGAGAAAACTAGGGTTTACACTAAGGTTTACTAACAAAGTCACAAAGTCATAAATCATGACTTAGCATGACTTTAGAATTGGTTTAACTTAACTAAAGTCACCAGAAAATCATACCATGACTAAAATACCACTAATAAATAATAAAAATAATAATTTTTCAAAAATCCCCAATTTTCAGAAATAGGGTGTTACAGTTCGGGAGATTCAGTCACGCTCACGTTCTTACGTGCGTACGTGAATTTTTAGTCACGCTCACGTTCTTACGTGCGTGCGTGAATTTTTAGTCACGCTCACGTTCTTACGTGCGAGCGTGAATTTTTAGTCACGCTCACTGTCACGACCCGCACCCACTGTGAGGGTACGAGAACGTAACAACGTCCAGCCTACGCCGCAGTGTCGGCGGTAGAACGCTGTCCTAGGTCAATCATCTAACAATATAAAGGTACCTGTACAGTATATACACTCCGAATGGAGGTGACATAGCAATATACAGTCTCAATCACATCTAAAAGCAGAATAAAAAGATAGGAAGAAAGATAGATAAATACTGGAATGAAGGAAAATCACATAAATACAACCAGAGAGTCTAAGTGTCTACTGACATAACAAATCAGAACATCCAGCTCAATACAAGACTCTAGTACTGAAATGAAAGAATATATACAATCTAGATCTCAAATGACAGAAAATAGAAAAACTTGGACTAGGGAGCCTCACTCTCTAAACTAGTAGATCAGGCTGGAAATCTAGGTCACACATGGCATCTACAGCTGCCCCATAGTAGGTGTCTATGCAGGCCTCCTCCTCATCCTCTGTAAAATTTTTAACAGGTCCAGTCAGGACGGGAGCGAGCGCAAAACATCTCACGCAGTTCATAACGAGTTAGGAAATATAAAACATGCAATAGAGTAAAGTACATGAAATGCTGAAAGAAGAAGATATATGAAAAACAGTAGAGATTTGATAACAGGAAATATCTAAATATGATAAGTAAGACTGTAAGGAACATGTGATTTTAGAGCACAATATGGTTATGTGAACGGGTTAGGTTATACAATAAAATGGGACTCCTTTGTACGTGGGTGTACAATGGACGTATACAATTTCTTATACAATATGATTGATCACATAACCATTTTCTACTCCCCCTCCCCAATCAATACACAAGGATCCAATTCAGTTACGTTACCTTATACAATGACTTGTACAATGACTTGTACAATGGCTTGTACAATGGCTCAATGTGATACTGAGAGTACAATATGCACAATGAGTGTACAATGATAAGGGTATTCAATAAATACAACATGTAAGTGAAACGCACATCACAATATGTACTTAGTGAATACAGGGAGATAATATCTCAGAAGAAGATCCATATAGTACCAATCCGTGATAAAGATCGTGTCAGCATCAAGTACAGTAATCTAGAGCAAGAATGTAAATTCATACAAGTATGAAACGGTCAAAGAATGTACTCGCCTGATATCCTGAGTGTCTGAAGAGAATATACTGTCCGAGGAGTGGTGTCTGTCTCCTATAGAACAGTAGTCACTAAGAGTCCAAAAATGATAAAGTAAAATCCTACTATGCATTCTACATGATTCTAGGTCAATCTAGAAGTCAAAATAGGTCAACCAAGTCTAGTTGAGTCTAAACTAGGCTATTCCAATCTATACTAGCTAGCACCATGCCTAACAAGGCTAGGCAAGCCTATACAAATTATATCACAAGGCTTAGCTAATTCTAGAATTCCTTAGCAAGTTACAACCTCACTATACACCCATACATTTAACACACAATAATATAGTACACAATCTAGGCTAAATGTAAACCTACATCACTAGCTAACAAGGATATATATATATATACACTCACACAATTACACATCTACACATTGTATATGCCTATAAGCAATCATGGCCTACATGTAAAGGAATAGAATATAGAGAAAGAGAGAGAGCTAGTGTGTGACACATGAAATGTGTGTGGACAGGAAGTAACAGGGAGGGGGTGTGCTTGTGTGTATAATGTGTCAAAGTGCAGGAATGAAGGGTTGTGTAATAGAACAGGTGTTAACTTGTTGTGTGTGTGTGTGTACATAGGCAGTACAGGCTATATAAATCAGTGTGTGTGAACATTGTCTAATATGTGTGCAGGAATGATAGTGAACAAGTGAGCAGTGTCACATGTATATGCAGTAATTTCCCAAACAGTGAAGAGGGAAAGAGAATGTGTGATGTGTTCTGTGTAAATATGTGTGTGTGTGTGATAGTGTGAAAAACTGGAATTAACCAACAGTGAAGGAAAAGGAAGGGAACCCAATTCATTGTTCTCTAAATCTCAGTTTTACATAGCAACCAAACCTCAGTTCAGTCCCACATGAAGAACATTCAAAACATTTCAAATATAAACCCAAAATCAGTTTACAAACTTAGTTTTCAGTTTTACACCCGTATATGAAATAAAATCAACAGTTAAGAAGAAAAAGGAAAAGGAAATCAATTCCAGTTTTTCCTGAAACAGTCCACCCTTGCAAATCCTATTTCGAATTCAAAAACTCAACTAAACATCCCAAAATCTCAGGTTATAGGAAACTGAGACTAAAACTCAGTTTGAAGAAAGGAAAAAGAAATCAATTCATGGTTCTCTATCAAGAAGTTCAGTTGACATAAGAAAATCCCAAGTTTTATCAAATTTGGACAGCACATAAATCTAAAGAATGAAACAACAACTCATAACAATTGTTAACACCTAATTCGTACAGTAAAATGCCCCTTTGAAATCATTAAAACTGGACTTACCACCACAGTGTAATAACTTGGACTAAAAATCAAGTATCAGTCCAACACCCTACCAATTCAAATCCAATAGCTCACAATTCAACACAAAAAGGGAACCATTGATAGATCACATATATGAGAACAGAATTGAGCTTAAAAACATGAATTTAACAATGATTTGCAGGTTCATTTATCAATCAAAACTCAATATTAAAAACTGGAACACAGGACTGATACTTAATATTTCAGATTTTGCAATTGGCAATTTCCTAATAAAATTCCATTCAAACACAAAAATGAAGAGTTGGTAACATGCATATACATCACATAGGTGTCCTACAACTCATTTGTGTCCAACAAGATGGACACAAACGTGTCCAGGCAACAGGACACCAATCTGTGTGAATCACAGGCTTGGCAAGGCACTGCCTCGTGTGTGTGTGCACGCGTGTCGTGCACACGACACAGCACGTGGTAGGCCACGTGCTCGTGCACCTGGGTACCACCACACTAGGGCTAGGTCTAGGTTTACCTGCCCTGGGTCCTCGTGTCCGCGTGTCCAAGTTAGACACGCGTATTAGAACCCACATACACGAATACACAGGCTGTGTGTAAAACCTGTGCGGTGTCTCGTGCACCCCCGACACGACATGAGAGGTCGTGCCACTTGGGGAGTGTCGTGACAGACACTGCCCCAACGTGTGTGTCAAATATTTCGTGTCTAAGTGTCGTGTCCAGGGAGTTCTTGCCCCCGAGTAGCAGGGGATTTCCTGTAGCAGCGCGCGGCGTGTGCACGCGCGTGTCCAGGTTATGAAATTGACACGAAAATGACACGACACCAACACTCAAACACAGGGATCGAAAGACAAGATCTAATCTATCAGTCCTATTCAAAAACAACAGGCAAAATGGATCGACATGCCCTTTGTGGCATTCTGTCGAACACCATGTCCAGTGTTCTAATACGTGTCCAGAATGGACACGAATCATCCGACACTGGACACGAAACCTATCCAGACCTTAGGGAGACTCTTAGGGCTTCCTATACATGAAGACTAAATGAAATTTCATGGAGATTTGATGAAGATACCTCTTGTTGAACTTTCAATGGAAAGGTCTCCTTGCTAGCTCCTTGCTTGGTATCCCAATCACTTCTAATCAACTCCAAACTGAACCAAATCATTCATAACAGCAAGAAGGATAGGTTTAGAAACTAATGCAACTAATTTGGGGATTTTAGGACCTATAATGGATTTATGATGAATTTTGGAAGATGGAACTCACCTCTTTCCTTAGAACTTTTGGATGAACCCTAAAAGAGGCTAGCCCTAAAATCTAGGAGACATTAAATAGGAGTGTGGATCCCTAGGTGGCTGGTCATAAATGCTAGGGTTAGGGTTTAGTGATGGGCTTGGGCCTCTATGGGCTAAGTTGCTAACTAATGGTTTTTAAAACCATAAGTCATGGCTTATGACTAAAAACCTCTCTATTCTAACTTAAGTTTTAAAGACTAAAACATGGGTTAACTTTAGTCTAACTAGGGTTACATATCCTAATCTCATAGTCATGACCTAGGTTAGCCACTAGGTTAGTCTACAAGGGTCAAACTAGTCAAAGTCAACCTAGTCCAAACAATTCTAAAATAATTCCTAAAAATTCCCATAAATTCCAATAAATTCTAATAAATTTAAATAATAAATAATAATCCCAAATAATTCTTAAAATTATAAAAATGACTAAAATACCCCTCAGTCTGGAAATGAACACTAGCAAGACACCAAATCATAAGTCATGAATTTAAATAGTTTAAAAATAATTAAAAATCACTAAAAATCATAACATGAAATAAATACCATTAAATAATAATTATAATTACAAAATTTCAAAATTACCCTCTCCTGGAAAACTGGGTGTTACACTCACGTTCTTGCGTGTCAGCGTAAATTTTTAGTCACGCTCACGTTCTTACGTGCCAGCATGAATTTTTAGTCACGCACACGCCTTTACGTGTTAGCATGAATTTTGAGTTACGCTCACGTCTTTGCGTGCGTGCGTGAATTTCTTATCACGCTTTTCACGCTCACGCTGTGCGTGCGTGAGTTACTTTTCACGCTCACGTTATGAGTGTGTGAATTTCCCTTCACGCTCACGCTGTGCGTGCCAACGTGAACCACTTTTCACGCTCACGCTGTTTATACGCTCACTCCTACCTGCTAGACTTGGCGTGACTTGTTGGCCTTAGCATAGACTTGTTGGCGTGACTTCCTGACCTGGGTGTTTCTATTTGTTCTATAACTTATTCATTTAATGGTGGCATGATAATTCTCCTATTATATCCTTACGCCTTTTGGCATGAACTTGATAAATCATGATATGTTAATATTGTTAATACAGATTGTTATGTGGAATGCGCCTTGTGTCCTGATTGATCCATGGATTCCCAGTATGACTGGAACTTAATCCTGAGAGTCGTAGACTCGACTCCACTGAATACTATTTGATTTGCATGCCTTGTCACCATTGATAATGATTTTGACATTGACTAATAATTGATCATGCATTCCTAGTTGGAACTAAGAGACTGGCTAGTCGTCTTATTGAATTGATTGAATGAGACACGTTCATGTAATGAACTATTGTAATCGATTAGCCGATCCCGAATATTGACATACAGGCAGATGCAGGCTTCAAATTATTTATTTATTTATCTTACAAAAACAGTATGTGTACTTTATGGTCAAGGCATGATTATTTCATGGTTAGTTTGATTGTTGCATTACGCTATGTAAGACCTACAACCTAACCGCACGGGTAACGTTGCAGAGTTGTGCATATCGTACCCCGTACGAAAGTACTCATTTGAATGACCATGATCCACGGCATGGGATTTCACTCAACATAGAGACTATTAAGTTAAATAAAATAATGATTGCATGGAGAGAATAGATTCCCGAGTTCTTACATGGCAGCCCTCTTGGGACTATTAAGTGCCCGACAGGCCGGCTGGTTCCCACAGATACTATAAATCTGTCACACGGGCAGGGAACGGTATCTGCTTATATGTCACCCCCAGTTTCCAAAAACAGGGGTATTTTTGTCATTTTTCACTTTTAAATTATTTTGGAATTATTTACTTATTTATTGTAATATTTTGGGATTATTTGAGTCGGGTTCGAATTTCAACTTATTCCGACTTGTTTTGACTTGTTTCGGGGACCCGGGGTAGTGTTGACCTTAGCGGGCCTACACACTAGTTAGCCATGGCCCACATGTTAGATATTTTAGTTAGTGACTAGGCTAATTATTTTGGTTGGGATTAATTTGGATTAGTGGTTTTAGGAATGACTAAACTACCCCCGACTTAGAATCCCTTCCATGTATTAACTAATAGATTAGTGTAGGAGACTTTTTGACCTTTCCTAATAGGACAAAACCTACCATTATGGCTGGCCACTTTTGGTGGATAAGACTCTACCACTTCATCATTTCCCCCTTTCATTTCTCTCTCTTGTTCTTCCCTATTTTTTTAGAGAGCTTTTCCTAATCAAACCATCACCAAATCCTTCCATTTCTTCACCAAATCTTCTTCCTTCCCTCTCCATTCAATCCAAGGAAGGAGCTCCTCAAGTTTGAGAGGATTCGGAGCTCGTTCGTGTCCTTTTGGAATCTCTACGTGTCGGTGTCGAGTCGGGAAGCTTTTTCCTTTGAAACTCTCTCCCGGAAGGTATAATCTCTCCTCTAATCCACTCCAACATGCATGTAGGATTATTTTGAACCCGTAGGAATGATCCCCTTGGTGTTGTGTCCATTTGAGTCATTTTTGTGTCCATTTGGACATTTGTAGAAGTGTCCTAGGAGTAGGATCGTGTCCTAATGGAGAAAACTCTATTTGGACACCTATAGAATTATTGGTATATCGTTTGATGCTATTCTAACTTTGATTCCAGATTTTTACATATGTTAGGAATGTATTTTTCCATGTATCATATTCCTATAATCTATATGTATATATATGTGGTTATATATATATATATATATATATATATATATATATATATATATATATATATGTATATATATGGTATAGATATTAGTGTATATATATTATGTGTTGTGTGGGGGAGAGCAACACAGGTTCGGCCATGGCATGGCCATGTGTGAGTGTTTGTGTGTGTGTATGTTGTGTTGGTAGAGAGGGGTAGTGTTGGTGTTTGATGATATGAGTGTGAGAGTATGTGTGTTTGAGTGTGTGTTTATGTGTGAGTTAGAGAGGTGAGTTTGTGAGTATTTTAGAGAGGGGAGGATACCCAAACCTGCTGCCAAATGACCCCCAACCTGCTGTCCTAATAACCCCAAACTGCTGTCCAAATTGTCACTCCAAAACAGTCCAAGAACAGCCCTAAACCTGTCCAGTTTCTCCGCCTACATGGTTGTCCATTTGGCCTCTAATCAGTCCACATAAATCCCCCTTTGGACTGTCCCATTTACCACAAAACAGTCCACGTTTTTCCTCTATAGGACAGCCCCTACAGTCCAGGACTTATCCTCATATTGCTGTCATTTTTCCAGTCCTTTGTGGCTCTACCTTCAGTCTCCAACAGTCCCCAAATTATGTCCCCTTTTTGGGACTGTCATGCACAGCCATGGATACCCCCATGGCTGTCATTGCACACCCCTTGGCTGTCATATTTGCCATAGGACAGCCCCCCCCAAAAAAAAATAGTCCATGAACCACCCTTGGGTGGCTGTCATTTTGCCCCCATGCACAGCCATTGATGGCTGTCCCATTGTCCAAGACAGTCCCCACATATAACCCCCCAACAGCCCCATTTTCCCCTCTACTTGCTGCCCCAAAACAGCCCTCCACAACACCCTTTTGCTGTCCCAAAAATTAGCATACATGCTGTCATATTTCAGCCACACTTAGTCCCCATATTGCTGTCCATAGCACTGAAGAAAAGCCCCAAAACAGTCCACTTTTCTTGCCATGTTGGCTGTCCTCTTTTCCCCACAAATTAGTCCACACACCACCACCAAAACCATCACAAATTTAGCCCCTTATACCCCCTTAGCAGCCCCACAAATTCAGTCCTTTGCACACCCAAATCAGTCCAAATATTTAGCCTTGTGTGTGTGAGTGTTTGTGATTAGTGTGTGTGTGTGTGAGCCATTTGTGAGTGTGTTTGTGAGTGCCTATAGGATAGCCTATATCTAAACCAATAGGAAACCTATAGAGAGTCTAAGAGTGTGATATATATGAGTGTATTTGTGAGAGGGTTGTGTGTGAGTGAGTGTTAGGGAGTTATGAGGGTAAATTCATGATATGGTAGATAGGTAATAAGGTAAAACCTATATGTAACCCAACATGGCCTAGATACCTAGGATACCCAAAATTCTTGGTAGGTAAACCTTAGATAGGTTGATATCTAGCTACCCTAAGGAGTCTAGGCTAGTACCATGGGTATTTGCAGGGTTTCCTTGGTATTGGACAAGGTATCGGGATTTACCTTAGAAGGGTAAATGCTAGTTTCGCCTAGGAATAGGGTATTAGTGTTTGGAGTCTAAGATAGAGTTGGAACCCGATTCCCTTGGTTGGTAATGATCAAATATGGTGCTCACAGACTAGTTTTGACGTCGATTGACCTTTTTGACCAAAAGTCAACAAAAGTCAACCGAGGGTCAAACTTAGCCTTCAAGCGACCCGATTTAACCGAAACCAAACAAGAGTTGACCAGTTGACTAAAAGTCAACAGTTGGTCAACATTAGACTAGTTTAACCTAGGGATGACCTAGAGTTGACCAGAGTTGACCATAGTTGACCAGACTTGACCAGGGTTGACTTTTTGACCAAAAGTCAACCGTAAGTCAACCGTTGATCCCGTTTGACCTAGTTTGACTTGGAATGACTCCCAGTGACCTGGTATGACCTAGTATGAGCCAGTATGACCTAGTGTGACTCAGTCTGACCTAGATTGACCTAGTTTTGACTTAGACTTGCATTCATGACTTGAATTGGTTTCCTTTTTCAGTATTTAGTCCTGTTTGACTCATAGTATCTTATCTTAGGTCTGTGATCGCTCTGAGCGTCTGTTCACCCTATCAGCTCAGGACCACAGGCGAGTACATTCACTGATAGTTTTCATTGTCTTGATATCTGCTATATTCGATTCAGTCATAGTGTCTTACTTGATTTCCAGACACGATATTTCACGGACTAGTATATGTCGGATCCTGTCATGAGATGTTGTTCCCGGATTACTTGGTATATTGGTACATGACTCGATTTGTTACTTGTACTTGTATAGACATGGACTTGGGAGTGGGCTGATCACCTGCTCTTAAATCTCGTGTCATGACGTGTTATGTCCGGATCTTTTATACTATTCGGGGATGGGAAGTTATTAGTGGTTGTGTGATCAAAATATCCACTTGTTGTTTCACACTTGTACTCGACACTTGTCCATAGCTACTTGTTCACAACTTTCCATGATGACCGGCCTTATCTTCACACTTGTTGCTTCACACTTGTTATTTGGTTGTAGCCGGTCAGATGGAAAGCTTGAACATGTTTCCCAAGCCGATCACATGACGCACTAATAATTCAAGGCACCTTTTATATTTATTATCTGTGGTGACTAAGTTCTGTTCGGGAGAAGGGTTACAGCCCCAGTCCTTGTTTGGTTTAGGGGTTGTAACTCGGCTTTCCGAACAGTTCCTAAGTCGCCCTATATACATTCATATCGTCATCCTTTTCAGTACTCACACCATTATATATATTTTCAGTTGATTTTTGTCTTGTATTTCATTACACTGTCTCTTATAGAATTTATCAATTCATATGGAACTGCTGTTGGTGTTTGTACTTGCTCATTTTCCTGACAGGATACCGTTGACATATTACAGATAATTCCGAGGCTGATTGCCCGACCTACTATGGGGTAGAGTCTGACGGAGTATGTAGAAGCATGGAATTTCACAACCAGAAAGCCCATGCGCCAGACACTACATGCGCTACAACTCAGACGAAGAACTTCACAGCAAGATCAATAAGGATAGACATTTGAAGAAGGACTTTTTATTTTATATAGAAGTCTATTACATGTCTAAGAAAAGGTTGTATAAAGGAGAACTTCTACAAAGGAAAGATCCTAAGTCTACAGCCAGCGGCTACGTACCATGCGCCTTCAGATAAGCGCAGCGGCCACCATGCGCCTTCAGATAAGCGCAGCGGCCACCATGCGCCTTCAGATAAGCGCAGCAGCCACCATACGCCATCAGTCAGGCGCAGCAGACCTCATGTGCCTCCAACCAGGCGCATCCTACCATATCTTTAGCAGCTCAGTTATGTGCATCCAGCCCAGCTATGTGCATCCCTTCAGCCAAATTCTTCCAGCCAGGCTCACCTGGCCGAGCAGAGCCCAGTTATGTACCGCTCTTCCAGCCAGAATCACCGGATAAGTGCTTCCACAAAGCATTTAACCCTCTGGCTGGAACCAAGGAAGAGAGGAGCACGGCAAAGCTGTGGCCAGAGGAGGCTTCGAAAGAGCCTCCAAAGCCCAAGGAAGACCGTGATCGAAATCATGGCACAAGGAAGCTCTCAACACAACTAGAGTGGGCGACACCCACTTTGAAGGAAGAGAAAGCCTAGCACCGCCATTCCGATCTACGGCTCTTTCCGAACAACGAAGACGAGGCCCGAGCATCCCTATCTTTGGATGCAACAGGCACCTTCCGCCTGCCTCGGAAGCCCTCGACTCCGTCTTTTGGATGTAACAGTCACCTTCAAGTGCATCGAAGACAACACAGCGTCTCATCTTCACCCTCGGGAGCACTTCGTCAACAGAATGCACCCGCATGATCAAGTTCATATTGGAAGTACGTGAGGGAATGAGAAGCAAATCTTCTCTCCATGCCACTATTTATAGGCCGGGCAGATCAAACCCACGCGCCAAGTGGATGGCCCTCCGAATTCCGTGCAATGAATTTACATTAAATGGATGAACCGGACGCTTCGAATTCAGCCAAACGGCTATTTATAGCACTCGAAGAGCGAGACAGCCACATCATTAAAAGACATGTCCGATGCGCCAGCAGCACATCACATGGACGCGCCCTTCGGCATCAGGCGCATCACACAGATGCGCCCTACAGTACTCGGCGCATTACAGAGGGTGCACCCCCACACATCTCCATACCGAGTGGAACGCCAACCGACGCGCCCACTCAGCTGTCCATCGAACGTCACCAACATTAAATGCTGAACTGACAGAGTTGGCAGCACGCCTCCCAAAGTCTGAACAGTCGACAGCTTTTTCAGAAAATGAAGCGTCGACAACGTCAGCATCATCATGACTTTATTTCGACGGCTACTGCCACGCGACCACTCCACCATCAGCATGCGCCTCTACGGCCATGCGTCCAAATCAGCATGCGCCTCAAAGGCCATGCGCCTCAGACTGCTCTCTGATTCCGAAAGACAGAAGGAAAGTCGCCTGCATGCGCCTCAAAAGCCATGCGCCCCAAATGGTTTGTAACTCCTAAAGGTTATGAGCCGCAGCCTCCTCCTGCGCCCAATCCAAGGCGCAGCCCACCAGATCGCTCCTCTCCACCAAATCCGAGATCTTCGAACCATGAGTCGACGACACGTGTCCTTTGACTCAACTCATCCAAGATTTCAGCAACGGAAAGATCTCCTCTCCGCTACGTGCCGGCTCACAACAGCAGTATGAAGAGTTCTCCCCCTCGATCAGGGCGCAGCATCTATGCGCCTCCATCAGCAACCTCCACGTGGCATCCCCACACCGGCACATCCTGCATGCGTGCATGAGCAGCCAGCCTGCAAAACTATAAATAGAAGGATCATCTCCTTCACACACAGAGGACACACACACAAGGGATTCACAACACAGAGAGAATCCACAACAGAGAATCACCGGAGAGGCAGTTCTAGACACTCAACGTCTTCCTTCTCTCAGCAAGCTCCAGCACCCAGAGCAATCAACACCTTCAGAGAACCGATAACCGTCGTCAGCCGGTCAACGGAGTCAACGCATTACCACTCGCTCCATTGGCACTAAGGACCCATCTTAAACAAAAGTGTACTCCTAGGACTACATCTAAGTCCTACATTGTAACACTGTTCTGTTTGTATTAAAGTTTTCAATCAAACAATTTTAATGGCAAACAAGCTGGCGACTCTGCTGGGGACTTCTTTCTCCTCTACCGAGAAAGTCGTGTCACAGGCCGACGACGTGAAGGTGGGCTCCTCCCACAAGACGCTGGTAGTGCGCCTCAATCAACAGGCGTACGAGGAGTTCATTTCTGAAGGAAGTACGAGTCCTTCGAAGCGGCTGTCGAAGCCGAAGAAGACCCGTGCAGTCTGGGTGCACAAAGTCAACGCCTCGGGCACCACCGTTGAAGGGGATGCGCCCGTCCAGCCTTCCCTTCCTGCTGACGTCCTCAGCAGTCAAGGTGCGCCCGCTGATGCAGCGCATTTCTCGGGGAAGCGTACGGCTGACCACGTTCCCCAGCCATCTTCCTCTCAGGCGAGGAAGATACGTCGACGGAACAGGGGCGCAGCCAATGTCCCGCGCATCACTTCTGATGCGCCACAAAGAGCCTCTGTCTTTGACAGACTCACTCGCTGTAATGGCGAGGAGAATTTGGATGCTGAGTACTATGCACCCCAGCGGGCTGGTACGAAGAAATCCAAGGCGGCACGGGCCATGCGCCACAAACGTGCTATGCCAGCAGCCGGCCAGAGGCACGCGCTTACAATCACGCGCGCTACCGATGGCAAGCTGTACAAGGTTGACTCAAGTGCTTCTGCACCAACAACGAGTCAACCTTCAAAGTCCTCATCTCGCTTGGGCGCATTCACTGCGTGCACAACCAAGCCGAGAGAGGCAAACTCAGTGGTCTTGAACTCCCGCGCCTCCTCTGGTTGTGCGTTTGAGGTCCGTTCAAGTCACTTCAAATGCTGTGGTTCCCCCACTACTGATCGTGATGCCTGCTTGGTATTAGATCAGGGGGCGCAGCACTCACCCGACCACCCCGGCGCTTGGCCCTGCCATGCGCCTGAGAGGGGTGTGAGGGTAGCACTCTCCTCCAACGACCTGCGCAACGTGATCACTCACAAGCGCCGGTCAGGAGAGTTGACCAACAAGCACGATGCGCCTCTCACGGGGCACACTTGTGCAGTGGTCACCATCAACTGCTGTTGCAAGACGGCAGTACCGCCAAAGTAGTCGGTCTTCCAACGGCTACAATCATCGACACCCCTCCGACATCGCCTTGGGACGAAGGTGTCAGCAGAAGAGGAGCTAACGGTTGCTTCATGCAACGTGATCTCCAACTCCTCATCTGTCCGGAAGACGACTGCCAATTCCTCGTCTTCATCCAAAAGCCAGCCGAGGAAAACCAAGGCAGCTGTCTCGACCTCTGGAGTGTTCGAAGGCACTCGGTCGAGGAAGAAGTTCTTGGAGGAAGCTGGGGGTAGCCAGACCCTTGTCGAGCCTCCTTCCGAAGACGAAGATATCCAAAGCACAGCTGCGGCGGATCTTCATCAAGGCGAAGATGGCCTCCCTGAAGCCCCTCAAAATGACGATGTCCTCCAGGACACCGTCGGGGGTAGTGCTGGAAATGAAGAGGCCCTTCAAGACAGAGCTGAGGGCAGTCAGGCCCTTGCAGATGCGCCTGTCGAAGACGAACTCCAGAATGTCGCTGGGGGTGGCCAAACACCAGGAGAAGTGACTCCCCCACATGAGAGCGAGGCTGAGAGCGAAGCCTCAACTAATCCATCCACTTCCGGCCGTGTCATGACAGTATACATGATCGGGGGTGATCTTGAGACTGATGCGCCACCACAGGATATTGTCCAGCGCATAGACTCGCTAGAGGGAGGACTCAAAACCCTCTCTGCCTCAATGCAAGCACTGACTCAAGCAGTGTTTGAGATGCGGTCGGCCTTGATCAGGACACCTTCAAATGGTCCCGACCCAGGAGCCAATGGAGAGTCGAGTGTGCCCCTCCAACGGACACCCTCAGACACAGAAGCACCCCGGACGTCGGAGCCCTCAAACGCTCCACTCCAGGTGGTACCTCCTTCCCCGACTCCTAGCTCCACGGAGGACGTGGTCGAAATGATCAAAGATCTGCGGGAGCACTTCGAGTCCAAGAACAGGCAGGAGGAGCGCCAGAAGATGGGCATTCCCCAGCCTTATCCCCTTGAGTGGAACAAGGTGGTTTATCCCCCAAAGTATAAACCATAAACACTCACGCCGTATGACGGGAAGGACTCTCCACGACGGTACCTGACGTACTTCCAGTCACAGACAGGACATCTTCCGAAGGAGGACGCGCTCCTCACCAGCATCTTTGTTGGGGCCCTGAAAGGGGTGGCGTATGACTGGTACTGCAGCCTCCCCGATAATTCCATATCATCCTTCGACGACCTGACACGCCTCTTCCTCGACCGCTTCTACGACGGTGGGAAGGACATGACGATGGCGTCTCTCATTGAGATACGCCAGAAGGACAAGGAAACGGTTCGGGCATTCATCGAACGCTTCCGTCAGGCCTGCTTCAGGCTACCTCCAGGCATGCCAGAGCATGCGCTTCTCTCCGCTTGCAGTATGAACATGCTGCCTGCAGTAAAGCTCTGGCTTAACTCTACTCCCCCTCCCGATTGGAGCTCCCTAATCATCGAAGCTGAAGCTGCAGAGAAGAAGGCGGCCAATGCACGTCTTCTGGGTGTTAGCTTTCCCGCCTTTGACGATAAGGGGAAAAAGTCCGCAATCAACAACTCCGGACGAGAAACAAAGGGGAAACAGGCATTGACTGTTAATGCCTCGAAGGGCGCATCTGCGACTACTCAAAAGCCTCCACTGGCACCAAGACCCAAGGAGGTTTACTCATTCAATGATGACGACACCCTGCAACTCTTTGAGATACTGAAGCAGGGTGACAAGATCAAGCTTCCGGACCCGAAGCGGCCCGATGAAGTCGGGAAAGTGGACAACCCGAGGTACTGTCACTACCATCGGTTTGTCGGACACCCGACCAAGGATTGCTATGTCCTCAAAAATTACATCCAGCGCATGATCAATGCGGATGTAATCTCCGTCGACTACGAAGAGAAGACGGTGTCAGCTAATGTGGTGTCACTTCAGTTCGGCACCTTGCCGCCGACTACCACACAAGATGGCGTCGTCCCCATCCCTAAGGCGACAATGGAGGTGGTGAACTTGCCACCCACCCGTGACAATGTGAGTGGACTTGTCCCACTCACCACATCTCGAGGAGAGGTCCTCTGGGTTCACCCCGACCTCGTCTCCGAGGTAACTCAACCGGAGGTACGCCCTACCTCCAAAGCAAAAGGCAGGAAGATCAAGTCTTGCCGCACGGTCTCTTCTTCAACGGAAGAGGTGCTTCCTGTGCAGACACGTGCACAACAGAACTCCCAGCCCGGTGAAGCTGCCGCCGAAGTGGTGCCTCCTGGCACCATCCCTGAGGAGAGTCCATCCAAACCCTCAGCAGCCAATAAACAAAAGCAAGTGGAGGCCCGTTTCGACAGACCTCTGCGGAAAGAAAATGCTTCGGGGCTAGCCAAGCCCCACAATTTTGACATTCTGGCACAACTGGCCAGTACTCCTGCACGCTTGTCTTTGTTCGAGCTCCTGCGTCTCTCCAAGGACTCCCGAAAAGCTCTCTGCGAAGCTCTGAAGGATGCCGAATCCTTTCTCAGTCAAATCAAGCAGCCTGAAGACCTCCCAACTACTTGTGCACACTGTCATTGTGCGGATGAAGTTATCCCAAACATAACTTTCACCCAACAAGACATGCTGCTCAAGCATCACCGACATAACCGACCGTTGTATTACACAGGGTACATCGGTTCGGTAAAGGTGAGCAGGATTCAGATCGATCCGGGGTCTTCCCTAAGCATCATTCCAAAGGCGCTGCTATCAAAGCTGGGGATCCCAATGTACCGGCTGGCGCCCTCCAATACGACCATCAGTGGCTTCAACGCTAGCAAGAGCGAGCCACTGGGCAAGATCCGGCTGAAGTGTCACATCGGCAGCCTCAAAACTGAGGTGACTTGTTATGTGGTGGATGCCGAGGTCAACTACAACATCTTACTCGGACGACCATGGTTACATGAGTACATGGTGGTGCCCTCCACGCTCCACTAATGCATGAAATATGTATCCACCAACGGCGTCATCCAGACGGAGTTTGCAGATATCGATCCCTTCAAAGGGATTGAGGCCTACTTCACCGATTCTGACTTGTACAAGCCATTTGACGAGGAGGAAGCCAACGACGCCGATGATGAAGCAGAGACGGCAACAGAGCCGGACTTGGAGCCCGAAATGACTCCCGACGCCCTCTTGAAAATTCGATTGAAGGGCAAGCCTCCCCAGAAGACGCCTCCAATGAGCATCAAGCTATCAGGGAAAGCACCGACTCACGAAGCTCTCCTGAAGATACGCCTCAAGGGAAAGCCACCTCAAACAGCGGCTCCCCTGATGGTAAAATTACAAGGGAAGGCGCCACTCATCGGAGGCGCAACCGAGGCACCTCTCAAGGTGCGTCTCAAAGGCAAGCCGCCACAGTCATCCAAAATGCCGGAGAGGGCTCACATAACCCTCTCAGACCCCAAAGTCATAGCGGTGGAGGACTCTCCTGATCCGGCCCCAGTGCTTACAGATGAGGAGCTTGGCGAATATATCTCTGCTGATGTAGACGCACCCTCCTTAGACAATGTAATCCCAAGGGATAAAATCTCGCACTTTATCAATAATAGAGTGTATTTCAATTATTCTTGTCTTCCACACTGGAATGCCATGTATACATTAGACAACGCTCTACGGTCGTTGCAAACACAAATAACGACCGTCCACCATAATCGAGTGGCCCCGTCTCAAGGAGTCTTCATAATCCCCCCACGAAGCCGAGACGAAGGCACCATCATCTCGGGCAAAGTCGAGCGTCATCAGGACCTCCCGTCAATCGAGCCCGAACCTGATACCGGCAGAGTACAAGTCTATCGGTACACGAATACGGCAAAGCGCATCATCCAAAAGATGGGCTACGACCTGAAAAGCAATAAAGGCCTAAACTACGGCAAGGGTCGGCATCTCCCTGTCCGGCTTTCGATGCCCAATAAAAAGCTACAGGATTACTACAATCGGACTCGACGGGGGTTAGGCTATGTCACGCCGCCATCAACTCCAGAGAGTTCAGACGCAGAAGACATAGAACATTCCCACTCGTCTGAAGCATCGACGTGGGATTCCGATACCAGTATCGGATCAGTCTTTAGGAAAGTGCTGTCAGCTAACATGACATCGGCGCAACCTCAGAAAGATGAAGGCGAAGACCAACCGCCGGAACCCTTCGAAGAGGAACCCTGGGCTCAACGCCTAGGAGAACAATGGGAGTCTCGTTTTGAGTTACGAGAACCTCCCACCGAAGACGAAGTCGAGCAGATCGACCTCGGGGATGGGTCTTCTTCTAAACCCATCTTTATCAGCAAAAGCTTGGAAGGAGAAGACCGAGAATCTTTAGTCCAACTGGCTAAAGAGTATATTGACATCTTCGCCTGGAGCTACGAAGACATGCCGGGTCTCGATCCACAGATCGCGATGCATAGGTTGAACATCTTACCAGATGCCAAACCTACCAAACGACAACAGCGATGCTTCCGCCCGGACATCATGAATGCCATCGATCAGGAGGTGGACAAGCTCTTGACCAGTGGCTTCATTCGTGAGGAACAACACCCGGACTGGGTAGCCAACGTCGTCCCTGTCACCAAGAAGAACGGGAAGATACGAGTCTGTATCGCCTTCAGGGATCTCAACTCTGCTTGCCCGAAGGATGAATTCCCGCTCCCAATCACCGATGTAATGATCGACAACACATGTGGCTTTGAACGCATGTCCTTCATGGACGGGTATTCAGGCTACAATCAAATCAAGATGTTCCCCGATGACGCAAAATACACGTCATTCAGGACTCCGAAAGGTGTTTTCTGCTACACAGTAATGCCCTTCGGCTTGAAAAATGCCGGTGCAACATACCAACGAGCGATGAGTACCATCTTCTGTCAACATCTTCGCAAGACAGTTAAGTGTTATGTTGACGATATCGCAGTCAAGAGCCGCCTCAAAAGAGATCACCTACAGGACCTGAGGACGGTCTTTGATCTCATGCGGGCACATCAACTCAAAATGAACCCCGCTAAATCCTTCCTGGGGATTTCTAGCGGCAAATTCTTGGGCTTTGTCATCACGGCAAAAGGCATTCATGTCGATCCCGAGAAGACTAAAGCCATCCTCAACATGGACCCCCCGAAGAACCTTCGAGAACTTCGGGGCTTACAGGGACGTCTGGCATACATCCGGAGGTTCATAGCAAACCTCTCCGGTAAATGTCAACCCTTTACTCAGCTCATGAAGAAGGGAGTCTCTTACGTCTGGACAGAGGAGTGCCAAAAGGCTTTCGACGACATCAAGGCTTACTTGACAAGCCCGCTAGTCCTAGTGGCACCTGTCGTCGGCAAACCATTCCTCCTCTACGTCCGTGCCATGGATCATTCCCTCGACGCTTTACTGGCTCAAAACAGCGATGCAGGCTACGAGCAAGCAATCTACTACCTCAGTCGAACACTCATCGGGGCCGAACACCGGTACAACCCCGTTGAAAAGGAGTGCTTGGCTTTGGTGTTTGCCATTCAGAAGACTCGTCATTACGTCTCGGGCCAGACAATTCACGTCATCTCCCGAGTCAATCCACTCAGAGTTCTCATGACGAAGCCAGGGTCATTAAACTTCCGGCTGGCTACATGGGCGATCCTACTAACGCCATACAACATGGTGTTTGTCCCGCAGAAGGCGGTCAAGGGTCAGGCTCTGGCTGACTTTTTAGCTGCACACCCCATTCCAGAATCTTCAAAACTCTATGAAGACATCCCGGATGAAGTCCAAGAATCAAACGTCACTGAAGGAAGCCCCGTTTGGCGGATGTTCTTCGATGGCGCTTCAAGAACGGGCCCCAACGGCCAAATCATCGCAGGAGTGGGGGTAGTCTTGGTCTCCCCCGATCAGCTGGTCATCCAGCGTGCATACTCTCTTTCGAAGCCGTGCTCCAACAATGTTGCTGAGTACAACGCACTCGTCATGGGACTCCAGCTAGCACAACAGCTGGGGGTGGATCATCTGGAAGCCTACCGCGACTCGAAACTCGTCGTAAACCAGATTCGGGGGCAATACGAGGTTCGCCATGAAGATTTGATCCCTTACCATAAAGTTGCATTGAACATCATTTCAACCTTCACTGGGTTCTTCATCGAACATGTACCCCGTATACAAAACTTGGAGGCTGACGCTCTGGCTGGCCTTGCAGCCTCATTGGCCGCGCCCCTTGGGACTCAACACTATGTCACGGTAACTGGCCGAGACTTGATTTGTCCCAGAAACAACCTATGTTTGCAAATGGCTCACGCCGTGCCGACAAACACCGATGTTAATGTCCGAGACTGGAGATTCCCGTTCATCGACTTCGCCGTCTACGGAATCCTTCCGGAAGATCCGAAGGAAGCCGTCTCAGTAAGGAGACGCTCTCTTCGATTCTACTACGATACAGCCACTAAAACGCTGTACCGACGCTCCTTCGACGGGCTTCTCCTTCGATGCCTGTCTAACGAAGAAGCGGCCGAAGCTCTTCGAGAAGCTCATGACGGAACTTGCGGAGCTCACCAACCAGGTCCTATGTTGCAAGATCGACTGCGACGTATGGGCTACTACTGGCCAACCATGGCCGCCGACGCAGTGGAATATGCTAAGAAGTGCCATGCATGCCAACTTTATGTAGACTTCATACATACACCGTCTGAACCTCTACATCCTACAGTCGCCTCCTGGCCATTCGAAGCCTGGGGCATGGACATTGTAGGATCAATCACCCCTCCTTCATCAAGAGGACATCGTTTCATCCTGGCCATCACCGATTACTTCTCCAAATGGGCGGAAGCAGTCCCACTAGCGAAAGTAAAAAGCTCCAGGGTGGTCAGCTTTATCAAACACCATGTCATTTACCGTTTCGGAGTACCCAAGCGAATCATTCATGACAATGGTCCCCAGTTCATCAGCCACATTTTCAGCAGGTTCTGTGACAAGAATCGCATTCAAAATGTGGCCTCAACTGCCTACAATCCGGCAGCAAACGGATTGGCCGAGGCGTTCAACAAAACTATCGTCAGGCTGCTCAAAAAGGTCGTGTCATCCAACAAACGCGACTGGGACGAAAAGCTCGGCAAATGTCTTTGGGCCTACCGCACAACGGTACGGACCCCAACAGGCAACACACCATTTTCCCTGGTCTACGGGAGCGAAGCGGTACTGCCTCTCGAGATCCAGATCCCCTCACTCCGAGTAGCGATCACAAACAAACTCACAGAAGAAGACAATCAACGTCGTCGTCTGCGGGAACTGGAGGCACTTGACGAAAAGCGTCTCCTAGCTCAACAACGCATCGAACTTTACCAAGCCCGTATATCACAGGCTTTCAACAAGAAGGTCAAGCAAAGAACTTTCCAAGTTGGCGACCTGGTTTTAGCAGTCAGAAGGCCAATGGTGTTAACTCACAAGACACCAGGGAAGTTCGAGCCCAAATGGGAAGGACCCTTCATCATTGAGACGGTATACTCAAACGGTGCTTACCGCCTCGCCAAACCCAATGGGGACTTGTTTATGATGCCCATCAACGGCAAGTTCCTAAAGAAGTACTATTCTTGATATCCTCCAAGACATGTATTTCCCCAAACAACCTCTTTTCACAAAATCAAACGCTTCCGGAACCCAGCTGTTCCGTGGCATCCTTCCGTAGAAAGATAACCACGTCCACATTACCTCTGAGTTGTCTCTCTACATCCTACAAAGTGCAATCTTACACTTCGTGAGCTTACGCTATCCTTCATGTTTACCACGTCCACATTACCTCTGAGTAAACATCCCGTACAAACAACCCCTGCGTTGTTGTACATTGATCGCAGAACTTCTATGTCCACATCACCTCTGAGTTGTTCAGCGTATCCTCCAGGATCATTCCTACCACGTCCATAAATACCTCTGAGTAGGAAGATTCTATCATTTGAACCTAATGATTGCCATGTCCACATTACCTCTGAACAAACATGTTGGTTCCTTCAAACTTATTATCTGTACCTAAAAACCAAGGTGCGCAAAAGATAATAGGTCCACATAAATCATCAAGTTCATGAGATAAAAAATGAACACATCACAAAAAAAGAGAGTGTATTTCTTTATTTTTCAAAAAAAAAAGTACAGAAATACGCCATTTCCCCAGCAAGAGTTGCAAAAAAAACACATAAAAAGAAGAGAAACTACAATCCCCGATCCTCTCCAGGATGGGATGAGAGTTCTCTGACGCGACGTCTCAGGTCGGCAGTGCGAGTTTCCACAATCGCCTGGACTCGGAGCTCGGCTTCTTGACGCATTAATCCGACAGCCTCAGCGGAAGTTTTACTCTCATACTTCTCATCAAGCTGTCGTCGCTGCTGAGCCAAAGCAAGGGTCCGCTGAGTAAGAGTCGCCTCCTCCTGCTTGAATGCCACGTGTTCAGCCAGGACACGATCAGCTTCTAGTTGAAGTTGGGCCCGCTGGTCTTTAAGACGGCGCATCTGAGCATCAACCTCTGCGATGCTAGCGTCCATCGCAGCCCGCTTCTCCGTCGTCTTCTCCATAGATTGAGACAACTGCTCCGCCGCAGCCTCAGTCCCAGCCACTTCACGCTCCCAACTGCTCACATCGGCTCGATGGGAAGCCTCGATTTCAGCAATCAACTTCCCTATCTCTGCTTCTATCAAGACAGAGAGGTCATTTCGTTGGATGCGCTGCAGTTCCGCGAGCCGCTCGTCCAGCTCAATCACCGAAACCTCCAGAATTTTGGCCATATGGTCATGGCCTTGGTGAATGCGGATCAGCTCGATACATGGCATTGCCAAAGCTTTTGCTGTCGCAAAGCTCCCCTTGCCATCCATCACTGCAGATACACCTTTCTCCAGCATTTTGTACACTCCCTCGACGAGGAACTTCACATACTCGTCGGCATCCGCCAGCACCTGCGGCGTCATGGCAGGAGTTGGGGGAGCTACTACAGTCTGCGGACCGGAGGAAGATCCGCCAACCTCGATCTGAGAGGTTTGAACCTCGGCAGCAATAGACTCTTCATCAACAGGGGCCAGAATGCTAGCCCGAGGAGCCGAAGGAACAGAAGGAGCCGGCACATGTGTCGTGATAGTACCCCAAGTGGAAGGAGCAACAGAGGGTTCCACATCCTTACCCTTCTCAAGCCCGGAGAAATCACCGACGTCAACGGCCACCTCTTCTACCCCCGACGTTCTATCAGCATCAGCTACCTCCCCCGGCAAAACGGGGAGATCAACATTTATCTCCTGGCCAGCCCCAGGAGACAAGACCGGCAGAAGGGTCTCATTCTTCTCAAGTCCCTCCACAGGGACAAAATCTGTCGCTACCGCCTGATCGGTAGCCATCTCTATGTCCATGGTTGAAGCCAAGGAAGGATTTGGCAATGATTCAGCCGACCTCCCTTCATCATGACAAGGAGGAGAATCAACCCTCTCCTCTATTCTCACTGCTTCTGCTGCCCCCGCAACAGACTCCTGCAGCTCCGAAGCGATGTCATCGGAAGATGATGAACTCTATTCCTCTTCATCACCAGGAAGCTGCGCACTTGCTAAACCTTCGATATGTGAAGCCTCCGCTGTGGCCTTCGTCACCTCGGAAGCTGCTGCACCCTCAGGTTCCCTCCTGACATAACCCGGGGATACCGGAACCTCTACGATGACAGTATCCTCCGGATCTTCCTCCATGAGAGACATCATTGTCGGCGGGATACACACTCCAGACAAGCTCGCCATCTCTTCTCGCCTACTCCCACCCGACTTTGGGGTACGAGGTTTTCTTTTTAGCGGCTCCTACAAAAGAAGATGGGGCCTCGTAAGTAGCGGAACCAAAATCAGATTTAGTAGGATGTCCTTACCTCTTCGGACGCCGAATCCGATGACACCGTCGGTAACGATGCCTTCTTCTGCTTCTTCGACACAAGAGATTCAGCCCCTGTATCTGCACATCGTTTCGATCGATCGCCCGAGGGTTCTGCTTGTGATGCGGAGGGGGCACTCCGTTGACCCACCCCTGACGGACGATGCGACCGGGCCTTCACTAGCGTATCCCCAATCGCTGCTAACGGGGTGCCTGCGATAAGGCTGGTCTCCCTGTCATATCCGGAGGGCGGGGTAGCCATAACACAGTAAAATTTGGCGGCCGAATAAAGAATGGGCGGCCGCGGATCGGGGACGGGCAACGTAAAACGAGCTCCGGTACACCCGGCATTATAGTAATGCCAAGCTCGTGCACCATCCAACAAACTTCCAACATACCCCAGGGTAATACTGGGGTTATCCAACATCATCTGAGCATAACCAAATTGCCGCGCAAAGCGGCTCGGCAAGTACGGTTCCAGGTAGCACTGATTCCTGTTCCGGTACACCAGATGGGACGGCCGGATACTTTGCAACCAGCGGAATCCCCATTGAGGCAGAGTGATGGTACCTTCGCCCAGGTCCCTTAAATCCTTGTTGGCCTCAAAACCCAAATAGATAGGACCAACTTTGGTGATCTTCCAACCCTGAAGACGGGATAAAACCTTTCTACAAACCGGGACACCAGTATGCGACCAGCTCCTCCGATGGAAACGACGAAGGAATGCATCTCCAGCCTTATAATCTCCTTCCGAGCCTGGGCTCATCACACTGGGATGATGCAGAATCAGCCATCCCATCAAATAGTGAAACAGCAGTTCGGCACGCGGGAAGTTATTTTTTCTGCCTCTATTATGAATCACATTTCCAGCAAACTCTCGCAAACCTCGCTGCAGGTTACATACCATTGCGGGGAGGAGAGCCAAGCGCCGGCCGAAGACCAATTTTACGGCTGGCAGGAGTAAGTTTCGAGTCACCCTCTCGACGGCACCGGATCCACCTGCGAACACGCAATTCCGGAGCCATATCATCAGATAGGCGACCAAAACCGCCTTGGATGACATTGGATAAGCAAGGTGCCAGAAGCAGCTGTAGGAGCATGCATCTGACTGCTGGTCTTCATTTCCTCGGGGATTCTTCTCCCCTAACGTGCTCATTTCGGACAGCACCTCGCTACGAAAGAGCGCCGGCGGAGTAGAAAACTTCGAAGAATCCTCTTTGTCTTGTCTAAAGACATAATCTCTCCAAGCAGTCACATGGGGCTGCGACCCGCTTTTATCCCTTTTCTGCACATAGTAATGATGACTCGCCACTTCCTTGAAGACGGCCGTCATCTCATCAGCTCTGTCCCCCAGGACCTGAAGTTTCGCATTGGTTGGAAAGTACTCTTCATAAGGCTCCGACCCCCAAGGGAGTTTAGACACCTCATACATCTCATGAAGTGCGAGCCCTAACTCCCCTACCGGAGTAAAGAAGGTCCCGATATGAATATCAAACATCTTCAGGAGTGCGAGGAACATGTGCCTATTAAGGTCAACACTCGCCTGGGTAGCACGGATCGCGGCAGTCAACCCGATCTCTCGGAGCTCAGTCCGAAATCGCGACAAGATCCAGAGCGTCAGTTTATCCCATTTGGAGACGTAATGACACCAACCCTCCACCCAAAACTCTCCTGTCGGGTAGGAGCGTTCCATCAAAAACATACGATGTGTAAAAGTCGAAGCACTATAAGCAAGCGTATCAATGGGTACATCACTGTAGAGGCTCCCAGGACGTAAAGTTCGCCAAGTGTAAGAAGACCCAGACCGTACAACGGTCAAAGCATCCCTTTGGTCGGAAGTAGAATCAATTTGGATGACACCAGTCACCGCTCCCCCCTGAGAAGGGGTAAGCTCCCAAGACATCCTCCTCTGGGAAACAAGGCGACAGAAGGACGTCAAAGGCCACTGACGTTCAAGTTGCTTAACAGTCATATGCACTCCATTCACAGTAAAGAACCAGTCCTCCTTGACCTTCAGCACTGACGAGTCAGTAGAAGTGAGACGGTCTCCAAACAGGAACTCAGGCTTCAGGAAGGTCACTTTATCAGATGTGGAAGATTTAATGACTCCACGCTCCATCATCCGTTTGAGGAACCAATGCTGCTGTTCACGGATTAGGGTCATTCTCTCAGGAGGCTGATCCAGCATAAGAGCATCTTGAGCAGGGTTTATCACTTCCTCGTTATGCTCTACTCCTATTTGGTTGAAGGCAGCCTCCAAGAGAACTTCACTCAAAAGCGGAATTGCCATCGATACTAGCAAAAGATCAGAAAAAGTCAGAAGAGGACACACAATGTGTCTAAAGGAGAAAACTGCGGTGCATCATCAGGGTTTGAACCCATGCGCGTCAGCAGTATGGCCTCGGTGCATCATCAGGGTTTGAACCCATGCGTGTCAGCAGTATGGCCTCGGCGCATCATCAGGGTTTGAACCCATGCGCGTCAGCAGTATAGCCTCGGTGCATCACCAGGGTTTAAACCCATGCACGTCGGCGGGCAAAGACCGCGGCACATCATTAAAGACTCAAGGCCTATGTGCGTTGGCGTACGGACAACGAGACTTACCAACCACCTCCGGCCGAACTTCGACAGGCCGACGGGGAACGACAGCCGCCGCAACTTCCGCGGACTCCTTCGCTTTCTCCTTCCCCTTGCCGGCAGCACCGCGAGGAGTCTTGGGAGCCATTCTCTCGAGGAAGGAGAAGTTAGGGTTTTGAAGAAGAAACTCTAAAGAAGCAGAGGCACAGAGAAGAAGAACCCTTTCTCTCTCCAACTCTTACCTATTTATAGGGCTTGGTCGCACGCGTGAACAGATGACGTATGATCTCAGCCGTCGCCTCGGGTTCTGCAAGGATAGTAGCAAATAAAACCAAAAGATCATCATTAATCTTTTCGGTTACCGAGGCACCATCATCATTAACTGAGAAGAGCATGCGCCCGAACAGGCATGCGCCCAGAAATCATGCGCCCTGACCTCCATGCTTCTTATTCAAAGTATTCCAAAACTTATTCAAAAGTTTTGAAAACTTTGAAGGGGGTCTTGTAGAAGCATGGAATTTCACAACCAGAAAGCCCATGCGCCAGACACTACATGCGCTACAACTCAGACGAAGAACTTCACAGCAAGATCAATAAGGATAGACATTTGAAGGACTTTTTATTTTATATAGAAGTCTATTACATGTCTAAGAAAAGGTTGTACAAAGGAGAACTTCTACAAAGGAAAGATCCTAAGTCTACAGCCAGCGGCTACCATGCGCCTTCAGATAAGCGCAGCGGCCACCATGCGCCTTCAGATAAGCGCAGCGGCCACCATGCGCCTTCAGATAAGCGCAGCAGCCACCATGCGCCATCAGTCAGGCGCAGCAGACCTCATACGCCTCCAACTAGGCGCATCCTACCATATCTTCAGCAGCTCAGTTATGTGCATCCAGCCCAGCTATGTGCATCCCTTCAGCCAAATTCTTCCAGCCAGGCTCACCTGGCCGAGCAGAGCCCAGTTATGCGCCGCTCTTCCAGCCAGAATCACCGGATAAGTGCTTCCACAAAGCATTTAACCCTCTGGCTGGAACCAAGGAAGAGAGGAGCACGGCAAAGCTGTGGCCAGATGAGGCTTCGAAAGAGCCTCCAAAGCCCAAGGAAGACCGTGATCGAAATTATGGCACAAGGAAGCTCTCAACACAACCAGAGTGGGCGACACCCACTTTGAAGGAAGAGAAAGCCTAGCACCGCCATTCCGATCTACGGCTCTTCTCGAACAACGGAGACGAGGCCCGAGCATCCCTATCTTTGGATGCAACAGGCACCTTCCGCTGCCTCGGAAGCCCTCGACTCCGTCTTTTGGATGTAACAGTCACCTTCAAGTGCATCGAAGACAACACAGCGTCTCATCTTCACCCTCGGGAGCACTTCGTCAACAGAATGCACCCGCATGATCAAGTTCATATTGGAAGTACGTGAGGGAATGAGAAGCAAATCTTCTCTCCATGCCACTATTTATAGGCCGGGCAGATCAAACCCACGCGCCAAGTGGATGGCCCTCCGAATTCCGTGCAATAAATTTACATTAAATGGATGAATCGGACGCTTCGAATTCAGCCAAACGGCTATTTATAGCACTCGAAGAGCGAGACAGCCGCATCATTAAAAGACATGTTCGATGCGCCAGTAGCGCATCACACGGACGTACCCTTCGGCATCAGGCGCATCACACAGATGCGCCCTACAGTACTCGGCGCATTACAGAGGGTACGCCCCCACACATCTCCATACCGAGTGGAACGCCAACCGACGCGCCCACTCAGCTGTCCATCGAACGTCACCAACATTAAATGCTGAACTGACAGAGTTGGCAGCACGCCTCCCAAAGTCTGAACAGTCGACAACTTTTTCAGAAAACGAAGCGTCGATAACGTCAGCATCATCATGACTTTATTTCGACGGCTACTGCCACGCGGCCACTCCACCATCAGCATGCGCCTCTACGGCCATGCGTCCAAATCAGCATGCGCCTCAAAAGCCATGCGCCTCAGACTGCTCTCTGATCCCGAAAGACAGAAGGAAAGTCGCCTGCATGCGCCTCAAAAGCCATGTGCCCCAAATGGTTTGTAACTCCTAAAGGTTATGAGCCGCAGCCTCCTCCTGCGCCCAATCCAAGGCGCAGCCCACCAGATCGCTCCTCTCCACCAAATCCGAGATCTTCGAACCTTGAGTCGACGACACGTGTCCTTTGACTCAACTCATCCAAGATTTCAGCAACGAAAAGATCTCCTCTCCGCTACGTGCCGGCTCACAACAGCAGTATGAAGAGTTCTCCCCCTCGATCAGGGCGCAGCATCCATGCGCCTCCATCAGCAACCTCCACGTGGCGTCCCCACACCGGCGCATCCTGCATGCGCGCATGAGCAGCCAGCCTGCAAAACTATAAATAGAAGGATCATCTCCTTCACACACAGAGGACACACACACAAGGGATTCACAACACAGAGAGAATCCACAACAGAGAATCACCGGAGAGGCAGTTCTAGACACTCAACGTCTTCCTCCTCTCAGCAAGCTCCAGCACCCAGAGCAATCAACACCTTCAGAGAACCGATAACCGTCGTCAGCCGGTCAACGGAGTCAACACATTACCACTCGCTCCATTGGCACTAAGGACCCAGCTTAAACAAAAGTGTACTCCTAGGACTACATCTAAGTCCTACATTGTAATACTGTTCTGTTTGTATTAAAGTTTTCAATCAAACAATTTTAATGGCAAATAGAGTAGACTTAGACAGTGGCTTGTTGGTAGAGCCACTAGATTTTGCCCACCCTGAGTAGTATAGCTAGTTAGGTTTGCCTGACCTGCGAGCCAGCTAGCACTGTCAGTTGTAGTATCTATTTGATATTTTCTGAGACCATGGATGTTGTGTATAGCTCTGACTTGTGGATCTTGGACTCATTTCCTGTTTTATCTATCATATTTTCCCTTCCATGTTATCTACCTTAGTTTGATATATGTGATTGAGACTGTTTTGCTATATCCCTCCATTCGGAGTGTATATACTATACAGGTACATTTATCTGGTTTTAGTCATAGTATTTATAGACCCTATATACAGCGTTCTACCGCCGATACTGCGGCGTAGGCTGGACGTAACCGCGTACTCGTGCCCCTCTTCAGGGCACGGGTCGTGACACTATATTATTAAATTGTACATGATATATTAACGGCGGGCGTCCCGCGGGGACTCGTCTAATTACATGATTGGCGTAATTGATTGATTGGATAGACTTGTCTTGCTCGCACAGAGTAAGAACTGAGCAATCCCTATTTACATGATTCCAGGATAACTTGGGACTCACAATAGCAAGCCGTAGTAGTTGATTGGCCGTTCAAGATGATTTGTTTGTGTACTGTACCTACTCTGTTGCCTAACTGAGATGATCAGAATGTCAGGACATGACGGACCAACTTCTGTCCTTATTTGGTTGGGAGGTTGGCTCGAAGTGTCGTGATGTTATGTGAATCCTAGTGGAAAGCAGAGATCTATTGTTATATTCTCTTACTTACTGGTTTAATCCTTCATATCGTGCTCCCTTGTGGTACTTGCTATTAGAGGTCTAACCTCTCTGGTTTTGTATGGCCAGATTTAGAGCCAGTCCTCGAGGATCCAGCTTACTTCTACCTCCAAGATGGTCAATACTAGGGGAATGATCGCAGGAGGACTCGAGTGGGTTCCTTACTCCACCGCTCGTTTTGTTATTTACTTCATACTTAGCCGTTTGGCACCGACATGTTAGTCGGATTGTCTTGCACTTACTTTTACATAATTGTAATTAAGTCAGACTGCAGCTGATAACAATTGTGTATATGTTACTATACCATCTGGCTATGTTTTGTAAAGCCAGATCTTTAGAACATTTTGACTGAGCGTTTGGGATGCCTTACTGCTTATTCTCATATGTTCTCTATTTTCTGTTTCTTGTTTGAATGATTAAGACAATAGAGGTGAAGTGACCATAGTAAGACTTTCATGTAGTATGCACCCCCTCGTCTGGTTAGACAGCATTGATCGTATTATACGGTATTCATCTACCCGTAATACGTAGCTGGCTGAGTCATTCTCCCGCTCTCCAATATTCTGGTTCTGGGGCATGACAAAATGGCCTTCAATCCTTCTTCTTCTCTTCCAAAGTTGCAATGGCACTCTTGCCTCTTTTCTCTCTCTTGTTCTTCAATGTTGTATTGTGATTAGGGTTAGGAATAACCATGTATAAACCCCTAATCTGCATCAAAAACCTGGACCGTAGGATACGATCCAATGGTGATCAATTACCCTGGAAAACGCTTTAGCCCCGACGACACAGAGTTCGGCCAGAACTCTGTCCCAAGGCAGAGTTCGGCCAGAACTCTGTGTTTGGCAACCAACAAGATTCTGGAACCGGAACACAGAGTTCGGCCAGAACTCTGTCCTGGGGCATAGTTCGGCCCGAACTCTGCCCCCCTCCTTCCAGCAGCTCCTCTGGCAGCTCCCGAGTATCTCCGTCATCTCCGACTGGCCTCGTCACCTCTCCGAGCTTCTCTGACACACAGACGGCGCTTGTCGCACTCCGAGATCTTCTCCACATAGGTTGGGAATTCCACCCACTCCAACATGCCTATATAAAAATAGACATGTAGAGAAGTATGTGTCCAATAGAGATTGGTGGAGATTAATAAGAATTGGAGTTTATGAAAATAAAACACTACTCCACACCATTTCTTTTCATAAATTATTATTGTATTCGGATCCCCTAATGGTTGATATGTGATTACACCGTAATACCAATACAAATAGGAGGGCTGCATGGGATCTTGTTCTATATCTATGTTTGGTCCAAGGCCATGTTTATGTCATTCCCAGTCAAGACCATAAGTTGGTCGCAAAGACCAAAATGATGTGGCCAGGTATTGGAGTTGATATTCTTCCGTTTTATGCATAATCTTTCAACCGGTCTTAGTTGTTACAGTGAGGTAGCAATGATTTTTTTTAATCTAGGGACACGATGCAAATGTGCCAGACTGCAACGAAACGCAGGTCCACAAATGACAATTCGTTCGACAATTTCAAAAATGGATGAATCTTACGTCGTAGGACAAGTACTACGTACGTTGCGCATCCAATGACATAAATCTTGTCGCAATACAAAGAGCGTACGAAGAATAATTGTAAATTTTTGAAAAATATTATTACAGTAAAATTCGACAGATACGAGCCAAAATTGTCGTGCATAGTTGATGAATTTGGGTTCCGTCTTTTTTCACACATCAACAATGACCCACGCCTTTCAGTGCAATGTTGCCGGGATTGCCAGGATCAATGGAAAGATATAATCCAAGCCGCGATTTTTAATTAAAACATAAATATTTAAGTAGCTCACCTCGAGCTTCAGAACGACTGGTCAAACTTAATGTGAAGGAAGAAGAGCTTACCAAGGTCGAGGAACAATGTTCCTCACGAAATTTGAGCTGTGGTCGTGGACTTACGTTCGCCCGAAGTCAGCCTCTCAACCATAAATTTTCCTGTTATGCATGCTCTCGATTTTCTCCTTCCTCCTTTTGTTTATCATATTATACTCCGGCGAGCTAGTTAGCTATGTTAGTGTCGAGGCACAATTTTCGATAGAAAATTCTGAAACTGAAACAATTATTGTTAGTCCCTTGGCGAACAATCGATGGAAAAACACGAGTTCAGAAACAATTGTAAAGACAATGTTTCCAGCAACAACACCCTAAAGAAGGTGATGTTGTATTATGAGAATCTAAAAAGATTATTTCGTAATATTTCTCGAAGGCAACAGAACCGTATAACTTCTAAAGAGAAGCGACGGTGTTCTCGAAGGCAACAGAACCGTATAACTTCTAAAGAGAAGTGACGGTATTCTCGAAGGCAACAGAGGAAGAAGAAAGCCTGCTGGGGTGAAAGATCATCGGCGCTCAAAGCTATATCCGCCTTACGGACAAGCCTCCAGGAACCAGCAAGTTCGAAGAGAACTTTAGAACGCTGGCCAAAAATGTCGACGACTCCTCGAAATAGCAGCAGCACTTCTCTCTCTCTGGAAATTCTCTGATTATTTTCTGTAATCCTGGAGAGAGGAGATGCTGCTGATATTATAGGCACGAGGTGGGCTTTTCAAATTCTGAACGCACGCCCTAGATTAATGCCAGATCCGGATTTTCTGGATCTGAGCCATTTCCAGATCTGAGCCCACAAGACCCGCGGACGTTACATAATTTGAACGGCCCATTCGACCCGCTCGACCCGTACGACCCGTACGTCTCGTACGCTCCGTACGCTCCGTACGCCTCGCAGGGCCGCGCAGAGGCTCGCGCACGAGCGCAACTAAAGCGCACAATGCGCCTTGCGACGAGCTGTCGTGCTAAGTGCAAAGTGCCATCAAAAAGCCACAATAAGCCTCAAAAGCCCATTAGCCCAAGCCCAAGCCCGAGTCCGAGTCCGAGTCGCTAAGCCCCTTCGGGGATTAGCTCCAATAGATTTAAATCTATTTTCATTTGGCCAAAAGTTGGTTTCTTATTCTCACCTATATGTAAAATCCTCCCACATGGCAGCCTTTATTGGGCCTCAACCCATGTGCATCTCTCTATTCCTTCATAAGTAATATATAGAGGTACATATTGGTGTGATTTTCCGATGTGGGACTATCTTTTAACAATAGAGTGTTGTGAACACACAACTCATAGAATAAAACACCAACAATCCCCCACATATCTCTATATATATGAGTTAAGCGTTCCACATAATAACTGTCCATTATGCATTAGGATAGATGTCGCTGACGACTTGAATCTTCCCGCATGGGTTGAACAACAGTATGATACAAGAATGGACTATGCCTTGAATTCTGTACCACAGCTGTAATTTTTCCCACTCACATAATGTAGTTATCTGTGCTTCTGGCTGCACATTAAAGGCCTTGTGCCAGCCTGGATTTCAATGTATGTATTTTGGGCGTCTATAAATTTACCCTCAAGAGACGGCCTATTTCTCTTTCCATACATTATAGGTGAGTTCTTTATAAAGAGTCATGGCATGAAGCATTGCGCTCCTTTGCGGTGCTATGCCGCTATGACATGGCTCAACGCCGAGGCTTTTCCCCACCTGGATACCTCATCGTAGTGTCATACTACTGTAGCATGAGGTCACAATCCTCTTTGTAGTGCCAAACTACTCAGCATGAAGCCTTGTGCTTCCGTGCGGTGTTATGCCGCTATGACATGGCTTGCAAAGCCGAGGATTTACCCTTCCTGGTACCTCTTCGTGGTGTCATGCCACTGTAACATGAGGATACTGTCCTCTTTGTAGTGCTGTCTACACCTCTTTATGATTATGCAACATTAGGCTACCTGCCTATATGCGGTGCTACGCTGCCTGTGACTTGGCTAACAAAGCCGAGGCATTACCCCTACCTTGGAACCTCATGGTGGAGTCACCCCACTGTAGCATGGAGTTGTAACACTCCTTTGTGGTTGTTGCGCCACCATGCTTCCTGTAAAGCATAACAGACCTTCACTCAGTCTGAGAACTCATTAAGGCATTATGCCATCCTTCCCACAGGATCAATTTTCCGTAGAAAATTTATAGTAGACAACAGTGGTTCTGGGTCCGAAACCCTTACATGTTCCGCAGAACAAGTACCCACTGTTAACTAATATTTTTCCAGTCAATAGTCCTCCCTTGAATCAAAAATTAGATATCTGGTAGATTTCTCTTTGAACCAATAACATAAAATTTATTGATAGGATTATAATGACACAATATTAGAATGCCTTCAAACCCATCTTCCTTGCTGTGTCCTCGACCAGCTATCGTTTGAGGCCTTTCGTGAACGGATCCGCCAGGTTCTCCTGACTCCGAACATCGATCACTGCAATGACGCCTCGTTTGATGAGATCGTTTTCTGCTCTGTGCTTTAACCGCACAGTCCTCTTCTTTCCGTTAAAGAGTTCATTTGATGCTACTGCTGCTGCCGCCTGGTTGTCACAGTATATCGGGATTGCCGGTATCTGAGCTCCAACCACTGGAAGATCATACATGAGCTTCCGAAGCTACTCTGCTTCATCTCCAGCAGCATCCAATGCAAAGAATTTAGATTCCATGGAGGAGCGAGATAACATTGTCTGTTTCTTCGATTTCCACGATATAGCAGCTCCGCCCAAAACGAATATGAATCCACCTGTCGAATACTCGCTCTCCACCTCTGAACACCAGCTAGCATCACTGAAGCCTTCCACTACTGACGGATCTCCGCTGTAGTATAGTGCAAATATCTGAGTCTTTTTTAGATATCTCATAACACGCTTCACAGCTTTCCAGTGCTCAACGCCTGGATTGCTAGTGAACCGACTCAGCATTCCCACCGCAAAAGCTATGTCAGGCCTTGTGGCAGTAGTAGCGTACATCAAGCTTCCGATGACGCTAGCGTACTCCAACTGCCTGACGCTTTCTTTCGAATTTGGCTCCAGCTTCTGATCACTCCGGTACGGTGTATCAATTATAGGAAGATCTTGATACCCGTAGCGAGGTGAGCATCTTCTCAATATAATGAGATTGTGACAGCGCTATTCCAGTACCTGTCCGGATGATCTTGAGCCCCAAGATTACGTCGACATCCCCCAAGTCCTCATACTGAACTTGGTCGAGAGGAATTTCTTTGTCTCTGTGACGCAATCTAAATCCGTACCTAGGATTAGCATGTCGTCCACGTAAAGACAAACGATTACTCCTCTTCCGTCAGCAAACTTCGTATAGACACACTTGTCTGTTTCACTGACCCTGTAGCCATTTGACCTTATCACTTTGTCAAACTTCTTATGCCACATTTTGGGAGCTTGTTTCAAACCATACATAGACTTCATCAACTTGCAGACTTTATCTTCCAGACCTCTGACGACAAAACCTTCTGGTTGTTGCATGTAGATCTCTTCGGTCAGCTCGCCATTAAGGAATGCCGTTTTCACATCCATCTGATGTATCACCAGCTTGTGTATTGCTGCTAGAGCAATTAACAATCTGATGGTTGTCATCCGAGCTACTGGAGCATAAGTGTCAAAAGTAGTCGATCCCCTGCTTCTGAGCAAACTCCTTGGCCACTAGCCTGGCCTTGAACTTGTCAATGGTTCCATCTGCTTTCATCTTCTTCTTGAAGATCCATTTGCATCCGATGGGTCTTGCTCCTTCTGGCAGGTCAACTAACACCCATGTGTTGTTGGAGGTGATTGAGTCAATCTCGTTGTCTATCGCCTCCTTCCAGAATACAGCATCTCTGGTCTTTATCGCCTCATCATAGGTAAGCGGATCTGCTTCCACATGATAGGTGACGAAGTCATCTCCGAAGTCTTTCGGCCTCCTTACTCGCTTAGTTGACGGCTCAGCGAGTTCTGGTTCAACTGGTGTCTCTTCGACAATAGCTTCTTCTTGGACTACTGGTTCGATAAGAACTTCTGTCTGCTTTGCACTCTCATCATTCTCCGGAAGATCCGCGAGAACAATATTTTTGTGCCTTACAAACTTGTCTTCAAAATATTCAGCATCGCGAGATTCAATGATATGATTTGATTCTATATCAAGGAATCTCCGAGCGTCACTCTTCTCGGCATAACCCAAGAAGATAGCCTTAGTAGTCCTAGTCCCCAGCTTCTGAATCTTCAGATCTAGGAGCTTCACATAAGCCAGACGCCCCCACACTCGAATGACATTCAAGTTAGGTCTGACTTTGAACCAGAGTTCATGAGGGGTTATATCCGAAGTTGCATACGGTACTCTATTGAGAATGAAAGTAGCCGTTAATGCAGCTTCTCCCCAGAAGCTCTTTGGAAGACCCGCAGTCAACAGCATAGAGTTCATCATCTCTGTCAACGTTCTGTTCTTCCTTTCTGCTACTCCGTTGGATTGAGGAGAGTACGGAGCCGTCGTCTCATTTATGATTCCATGTTCTTTACAGAATGATGAGAAATCATGAGATCGATACTCCCCGCCTCGATCACTCCTTAGCCTTTTGAGTTGTTGTCCAGTTTGCCGTTCAGCCTCGGCCCTGAACTCCTTGAACTTCTCGAATGCTTCGTCTTTAGACTTGAGCAAGTAGACAAAAGCATACTTTGAGAAGTCGTCGATGAAAGTAATAAAATACTTCATCCCGTCTTTTGTAGAGAATTGCTTGAAATCACAGATATCTGAGTGAACCAACTCCAGAAGATCTATGCTTCGATGGACCCTGTGAAAGGGTTTCCTTGTGATCTTCGTCTGAGCACACACTTCACATTTCTCTACCTTATCCCCACACTTGGAGATAAGTCCTAGGCTAGACATTTTGTTAATTCTTTACAATGAACATGTCCTAGCCTATTACGCCACAACTCAAAAGAATAGTTCAAAGTAGAAATAGCATTAATATCATTTTTCTGGGTTACAACAAGCTGAATTTTGTACATTCCTTCAGTCTGGAAAGCTTTTCCGAAGAATGTACCCTTCTTGGACATCACCATCTGGCCAGCATTGATGTCCATCCTCAAGCCTGCGTTACAAAGCAGGCTCCCAGAGATCAGGTTCTTAGCAATTGCAGGAACATGCTTCACTCCTTGAAGCGTCAGAGTGTTCCCCGATGTGAGTTTCAGCTCCACCGTCCCGATCCCCAGTACTTCAGCTTGTGCCTGGTTTGCCATTAAGACTTTCTCAGAAGTTGGCTCATATGACTCGAACCATTCCTTGTCTGAGCAGACATGACATATTGCACCAGTGTCTATCCACCAGTCCGAGTCAATCCCCACATTTGCAACCTGTGCTATCATTGCAACCAGATTAGTAACCAAAGAAACCTTACTAGGCTCACCTTTTTCTGGTTCCTTGCAGTCATTTTTGTAGTGGCCCTTCTTGCCACATTTGTAACAAGTCACATGGGACTTGGACTTCTGATTCTTGAATGAAGGACTCTTCACTTTCAGATTAGTGAAGTCCTTCTTCTTCTTATAAGGAGAAGCCGCCTGCTTCCCCTTGTACTCTCTGGTTTGGACCAGATTTGCTTTCGCCAGTTGTTTGGACAGAGAATCCATCTTCTGTTGAGAGCGCATCTCATCCTCAACATGGATCTCTTGCAGGAGATCTTCCATACATATGTCCAGCTTCTTGCGGTGCATCCTTGCATAGAAGTTGCTCCAACCTGCAGGAAGTTTAGAGACGATTCCTCCAACGATAAACTTGTCGACAAGAGGCATCTTCTCGTCATCCAACTTTTGGCGCAGCTTCAGAAACTCCTTTACTTGGGGCAGCATAGCCTTCTCATCTTCGAAGGTCCACTTGTGGTATCTTTCAACCAAGAAGATCTTGGACCGATTTTCGTCATCTTCGTACAATTTCCCCAAGGAGTCCCAAATCTCTTTGGCAGAATTCTTCTTTGAATAGGACTCTGCCAGAGAGTCTTCCATGCTATTGAGAATCAACAGTTTACAGATACTGTTTTCTCTAATCTATTTTGCCTGCTTGGACTTAGCAGCGGCAATAACTTCTGCGGTTCCGGTTGTTGGAACGACCGGTTCTTCCTCATTCAGCACGTGATCAACTTCCACGAGTTGAATGTTTAAGGTTACTTTCCGTTTCCAGATTTGGAAATATTCGCCGTCGAATTTCTCCAACTTGTTAAAGTCGGTATTGACGAGCGAAGCACGTGAGTTATCCATCTTTTCGATATAGCTTTGAGATTGTTAGTGCCGAGGCACAATTTTCGATAGAAAATTCTGAAACTGAAACAATTATTGTTAGTCCCTTGGCAAACAATCGATGGAAAAACACGAGTTCAGAAACAATTGTAAAGACAATGTTTCCAGCAACAACACCCTAAAGAAGGTGATGTTGTATTACAAGAATCTAAAAAGATTATTTCATAATATTTCTCGAAGGCAACAGAACCGTATAACTTCTAAAGAGAAGCGACGGTGTTCTCGAAGGCAACAGAACCGTATAACTTCTAAAGAGAAGCGACGGTATTCTCGAAGGCAACAGAGGAAGAAGAAAGCCTGCTGGGGTGAAAGATCACCGGCGCTCAAAGCTATATCCGCCTTACGGACAAGCCTCCAGGAACCAGCAAGTTCGAAGAGAACTTTAGAACGCTGGCCAAAAATGTCGACGACTCATCGGAATAGCAGCAGCACTTCTCTCTCTGTGGAAATTCTCTGATTATTTTCTGTAACCCTGGAGAGAGGAGATACTGCTGATATTATAGGCACGAGGTGGGCTTTTCAAATTCTGAACGCACGCCCTGGATTAATGCCAGATCCGGATTTTTTGGATCTGAGCCATTTCCGGATCTGAGCCCATAAGACCCGCGGACGTTACATAATTTGAACGGCCCATTCGACCCGCTCGACCCGCTCGACCCGTACGACCCGTACGTCCCGTACGCTCCGTACGCTCCGTACGCCTCGCAGGGCCGCACAGAGGCTCGCGCACGAGCGCAACTAAAGCGCACAATGCGCCTTGCGACGAGCTGTCGTGCTAAGTGCAAAGTGCCATCAAAAAGCCACAATAAGCCTCAAAAGCCCATTAGCCCAAGCCCAAGCCCGAGTCCGAGTCCGAGTCGCTAAGCCCCTTCGGGGCTTAGCTCCAATAGATTTAAATCTATTTTCATTTGGCCAAAAGTTGGTTTCTTATTCTCACCTCTATGTAAAATCCTTCCACATGGCACCCTTCATTGGGCCTCAACCCATGTGCATCTCTCTATTCCTTCATAAGTAATATATAGAGATACATATTGGTGTGATTTTTCGATGTGGGACTATCTTTTAACAATAGAGTGTTGTGAACACACAACTCATAGAATAAAACACCAACAATCCCCCACATATCTCTATATATATGAGTTAAGCGTTCCACATAATAACTGTCCATTATGCATTAGGATAGATGTCGCTGACGACTTGAATCTTCCCACATGGGTTGAACAACAGTATGATACAAGAATGGACTACGCCTTGAATTCTGTACCACAGCTGTAATTTTTCTCACTCACATAATGTAGTTATCTGTGCTTCTGGCTGCACATTAAAGGCCTTGTGCCAGCCTAGATTTCAATGTATGTATTTTGGGCATCTACAAATTTACCCTCAAGAGACGGCCTATTTCTCTTTCTATACATTATAGGTGAGTTCTTTATAAAGAGTCATGGCATGAAGCATTGCGCTCCTTTGCGGTGCTACGCCGCTATGACATGGCTCAACGCCGAGGCTTTACCCCACCTGGGTACCTCATCGTAGTGTCATACTACTGTAGCATGAGGTCACAATCCTCTTTGTAGTGCCAAACTACTCAGCATGAAGCCTTGCGCTTCCGTGCGGTGTTACGCCGCTATGACATGGCTTGCAAAGCCGAGGATTTACCCTTCCTGGTACCTCTTCGTGGTGTCATGCCACTGTAACATGAGGATACTGTCCTCTTTGTAGTGTTGTCTACACCTCTTTATGATTATGCAACATCAGGCTACCTGCCTATATGCGGTGCTACGCCGCCTGTGACTTGGCTAACAAAGCCGAGGCATTACCCCTACCTTGGAACCTCATGGTGGAGTCACCCTACTGTAGCATGGAGTTGTAACACTCTTTTGTGGTTGTTGCGCCACCATGCTTCCTGTAAAGCATAACAGACCTTCACTCAGTCTGAGAACTCATTAAGGCATTATGCCATCCTTCCCACAGGATCAATTTTCCGTAGAAAATTCATAGTAGACAACAGTGGTTCTGGGTCCGAAACCCTTACATGTTCCGCAGAACAAGTACCCACTGTTAACTAATATTTTTTCAGTCAATAGTCCTCCCTTGAATCAAAAAATTAGATATCTGGTAGATTTCTCTTTGAACCAATAATATAAAATTTATTGATAGGATTATAATGACACAATATTAGAATGCCTTCAAACCCATCTTCCTTGCTGTGTCCTCGACCAGCTGTCGTTTGAGGCCTTTCGTGAACGGATCCGCCAGGTTCTCCTGACTCCGAACATCGATCACTGCAATGACGTCTCGTTTGATGAGATCGTTCACTGCTCTGTGCTTTAACCGCACAGTCCTCTTCTTTCCGTTAAAGAGTTCATTTGATGCTACTGCTGCTGCCGCCTGGTTGTCACAGTATATCGGGATTGCCGGTATCTGAGCTCCAACCACTGGAAGATCATACATGAGCTCCCGAAGCCACTCTGCTTCATCTGCAGCAGCATCCAATGCAAAGAATTCAGATTCCATGGAGGAGCGAGATAACATTGTCTGCTTCTTCGATTTCCACGATATAGCAGCTCCGCCCAAAGCGAATATGAATCCACCTGTCGAATACTCGCTCTCCACCTCTGAACACCAGCTAGCATCACTGAAGCCTTCCACTACTGACGGATCTCCGCTGTAGTATAGTGCAAATGTCTGAGTCTTTTTTAGATATCTCATAACACGCTGCACAGCTTTCCAGTGCTCAACGCCTGGATTGCTAGTGAACCGACTCAGCATTTCCGCCGCAAAAGCTATGTCAGGCCTTGTGGCAGTAGTAGCGTACATCAAGCTTCCGATGACGCTAGCGTACTCCAACTGCCTGACGCTTTCCTTCGAATTTGGCTCCAGCTTCTGATCACTCCGGTACGGTGTATCAATTATAGGAAGATCTTGATACCCGTAGCGAGTGAGCATCTTTTCAATATAATGAGATTGTGACAGCGCTATTCCAGTACCTGTCCGGATGATCTTGAGCCCCAAGATTACGTCGGCATCCCCCAAGTCCTTCATACTGAACTTGGTCGAGAGGAATTTCTTTATCTCTGTGACGCAATCTAAATCCGTACCTCGGATTAGCATGTCATCCGCGTAAAGACAAACGATTAATCCTCTTCCGTCAGCAAACTTCGTATAGACACACTTGTCTGTTTCACTGACCCTGTAGCCATTTGACCTTATCACTTTGTCAAACTTCTCATGCCACATTTTGGGAGCTTGTTTCAAACCATACATAGACTTCATCAACTTGCAGACTTTGTCTTCCAGACCTCTGACGACAAAACCTTCTGGTTGTTGCATGTAGATCTCTTCGGTCAGCTCGCCATTAAAGAATGCCGTTTTCACATCCATCTGATGTATCACCAGCTTGTGTATTGCTGCTAGAGCAATTAACAATCTGATGGTTGTCATCCGAGCTACTGGAGCATAAGTGTCAAAGTAGTCGATCCCCTGCTTCTGAGCAAACCCCTTGGCCACTAGCCTGGCCTTGAACTTGTCAATGGTTCCATCTGCTTTCATCTTCTTCTTGAAGATCCATTTGCATCCGATGGGTCTTGCTCCTTCTGGCAGGTCAACTAACACCCATGTGTTGTTGGAGGTGATTGAGTCAATCTCGTTGTCTATCGCCTCCTTCCAGAATACAGCATCTCTGGTCTTCATCACCTCATCATAGGTAAGCGGATCTGCTTCCACATGATAGGTGACGAAGTCATCTCCGAAGTCTTTCGGCCTCCTTACTCGCTTAGTTGACGGCTCAGCGAGTTCTGGTTCAACTGGTGTCTCTTCGACAATAGCTTCTTCTTGGACTACTGGTTCGATAAGAACTTCTGTCTGCTTTGCACTCTCATCATTCTCCGGAAGATCCGCGAGAACAATATTTTTGTGCCTTGCAAACTTGTCTTCAAAATATTCAGCATCGCAAGATTCAATGATATGATTTGATTCTATATCAAGGAATCTCCGAGCGTCACTCTTCTCGGCATAACCCAAGAAGATAGCCTTAGTAGTCCTAGTCCCCAGCTTCTGAATCTTCAGATCTGGGAGCTTCACATAAGCCAGACACCCCCATACTCGAATGACATTCAAGTTAGGTCTGACTTTGAACCAGAGTTCATGAGGGGTTATATCCGAAGTTGCATACGGTACTCTATTGAGAATGAAAGTAGCCGTTAATGCAGCTTCTCCCCAGAAGCTCTTTGGAAGACCCGCAGTCAACAGCATAGAGTTCATCATCTCTGTCAACGTTCTGTTCTTCCTTTCTGCTACTCCGTTGGATTGAGGAGAGTACGGAGCCGTCGTCTCATTTATGATTCCATGTTCTTTATAGAATGATGAGAAATCATGAGACCGATACTCCCCGCCTCGATCACTCCTTAGCCTTTTGAGTTGTTGTCCAGTTTGCCGTTCAGCCTCGGCCCTGAACTCCTTGAACTTCTCGAATGCTTCGTCTTTAGACTTGAGCAAGTAGACAAAAGCATACTTTGAGAAGTCGTCGATGAAAGTAATAAAATACTTCATCCCGTCTTTTGTAGAGAATTGCTTGAAATCACAGATATCTGAGTGAACCAACTCCAGAAGATTTGTGCTTCGATGGACCCTGTGAAAGGGTTTCCTTGTGATCTTCGTCTGAGCACACACTTCACATTTCTCTACCTTACCCCCACACTTGGAGATAAGTCCTAGGCTAGACATTTTGTTAATTTTTTTACAATGAACATGTCCTAGCCTATTATGCCACAACTCAAAAGAATAGTTCAAAGTAGAAATAGCATTAATATCATTTTTCTGGGTTACAACAAGCTGAATTTTGTACATTCCTTCAGTCTGGAAAGCTTTTTCGAAGAATGTACCCTTCTTGGACATCACCATCTGGCCAGCATTGATGTCCATTCTCAAGCCTGCGTTACAAAGCAGGCTCCCAAAGATCAGGTTCTTAGCAATTGCAGGAACATGCTTCACTCCTTGAAGCGTCAGAGTGTTCCCCGATGTGAGTTTCAGCTCCACCGTCCCGATCCCCAGTACTTCAGCTTGTGCCTGGTTTGCCATTAAGACTTTCTCGGAAGTTGGCTCATATGACTCGAACCATTCCTTGTCTGAGCAGACATGACATGTTGCACCAGTGTCTATCCACCAGTCCGAGTCAATCCCCACATTTGCAACCTGTGCTATCATTGCAACCAGATTAGTAACCAAAGAAACCTTACTAGGCTCACCTTTTTCTGGTTTCTTGCAGTCATTTTTGTAGTGGCCCTTCTTGCCACATTTGTAACAAGTCACATGGGACTTGGACTTCTGATTCTTGAATGAAGGACTCTTCACTTTCAGATTAGTGAAGTCCTTCTTCTTCTTATAAGGAGAAGCCGCCTGCTTCCCCTTGTACTCTCTGGTTTGGACCAGATTTGCTTTCGCCAGTTGTTTGGACAGAGAATCCATCTTCTGTTGAGAGCGCATCTCGTCCTCAACATGGATCTCTTGCAGGAGATCTTCCATACATATGTCCAGCTTCTTGCGGTGCATCCTTGCATAGAAGTTGCTCCAACCTGCAGGAAGTTTAGAGACGATTCCTCCAACGACAAACTTGTCGACAAGAGGCATCTTCTCGTCATCCAACTTTTGGCGCAGCTTCAGAAACTCCTTTACTTGGGGCAGCATAGCCTTCTCATCTTCGAAGGTCCACTTGTGGTATCTTTCAACCAAGAAGATCTTGGACCGATTTTCGTCATCTTCGTACAATTTCCCCAAGGAGTCCCAAATCTCTTTGGCAGAATTCTTCTTTGAATAGGACTCTGCCAGAGAGTCTTCCATGCTATTGAGAATCAACAGTTTACAGATACTGTTTTCTCTAATCCATTTTGCCTGCTTGGACTTAGCAGCGGCAATAACTTCTGCGGTTCCGGTTGTTGGAACGACCGGTTCTTCCTCATTCAGCACGTGATCAACTTCCACGAGTTGAATGTTTAAGGTTACTTTCCGTTTCTAGATTTGGAAATATTCGCCGTCGAATTTCTCCAACTTGTTAAAGTCGGTATTGACGAGCGAAGCACGTGAGTTATCCATCTTTTTGATATAGCTTTGAGATTGTTAGTGCCGAGGCACAATTTTCGATAGAAAATTCTGAAACTGAAACAATTATTGTTAGTCCCTTGGCGAACAATCGATAGAAAAACACGAGTTCAGAAACAATTGTAAAGACAATGTTTCCAGCAACAACACCCTAAAGAAGGTGATGTTGTATTACGAGAATCTAAAAAGATTATTTCGTAATATTTCTCGAAGGCAACAGAACCGTATAACTTCTAAAGAGAAGCGACGGTGTTCTCGAAGGCAACAGAACCGTATAACTTCTAAAGAGAAGCGACGGTATTCTCGAAGGCAACAGAGGAAGAAGAAAGCCTGCTGGGGTGAAAGATCACCGGCGCTCAAAGCTATATCCGCCTTACGGACAAGCCTCCAGGAACCAGCAAGTTCGAAGAGAACTTTAGAACGCTGGCCAAAAATGTCGACGACTCCTCGGAATAGCAGCAGCACTTCTCTCTCTCTCTGGAAATTCTCTGATTATTTTCTGTAACCCTGGAGAGAGGAGACGAGCTGTCGTGCTAAGTGCAAAGTGCCATCAAAAAGCCACAATAAGCCCATTAGCCCAAGCCCAAGCCCAAGCCCGAGTCCGAGTCGCTAAGCCCCTTCGGGGCTTAGCTCCAATAGATTTAAATCTATTTTCATTTGGCCAAAAGTTGGTTTCTTATTCTCACCTCTATGTAAAATCCTCCCACATGGCACCCTCCATTGGGCCTCAACCCATGTGCATCTCTCTATTCCTTCATAAGTAATATATAGAGATACATATTGGTGTGATTTTCCGATGTGGGACTATCTTTTAACAATAGAGTGTTGTGAACACACAACTCATAGAATAAAACACCAACAAGCTATAAAACATCATGTATGATAATACAACTCATTCTCATTTCATATATCACATTCATCTAGTTGTACCTAGCAAGCCAACTTCCCATTCCAGGGTTAATACAACTAGCGACTCAACGATCCCAAAATATCACTGTGACTCAAAGGTTCCAACTTACCACTGGTGACCCGATGGTCCGAAATAATTCCTTTTTATAGAACAATAAGTTCAATAACAATTTAATCTCTACTATATAGTTTCTCTTGTTTAACAATAAATTTATTTTATTCATTGCTGCTTACTTATAAATCGACATGAGTTAAAACATAGATATAAACCCTTTTTTCTCGGTTCTTTCATTTGAGCATCATGATCCATCTTATAGGAATATCAACAAGGACTCAGAAGATTTTTATTATTATTATTAAAGAGTGAAGATCAAGAAAATCAAAATCAAAACCACTCATCATTTGACAAATTATCTTTCTATCTCGATGATATAGATTCTGAATGATTCCTCTGCATTCAAGTCCAACTAGACTATTCAAGCCAACAAGCCATTATAATATCACCGTGCGGAGCAGGACATTATAATAGTATTCGTGCTCCTTTTAGATTTACATCTCATTGTAATATGCATCATATTGAGAATCGTATTAAGTAATCTCATATTTCTTCTCGTTTATTATTTTTCGTACCAGGTTTGCTGAGGCTAATTAATTAACATTACATACACAAGAGCAATGCAAGATGAGATCGAAGCACTTCAAAGAATGGCACACGGCAGTTGGTTGATCTACCCACAAGTGAGAAACCATTTGGGTCCAGATGGAAACATTGAGACATATAAAGCACGACTTGTTGCAAAAAAGAATTGATCAAACCTATGTGGTTGATTATGTTAAAACATTCACTGGGTTGCGAAGCTCAACTCTATCAAGGTGATTCTTCTTTGGCCGCAAACTGTTATTAGTATCTACATGAGTTTGCATGTCAAGAATGCTTTCTTGAATCGATATCTCAAAGAAGAAATTTGTGGAAAAATGTAGAGAAGATTACATGAAGATCTTCTCCTTTTTCAAATTAGGATGCCACATGGCAATAATAACTCCTATTAGCATCTCCTTTGACTTGTCCTATTAGAATTCCAATTAGCACATCCTTTGACTAACATATCACCCGATTTAACTGTTTATATTTCCTATAAAAAAGACTCAGATGCCTCTTTTGTAAAATACAACAATCAATTAGATTTCTTCTTTTTCTCTACGAATTTCAAATGTTTTTCATGCTTTGTCAGGTCCAGCCCGGGTGGTTGGGTTGTCCTAACCGGGTCGTAGACCGCACATTGAGATATAAATATAGGTTTATGTTGGATTTGGACTAGACCGATCCTAAAAAAAATGGACTGGAACTTTGTCCTATAGAGGAGGATTGTCCAAGTCCGAAGTCCTGTCGGACTTACCCCTGGACCTCTGCCCTGTACTATGTATATTCAATAACTTCATGATTTGTTTCAAGAAAAACATGTGGCGAGAACGTCTCCCTTGGTTAGAAGAATTGGAGTTCCCCTCCCTATAATGAAGGCCAAAATCTGCATCATTTAACTGATACATATTGAAAATGGAATCCCTCTCAAGATTCAAAGTTCTTGGATCTTCACTTTAAGTTGATGGATCGGATTCAATTTGAGGATGGCATTAGGTGTTCTTGATCTGTTTCTGTCTGGTTTTGTTTTCACATACCTACTAGCATTGTCAGAAATCAAGGAAAAGGTAGATCATATAGTGATCCTTTTAAGAGTTTTGTCTGATAACTGACTTATCAGGCAGATGGAACTTAGCCCAGATATAAGGGTTTAAGATCTTTTCTAGCTAGCTACCAAATCTGAAACAATTATTGATAGCAGCACTATTAATAACTAGTAAATGCACGTGCTTTGCGTGTGCGATAACGTATAATAAGAATATTATCAAATATCTTTTCTAGCTCATGTGGTTAAGGTGAGAGGTTTTTTTCTCGTTTGGTTGAGTTCGATTCACATTTTGAATATATATAACAAATTTAAACTTTTTTCTACAATCTTTTTACATAATTTATTTTTTTAAAAATAAAATTGTTGATGATATACACGACTTAGACGGCTCAAACTTGAACCGTTTTGAAGCCCCTTTATAATAGTAGAGATCTACAAGTCATGAGGAAAGAGTTTTATTCGGCTAGTTTTCATTTAAATGCCTTCAACTTTCATGTATTAGCATATTGCTATCCAAATTATTTTTATTACCAATTTGTGCTCATCTTCTTCTCTTTTTTTTCCTTTTCCTTAGGGAAAATGTAAGTAAGAAAAGGATGAAAGTACATGTCAAATGTTAATGAAGGTTAACATAGGACACTTAGCTGAGAACTCTCAAAATTTCATGACAATGATTTGCTAATAGAAGTGAGTAAGAAGTAGCAACCCGGAAAATGCAAATTAGCCATATTGTTGATACAAGTCAGTTTATACCAATTTCTTACTAAATTAAAAGTACCAAAAATAATGATCAAGTGCTCATCACATGTTTAATTTGTTTGTTATTACAAGTCGTCGGTTTATGTTAGGTTCTCCTCACACTAAATGTCTAGTAATGAGACACATCAGGCTTGGGTTCCAAATTTGTTTGGGTTTGGGCCGTTGGTCTTTAGAAAGATGCGAAAACCTTTTTTTTTTTCTCTTTTTTTTTTTTGTGTACGGTGGGTCGGGCTGGACCCGTTCTTCATTTCTACACATATTAGAGGTTCCTAAATTGTACTCTTAACAACATCAATATATAGTTATCAACAAATTAAGCGAGCCTTGTTCTTTTTGAGATGCATCCACCATTTGTTTTTTGTTTTTTGAGGAATAGAGATAATGAGGATGTGGTGTACAAATCATTTAATAAAGGAGTGATCCACCATTTGTCTCCGGTCCTCATCCACCATGGCCAGTGAATGAAAATGTGGTGTACAAACCAAACATTTATTAAATGTGGCACATAAAGCCATGGCCGGTGAGTTTCGGATCTTTTTCTTCAGTCGTACAAATTATTTACTACATGGGGTCGAGTGAAGCTACAAATGTTGGAATGATATTTGGTTGGGGTCTCCGCGCGCCTCCGTACATTTTCGTCCATCCCCACCATCCAGACCAGTCCTACTGCAAACTAGTGCCAAACCACTGAGGAATAGAGATAATGAGGTTGTGGTGTACAAATCATTTAATACATATTAAAGGTTCCTAAATTACACATATTAGAGCCCAGGTATTTAAATGAAACTTACTTCGCGCTAAGATCAACCAGATCTTGTATTAGAGCATCTTCAACCCTATTGTGAGTTTAAAAAAAATGGTTGCCACATAGGAATGACAAACTTTCATTCCAAAAAATTCTTCTCCAATGCAAATGTAGAATAAAACATGAAGTTGACATGGCAATGACATGGCAAGGAGAATGTGAAGTTGGTTGTCTAGATCTAGACAATGCACTTCACAATAACTTTGTCTCCGCATCATCAATTATGAATATAAATATTTATAAAAAAGTTGAAGAAGTGGGGGAGTTGCATTGGAAGTTGGAAAAAATACTTTTTATTGTCTTCTCAATACTTTTGCATTTGAGAGAGTTTTTCTATCTCACTGTCTTTTGAGATATAATTTTGCCACATAAACAAGACATTGTCTTGTGGCTCATGCCACATAGGAGCCACCTAACACTCACAACACTTAACAAGACAATAGGATTGGAGATGCTTACGAGCCGGATAAAGTAGACGTGGCACGACGTAGATGAACACAAATATAGAAAGACAAATTATAGAGAAAACATGAGTATGTGCAATTGCCCATGCATCCAAATCATGAGAAAAGAAAAATAAACAGATTTGAAAATTACCATGAGTAAGATTTTAAATTGTATATTTCTTTTATGTTCATTTTTTTTTTTTTCTATTTGATATGAAATGGAATTCTTTAAACCAGCACCTATCCACACTTTTTCTTTTCTTTTCTTCTATGGCCTTTTTCCTTCTCAACCTCCTCCCAATAGAATATAAAAGTCACATAAGATGGAAATTCCCATGAAAGCTATTAAAGCATATAGTTGGTTGCATCAACTTTTTGACTTAGACAATGACAATGGAGGATGATACCTTTAATTTAATTGCTATTAGTATTAGGAAGTCACAATTATCGTTTCAGTTTTAATTATCTTTTTGTTTTTATAATTATGTGTCATTAGTGACTATGGTGTATTCAAGACCGAAAATTATGTTACTGAATATTAATTTTACACATTAACTTATTTTATGTTATATAATAATCTAATTTATGACTTTAAAATAATTACATTAATCAAGTTAACTGGATTAAAATACTGCGACCTAATCGAAGAAGTTCGACATGATTTCAAATTTTCACAAAATTCAACAAATACTAAGGCCCGTAGGCCAATCCGAACCTGATCCAGTTGTATACAAGGTGGTGTTCAGGTCCAGACTTGACTCGTGCATCTAAAGTACGAATCAGTCCAGATATTTTGATCGAACTAGTTCGGTCTGAGCCGAACCTAATCAAACCTGGTCTAAATTTGCCAGGGCATGACCTAAATTAACATGAATTCGAATACATAAACTCAAAATGATAACTTACAATATAAATGTGACACATGAATTTTATTAACATTAAAAATGTACTTATTTTACTCTTCAATTCCTTTAAAAAAACACATGCATGTAATCCAACAATTTTTTATAACCGAGTTTTAAAAATAAAGAACAAAGTCATTGTGAAGTGCATTGTCTAGATCTAGATAACCAACTTTACATTCTCCTTTCCATGTCATTGTCATTTCAACTTCATGTTTTATTCTACATTTGCATTGGAGAAGAATTTTTGAAATGAAAGTTTGTCATTCCTATATGGCAACCATTTTTTCTAAACTCACAATAGGGTTGGAGATGCTCTAAGTAATCCTAAATAAAAATCATTCCTAAATGACCGGTTCCAACAAGGCTATCTCTCGTACGCTATTGTCATCATTGTTTTAAAAACCGGACCGAACTGGCCTGTTTAAAATACATATTTATTGATGTGTTATCATGGACTTTTACAGTGCGTTTGAGAACCTTTTTGAGGAGGGGAAGTAAAATTTGAGAGAAAGAAAATGGAGGAAAGTAAAATGAAGGTAAAATTAATTTTTCCTTCACTTGTTTGGATAATCAAAAAGTAGGGGAAGAAAAATTTTAAAAATAATATTTTGCTTATTTATAGAGAAAGATATATTTACCATTTAGTCCTTAAGTTTTTCAAATCATAATTAATACTTACTTCATTGAAGAGTAGTTGGGTAATTTCTTTCACAATCCTCTCAACTCTCTCCATTTTCCTCCCACTTTTGGGAAATTTTTTTTTTGGGTGGGGCCCATATAAATTTCTCTCAAATTTCTCTCCCTCATTTTTTCTCCCTCTTTCCAAATATCACTACTTTTAATTGTTCTCTCATTTTTTCTCAACATTTTTCTTTCCCCTATTTTTTCTTCTTTCCAAACAATATCTTAGGCCTCGTTTGGCTCTCTGAAGGAAAACAACTTCCTTGTTTTTTCTATGGAAATGAGAAACTAAAATTTGTGTTAGGTTTCCTTTCATGTGTTTGATAAAATAAGAAAATCATTTTAAAAAAGTCATTTGATTTCTCTTCCGATGTTTTGGCTGGTAGATGAAAGAAATATATATATATATATATATATATATATATATATATATATATATCGGTTGGCCAACGTTCGAGTTAATTGGGAGCCAGGAGAGCCTTGAGGTGCTGATTCAAGGTGGAGAATGGCAAGTCACAAATCGGCAGGTAGGCAGGATGCTCGGAGATGACATATCCAGAATCCAACTCCATGCACAGGCGGTCAGAGACCAATGGTGGTGGGACGGATCCGCTGATGGGGAATTTAGCGGCAGGATTACTTATGAACAACTTAGAACGAGACACAATGCAACTGGGTGGACAGAGATTGTGTGGGCGAAGGGGACAGCAAACAAAATGCACCTATGCTTGTACAAAGCAATCAATAATAGGCTCCTAACCCGGGACAGACTTGAGCATTTTGGAGTACAAGTAACAAATCTGATTTGTGTGCTCTGCGGGTCAGATATGGAAACACGAGGTCACCTATTTTTCCAATGCACTGCTTCGAGCACTATCTGGCAGGCATGCAGAGTTCAAGTTGGAATTACTGCCTCCTCAAGAGATGGATTACAGGCAATCTTTGAAGAAATAACAGCTATTAAAAATAGATGCCAACTGAAGTACCGTCAAGCCCGGATGAGATTACTTGCGTCAGTATGGCTTGTTTGGCGAGAAAGGAATAGACGTATATTTGAGGGGAAGGCAATCTCCTAAGTAGGAATAAGCAAGAATATTGAGTACGACCTCCGCACTATGGGGTTTTAACTTTATTAGTCAGTTCAATCTGCGAATGTATGTGTAATTTTTGATAGTTTATCTATAAAGTACCCGTTCTTCAAAAAAAAAAAAAATATATATATATATAACATAATATTCTTATATTTTTATATAAAAATAACATCATAAAAATTAAAAAATAATAGATAAAATAGACTAACTATTTGAGTATGACTATGGTCGGCCTAAATTTTAGTAATAAATGAAGGAAAAATCAACCACCTCCTCGTATGTCAAGAAAAAAAAAAATTAGTATGTGGCTAACAACATTCCTTTTTCTATTTTTAAAAATCCGTAAATCAAATATGATCTTCAGACACGTGTTAACACAACAGATAGATAGATAGATAGATAGATTATGCAAAATAATTCATCTTTCAATAAATGTATCGATCGGTTCTGCAATAAATAGTTGCGACAACCAGCACTAGAGCAGATGGCTGCAGACCATCCGCTGTGCATGCCATTTGTATCAGTCCCTATGCTAAGCTCACCCCCACTCAATTGTTTGGTTGACAAACCTCTTGAGCTACCACATTTATTGAGAAATTGTAGTTTCAGCTGCCTAGATGTTGATGGCTACCTAATTTAGTTAAGAAGAGCATTGATGAATCTCCCTTTCCAACATAATGGATCTATCTATGCTACGTCAACATGCATGGGAATCATTTCCTCTTTCTCATACTTTTTTTTTTTTTTTTGGCATTCAAATATAAAAAATGAATAACTTTTTCTTTTCAGATTCTGCAAACCAAACGAGACCTTAATTAAGGGCCATACTTGATGAACAAATTAGGTCAAAGTTTGATGAATAATAATGAATCATATCAAATATTAAAATAATAAACAATTATCATGTTCCTTATAGAATATGTTTGGGACATAAGATTTAGGAATAACAGATCTGCTCTCGAACAGGACATCATACAGTATTTTTCCTCCTTAGAAATGCTTGATCCAAAGGTAGGGGTGTCAACGGATGCTTATCGGTACGGACAGGACAATATTCGTATTCGTATCCGATTTTTTTTTTTAATATCCGAATCCGATCCGATATCCGAACGGATCTCTCTTTTGACACTCCGAATCCGTATCCTTCTAGTTTAACAGATATCGGATAATATCCGATCCGATTAGCTAAAAAATTCGATGCTAGTATTCGAATATCTGAAATCCGAAATATTAAAAATTTAGTTATTATCCGAAATCCGAAAACCAAATTCAATTTCTCTACATATTTGAGTCCTTTCTTCTTCTGTTGTAAATTGTAATTAATATGTATTACTATTATATATAAATTATATTATAATTAATTTATGTAAAAGCCAGTTGAGAATAAAATACTTTAATCTTCTCTATTAATTAATATATATTACATATAGATTATACTATAATATATATAAAATTTCGGATATCCGAATCCGATATCCTCGATATCCGAAATTTGTAATTTAAAGTCGATCGGATATTAACGGATTCGAATACTTTAATATCCGAATTCGTATCTGAAAATGGATAATATTCGAAAAATATTCGGATATCCGAATTTCAAAAAATATCCGAAAGTTCGGATACGAAATCGGATCGGATTCGAATTTTCGATTATCCATTTACAGGTCTATCCAAAGGTCCATCATGGTAGGAGAAGGAAAAAAAATATATTAAGGAGATAACACGAAACATGGACCCAGATTATTGAGACATGAAATTTGGGGATAACATGTCTTCTCTGTGGTCCGGTTCATGGCTAGCTAAGTAAGTTGCAACTCTATGAAAGAGCTGTCTTTTCGGTCTATGTATTAAATGTTGAGAATTATAAGGACACAAATTATTCACCATGAATCACACTTCGTTATGAAACCTTTACACCAGTAGCAAATTAGTGACCGACTCTTGCAAAAAGTTCAAGAATCTAACATAAACAAGATACATAGTCGTATATACAAAGAATACATGGAATATCTAAATTCAATAAATACTACAAAAAGAGCAGGATTATTATTTTAAAAAAAAAAGGTGTAACAAGACTTATACAAGACAAAGTGTAACTTTATAACTCGTAAAATAAAATAAAATAAAAATTGGCTAAGAAACCACTATAAATTACACAAATAAGACATGAAAAATCTAACAGTCGCACTTTTATAAGGAGTTTACGTGAGTCATCGTAATCCCAAAAACTAAGATGCGTGGACCTCCCACTAGGTAACAAACTCTAGAAATTCCTTAATTAGAGCATCTCCAACTCTATTGTCTTGTTATGCGTTGTGATTCTTGTGGACACACAAAAAAAAGAAGAAGAAAACGATATCTTTTCTTTTATTGGCGCAAGGCACCACAAATCGAGTATGCCTGAGAGATCCTGTGCTGAGGATCCCCGAATACAAAAAAAAAATTCTGGGGAATGGGACGATGGAGATCGAGCGGCAGTTGCTCCTTTACTCCGTTGACACTCCGATTACAAAAGTGGGAGAAAACCTAAGAAAATTGCTAACTCTCGGCTCACTGGCAAGAAGTGCAGCAATTTGGCTCTTGAAAATGCTCTCCATTCTGTGTATTTGAAGAGGGAATGGCTCCCCCTTTTATAGTCGTTCTTGAGCTGGAATGGTGTTATGCGCCCACATGAGGAAACACGCTGGTTTTTGTGTGGGCGACGCCCCAGAACCAGAATACTGGAGAGCGGAGGAATGACTCAGCCAGCTACGTATTACGGGTAGATGAATACCGTATAATACGATCAATGCTGTCTAACAAGACGAGGGGGTGCATACTACATGAAAGTCTCCTATGGCCACTTCACATCTATTGTCTCAATCATTCAAACAAGAAACAGAAATAGAGAACATGTGAGATAAAGCAGTAAGGCGTCCCAAACGCTCAGTCAAAATATTTTTGATATCTGGCTTTACAAAACACAGCCAGATGATGTAGTCAGTATACACAATTGTTATCAGCTGCAGCCTGACTTAGTTACAATTATGCAAAAATAGGTACAAGACAATCCGACTAACATGTCGGTGCCAAACGACAAAGTATAAAGTATTTAACAAAACGAGAGGGGAAGTAAGAAAACCCACTCGAGCCCTCCTGCGATCATCCCTCTAGTGTTGACCATCGTGGAGGTAGAAGTAAGCTGGATCCTCGGGGACCGGCTCTAAATCTGGCCATGCAAAACCAGAGAGGTTAGACCTCTAATAGCAAGTACCGCAAGGAAGCACGATATGAGGGATTAAAACCAGTAATGAGAAAATATGATAAATAGATCTCTGCTTTCTACTGGGATTCACATAGTATCACGACACTTCGAACCAACCTCCCAACCAAACAAGGACAGAAGTTGGCACGTCATGTCCTGACATTCTGATCATCTCAGTTAGGTAACAGAGGACATACAGTACACAAACAAGTTAATTTAAACGGCCATTCAACTACTTCGGCTTGCTACTGTGAGTTCCAAGTTATCCTGGAATTATGCAATAGGGATTCCTCAGTTCTTACTATGTGCAAGCAAGGCTAGTTTACCCAGTCAATCAATTGCGCCAATCATGAATTAGACGAGTCCCAGCAGGACGCCCGTCATCAATATACAATATACAATAGATAATATAACCAGATACCGCTCCCTGCCCGTGTGGCAGATTTGCAGTATCTGTGGGGACCAGCCGGCCTGTCGGGCACTACTAGTCCCAAGAGGGCTGCCATGTAAGAATTCGAGAATCCATTCTCTCCATGCAATCATTATTTTATTTAACTTAATAGTCTCTACGTTGAGTGAAATCCCATGCCGTGGATCATGGTCATTCAAATGAGTACTTCCGTACAAGTACGATATGCCCAACTCTACAACGATACCCGTACGGTTAGGTTGTAGGTCTTACATAGCGTAATGCAACAATCAAAACTAACCACGGAATAATCATGCCTTGACCATAAACTTGTAGAGGATGAGAAGATAAACAACATAGACTAAAAATAAATGGGGATGTATAAAATCCCTCATGGTGTGCAAGATGTACTTGCCTCTCCAAATGGGTGGGAGGGAGAGTAATGGAGGAAGAAGAAGAGTAATGGTGAAGTGAATGAAGAGAGAGAAAGGGGATGAGCTTTAAATGAAGGAGTGGTGGTAGGTGGGAAGTTGGGTTCATGATGAACCAAAAAAAAACCAAAAACAAACCAATCTAGGCCGAACCCAATAACCAAAGCAGAAAGTAAAATACAGAAAAATAATTGCAGGAAATAAATTAACACGAAATTAAAGAAATTTAAATACAGAATAATACATGATAAATATTAAATAAATACGTATTCTGGGAACGGGAAGTGACATCTCTACCCTCCTTAGAAAAATTCCGTCCTCAGATTTTCAAATCCAAGCAAGATGAGAACATCAAAGCTAAACTAATCTAAGCATAAGCAATTGGAGCAAGCAACCATTCTACAATGTTAACAGTAAGTAACATATCCATGTTGAACATTCTACGATACCAAGCAATTCTACTCGTAAGGTGACAAGCATGAGGAGTTAAGACAATCAAGGTATACAGAAAAAGATATACCTTGTGAGTCAAACAGGTGTGGATACCGTGATCAGATATCATCCTCACGTTCCCACGTTGACTCTCCTAATGAGTGATGACCCCAAGCAACCCGGACAAGGCTAATTGTTCGGTTCTTGAGTATCTTCTCTCTCCGGTCCAAAATGGACACCGGCTGCTCCTCGTAAGACAAGTTGGTACCAACAACCAACTCAGAATGATCAAGGATATGGCTGGGGTCCGATACATACCTTCGCAATTGAGATACATGAAACACGTCATGCACCTCTCGTAACGAAGGTGGAAGGGATAAACGATAAGCAACATCGCCTACCCTATCAAGGATAACGAATGGTCCTACGTATCGCGGACTCAACTTCCCGCGAACGCCAAATCTAATGACCCCACGGGTAGGTGAGATTCGCAAGAACACGTGGTCCCCAACAGAAAACTCAAGCGGTCTACGATGCTGGTCCGTCCAATGACGATGCTGGTCCTGTGCAACTCGAAGTCGCTCTCTAATTCCCTTGACCGATTCAACTGTCTGAACAATCATTTCTGGGCCTAACATCTTTCTCTCCCCGATATCATCCCATGCTAGTGGCGATCTACACTTCTTACCATATAGAGCTTCGAATGGCGCCATCTGGATATTGGCTTGATAACTGTTGTTGTATGAGAATTCGACTAAGTGCAGGTGGCTCTCCCAAGATCCTCCAAAATCTAGGGTGCAAGCTCGCAACATATCTTCTAAAGTCTGAATTGTTCTTTCTGATTGCCCGTCCGTCTGTGGATGGTAAGCCGTGCTAAATCTTAACTTGGTGCCCAGACTATGATGTAAGCTCTTCCAGAAGTACGATGTAAAACGGGTATCTCTGTCGGACACAATACTGACAGGGACTCCATGCTGCCTGACTATCTGTTGCATATACAACTCTGCCAACTTTTCTGTAGATTGCCCTACTCTGAAAGGAAGAAAGTGTGCCACCTTTGTAAGCCGATCTACTATCACCCAAATAGCATCTTTACCACTTGGTGATCTCGGTAAACCGGTCACAAAGTCCATTGTGATGTGCTCCCACTTCCATTCTGGGATAGGAAGTGGCTGTAATAACCCAGCTGGCCTCTGCTGTTCTGCCTTCACTTGCTGACATACCAAGCAACGGGAAACGAATCTAGCTATCTCCCTCTTCATCCCGTTCCACCAGAAGTGCTGCTTGATATCTTGGTACATCTTGGTCCCTCCAGGGTGTATAGAATATTGGGAACTATGAGCCTCTGTCATAACCTCCTGTCTGATATCTCCACTAGGCACACATAGGCGTGATCCAAACCTAAGGGTACCATCTTCGTGAATTTGCATCTCCTTCCTGAGTCCTGACTCACATTCTGCCCTAAGCTTCTGAATCCTTGGGTCCTGTGCCTGAGCTGCCTTGATCCTATCTACCAAGTCGGATTGAACTCGTAGACTCGCCAGAATTCCTACATCACTAGGAAGTATAACCTCGATGCCCATCTCCTGAAGGTCTTCTAAAATGTGCTTCTGTGTTGTCAACATAAATGCGTCGCCTCTCTTGCTAAGAGCGTCTGCTACCACATTAGCCTTGCCTGGATGATACTGAAGCTCCACGTCATAATCCTTGATCAACTCCAACCATCTTCTCTGTCTCATGTTCAGCTCCTTCTGAGTAAAGATGTACTTCAGACTTTTATGGTCCGTGTACATATCCACTCGATCACCATATAAGTAATGCCTCCATAGCTTCAAAGCAAATACTACTGCCGCCAACTCCAAGTCATGAGTTGGGTAATTCTTCTCGTGGTCCCGAAGCTGCCTAGATGCATACGCTATTACCTTCCCATGCTGCATGAGGACACATCTAAGTCTTTTACCTGACGCATCACAATATACTGTAAAACCTCCGGGTCCAACTGGCAATGTAAGAATAGGCGCTGATATCAACTTCTGCTTCAAGGTCTCAAATGATGCCTGGCACTCTGCCGACCAGACGAATGGCACATCCTTCCGTGTCAAGCGGGTCATGGGTGCTGAAAGTCTTGCAAAATCCGATACGAATCTCCTGTAATATCCTGCCAATCCCAAGAAACTCCGTACATCAGCTACGGTCTTGGGTACTGGCCAGCTCTCTACTGCTTCTACCTTCTTGGGATCTACTGCTACTCCAGCTCCTGATATGATATCACCCAAAAATAAAATGTGATCCGTCCAGAACTCACACTTGCTAAGCTTGGCATACAGCTGGTTCTCTCTCAAAACCTGTAACACTTTCCTGAGGTGGTCTTCGTGCTCCTCTTCACTAGTAGAGTATACGAGAATGTCGTCAAGAAACACAACGACAAACTGATCTAAGTATGGCATAAAGATGCGGTTCATCAAATCCATAAATATTGCTGGAGCATTGGTCAAACCAAACGGCATTACCAAGAATTCATAATGTCCATATTTCGACCTGAATGCTGTCTTGGGAATATCCTCCTTTCGAACCCTCACCTGATGGTACCCTGAACGAAGATCTATCTTGGAGAAAACTCTAGCCCTGCTCAACTGATCAAATAAGTCGTCGATCCTGGGTAATGGGTACTTGTTCTTTACTGTTGCCGCGTTAAGCTTCCTGTAGTCAATGCACAATCTGGATGACCCATCCTTCTTCTCCACAAGTACCACTGGTGCTGCCCACGGTGATACGCTAGCTTGGATGAACTTCTTCTCCTTCAGTTCCTCTATATGCTGGTATACCTTGGCTTGCTCTGAATCCGCCATTCTGTAAACTCGATCGGATATCGGTTTAGTTCCAGGTGCCAATTCTATACTGAACTCAAGATCTCTAACTGGTGGCAGACCTGGAAGTTCTTCAGGAAATACGTCCAGAAACTCTTCAACTACCTTCGGAACTTGAACTTCTTCCATTGCCGTTATTACTCCCTGCTCTTGCTGAGTTGCCACTGATCTGAATAAGGTGAACCTCTTCATGCCTGGAATATCAAAAGATACACTCCCTCTACGACAATCTATTGTCGCATGACTGTCTTTCAGCCAGTCCATGCCTAAGATAACGTCGAAATTTCCAACAGGAAATTCTATCAACCGGGCGGGTAAGGAATGCCCGCAAACTACAACGCTACACGCTAGAATAACTCTACTAACTCCTACGAGCCCATTGCCAGTGAGTATATTCAACCTCCCTGGCAATACCTCGAACTCCATTCCTAGCCGTGTAGCAAATTGTGCAGATATAAATGAGTGTGATGCTCCTGAATCAAATAATACTACTGCGGGATATGAGGCGACGAGAATGTTACCTGCTACAACATCTTCCGATGCTAATGCCTCCTCCAAGGACAGAGTGAATGCCTGCCCTCAACCTCCTTGTTGGTTCCCATGCTGTGGCCTAGCCTGGTGCTGCTGCTGGCCCCTTCCCTGATGATGCTGGGGTGGTCTATGCTGGTGTTGCTGTATCGGCGGTCCCTGCTGCCGAAACATCTGAGCCTGTGGCATTAACGGACGCTGGGTCAATGGTCTCACTGCCACTGCGGGTCCTCGATACTGTCCTTCCCCTGGTGCTGGCAGAGCATGAAACTGCTGCACTGGTCCTCCTGACCTCGAATTCATGGGACAGGTGGTAACCCGATGATCTGGATTTCCACATATCATACACAGTCCGTTCAATGCCCGACACACATCTCTAGTGTGCCCCATCTTCCTACAATAAGTACAGCCCGCTGGGGGTTGCTGATTCTTCTTCTGTTGCTGTTGTTGCTGCCTGGATGGTGGTGCTGGCCCTCGTATCGCCACATCGTGGATACGAATGCCAGGGGGTGGTGCTGTTGTCCGGGGTGCTGCTCCCCCTTCTCTTTCAATCTGACTGTGAGATCTCTTCTGACCCCCAGTCCTTGCCGTGATCCTCTGAATGGTGATCTCATGCCTTCGGGTTGCCGTTAACACTTCATCGAAAGTCTGATAGTTGTGCCCCTCTATCAATTGCAAGAGCTCAAGATGAAACCCTTGCTGGAACCTCATCGCCCTCTGGCGCTCTGTTACTACCATCTCTGGGGCGAACCTGCTCAATCTGCAGAACTTCGCTGCATAAGCATCTACCATCTTGCCGGCCTGCTTGAGGTTGATAAACTTCTGCTGTAGCTCAAACTGCGCCACAACTCCATAGTACTTCGTCTTGAATCTTGCTGTGAAATCGTCCCAAGCAACGGGACGTCTGATACCTACTTCCTCTGATTCCCACCAATCACGTGCGAGATCCTGAAGTAACAACTTCACTTGATCCACACGTTCTTCTGCCGGCACCTTAGCTACTATCAGAATAGCCTCAATATCCTTAAGCCATGCATCTGCTGAGATGGCATCTTTCGTGCCCTCGAAACGACGGGGGTTGTACTTACAAAACCTGGCTGATGCTCCTGAATCTGGCCTCGCCCCTCTTTCCAATGCCGTCTGCAACCCTTGGTTGAGTAGTACGTTCTGCTCCTGCAACTGAGCATGCATGCGCTGCTGGGCTAACATCTGATGTTGTTGGGCAGCCATCATTCCTCTCATGATCTCTAGAAGGACTGGTGTGTCCACTTCCACAGGGGTAGGTGGAACTGTTGGTGGTGGTGGAACATCCGGATACTGCGGTCCAACTGCTGCTTCCACTATTACTTCTTCTTGGATGGCCTCTTGAGTTAGTACCGGCCCTTGTTGCTGACCAACATGGTCAGGTTGTCCATGTTGCCCTTGTTGTTGTTGTCCAGTCCTGACAGATGCGGACGAGGTGCCCCTAAGAAAAGGGACAAAAGAACAATCAAACGACCGGACAGGAAAGATCAATAAAGTCAAAGGATACTGGAATGTCAAGCTAGAGTTGAGAACAATGAATCATGAGGTCAAGGGGGAACATGTGTGATTGAGACATCCTATAAATCAAAATACCCCACAAGTCTGAAACCAGACCTGCATAGGCCACCACTAAAACTTTGTCACGCCCCAGAACCAGAATACTGGAGAGCGGGGGAATGACTCAGCCAGCTACGTATTACGGGTAGATGAATACCGTATAATACGATCAATGCTGTCTAGCAAGACGAGGGGGTGCATACTACATGAAAGTCTCCTATGGTCACTTCACATCTATTGTCTCAATCATTCACATAAGAAACAGAAATAGAGAACATGTGAGATAAAGCAGTAAGGCATCCCAAACGCTCAGTCAAAATGTTCTTGATATCTGGCTTTACAAAACACAGCCAGATGATGTAGTCAGTATACACAATTGTTATCAGCTGCAGCCTGACTTAGTTACAATTATGCAAAAATAGGTACAAGACAATCCGACTAACATGTCGGTGCCAAACGACAAAGTATAAAGTATTTAACAAAACGAGAGGGGAAGTAAGAAAACCCACTCGAGCCCTCCTGCGATCATCCCTCTAGTGTTGACCATCGTGGAGGTAGAAGTAAGCTGGATCCTCGGGGACCGGCTCTAAATCTGGCCATGCAAAACCAGAGAGGTTAGACCTCTAACAGCAAGTACCGCAAGGAAGCACGATATGAGGGATTAAAACCAGTAATGAGAAAATATGATAAATAGATCTCTGCTTTCTACTGGAATTCACATAGTATCACGACACTTCGAACCAACCTCCCAACCAAACAAGGACAGAAGTTGGCACGTCATGTCCTGACATTCTGATCATCTCAGTTAGGTAACAGAGGACATACAGTACACAAACAAGTTAATTTAAACGACCATTCAACTACTACGGCTTGCTACTGTGAGTTCCAAGTTATCCTGGAATTATGCAATAGGGATTCCTCAGTTCTTACTATGTGCAAGCAAGGCTAGTTTATCCAGTCAATCAATTGCGCCAATCATGAATTAGACGAGTCCCAGCAGGACGCCCGTCATCAATATACAATATACAATAGATAATATAACCAGATACCGCTACCTGCCCGTGTGGCAGATTTGCAGTATCTGTGGGGACCAGCCGGCCTGTCGGGCACTACTAGTCCCAAGAGGGCTGCCATGTAAGAATTCGAGAATCCATTCTCTCCATGCAATCATTATTTTATTTAACTTAATAGTCTCTACGTTGAGTGAAATCTTATGCCGTGGATCATGGTCATTCAAATGAGTACTTTCGTACAAGTACGATATGCCCAACTCTACAACGATACCCGTGTGGTTAGGTTGTAGGTCTTACATAGCGTAATACAACAATCAAAACTAACCACAGAATAATCATGCCTTGACCATAAAGTACACATGCTGCTTTTGTAAAATAAATAAATAAATAAATTAATTAATTAAAGCCTGCATGTGCATGTATGTCAATATTCGAGATCAGCCAGTCGATTACAATAGTTCATAGTTAATATGAACGTGTCTCATTCATTCAATTTAATAAGACGACTAGCCAGTCTCTTAGTTCCAACTAGGAACGCATGATCAATTATTAGTCAAAGTAACAGTCGGGGTCAATTCGTGACGAGGCATGAAAGTCAAATTAGTATTAAGCATGGTCGAGTCTATAACTAGCATAAAATAGTTGGTAACACATTCTTGAAGCCAAGAAAAATATCTACAACTTTCATGTTGGAAGCTAGGAGAAATTCGGGCCAGAAAACAGTCAAAAAGAGCATCAAACAATCAAAATCAGCCTCATGCGGCTCAAAAATCCTTATGCGGTTCAAAATGCTCATGCGGCTAAAAAAATCCTTATGCGGCTCAAAAATGCTCATGCGGCTCAAAAATTCTTATGCGGCTCAAAAAAGCTTATGCGGCCAGAAAATGCTTATGCGGCCAGAAAAGCTTATGCGGCCAGAAAATATTCATCGTCCCTGCCAGAATCAGGACAGATGAACATAGAAGTTTGACCAAAATTATTTTGGCCATAACTTCCTCAAATCAAGTCGAAATCTAACTTTTCAAAAACCAAACTTTGGTAGAATTAAATTCTCTACAACATGGAACCACTTATTTTCGAAAACAACAAAGTTTGATAGATCAAAACCATAAAATCCATATAAAAACTAAAACTTGAAACTTAGATCAACACCCAACCATCCATGGAAATCAAGAACTTCAAGACCTAAACTTGTAGAGGATGAGAAGATAAACAACATAGACTAAAAATAAATGGGGATGCATGAAATCCCTCATGGTGTGCAAGATGTACTTGCCTCTCCAAATGGGTGGGAGGGAGAGTAATGGAGAAAGAAGAAGAGTAATGGTGAAGTGAATGAAGAGAGAGAAAGGGGATGAGCTTTAAATGAAGGAGTGGTGGTAGGTGGGAAGTTGGGTTCATGATGAACCAAAAAAAACCAAAAACAAACCAATCTATGCCGAATCCAATAACCAAAGCAGAAAGTAAAATGCAGAGAGTAAAATACAGAAAAATAATTACAGGAAATAAATTAACACGAAATTAAAGGAATTTAAATACAGAATAATACATGATAAATATTAAATAAATACGTATTCTGGGAACGGGAAGTGACACGCATTGTCCTGGTTTGAGCGCATAGGACGTAGGTGCATACAGGCTGCGAGATCGTGGGTTGGTCGTGGCGTTGACGTGGCCGCATGCTTCGGTGCACGACTGCTCGTGGAGACTGACATGGCCGTGCGCTCCGGTGCACGTTTTGATCATGGCTTTGACTGAGTCAGGCTTGGGCACATTGTCACGCCCCGATCCCGGAGGATCGAAAACTAGCCACTGGGCGTGATGCCATACAAGTCTAGATTGCACTTGTACCAGGCAAAACCATTGCAGTTCCTGGTAATTTATCAAAAAATATCGACAATGCAGCAGAACCAAGCAGATAAATTGAAGTCACACAAGATATTGAAGAAATGTATCTCTTTTATTGATAATCAAAATGGATTACAAGACCTGCAGCGGAATACAGAGTTTATAAGGCTCTTAAATAGACAACTGAATGTTTACACTTGCCCTTTAGGCTACAACTGAATATGCCGACTTCTTTACAATGACTTGCCAATTTGGCTACAATCTCACTGGTACATCTGAGTTCCACTGTTCCATACATTATGTCCCGTATAGCAGAAGACATCATCTTGAAAGAAGAGCTTCTGCACACCCATCCGATTCATCGATGCCAAGCACTGATTCACAGGATTTCCCCCAAGCAAACACCTGTAATATTGCCCACAACGTGGGTCAGTACATCATCAATGTACTGGCGAGCGGTGCTGGCCCAACTCACCTAAGAAGATAACACTAAGTAATCATGTTATAGCACATTAATAACATTGGTCTTTCTCGTTGCCTTAGGGTCAATTTCATGTTATAGCCGACAAGAAGTAAAGCATGCAAATCTCATAGCCAACATAATTTAAAGCATGCAGTTATCACCCTTTGGTGATTCTTACCCACGGTCGTATAGCCATCCCAGTACATTTATAATACTTACTCTGCCTGCACAAGACATTGTTAGGAACAATATCATGATTCAATATAAATATCACCGTTCAGGTGATTCTTACCAACAGCCGACATCCTTCCCTGTATTTGAGTAATAACTTACTCTGCCTGCATAAGACATCATTAGCACATGACCTATCTATATGAAGGTTACTGGCGACACGCCATCCTGGACCGTCTTTCTGGTGAACGGCTAACTCCAAATGGGGTGCGAATCCATGGGAGGTTTTCAAAACACCGTGCTACTACTTCAGCACCATGGGATTTCAGCGTCCTTTCAGTGGGCGGTAGCAAGCCCCCACTGCAAGTCCTGCAATCCCGATGTCAGTACATCGACACCATCCTTGTTCCCCCTAGGACGAACAGGGTTCCATGGCCCAGGAATACCGTTCGAGGAACGAAACCTTGTCGACAAGTTGTCCATGACCATGCAACTATATGCAACTTATCTAAGAAGAAAACATATAATGCATGATAAGGAAAACTAAGCAAAACCATCATTCTCATTCATATTGCCATCTAGCCATCTTGCCTTGAGCCAACGCTCATATTATCATCTGCCCATCCAGGGTCTTAGTGGGATCAACATTCTACATCGGCACAGGATAATAGAATGTTGTTACCCCATCTCTTTTTGCCACATCTTTGATACTATACATCTTTCCAACCAACTCAATATACTCACCGCCCAGTTCCTGGGACTTAGCATCTGTTTAGTATACATTCATTCGGACATAATTCAAGACATACTCACTGCCCAGTTCTTGGGTCTTAATATCTGTATTACCAACTATTCATTGAGCCAAAGCTCGATATACTCACCGCCCAAGTATTTGGGACTTTGCCTTCACCTGTCATGTAATTTATCGCAACAACGTAGAAGCATACAATTCATTTAGCCACAACAATTTACGTTCAGGTGATCATTATCTTTCATTATCTTTCCAAATTCCATGCAAGGTGTTATTGAGCAATTCAACAAGAAACATAGCATACTATCCTTATTTTAAGCGTGAAGCTAAAGGATCTTTGAAGGGTTCAACACTACTCACATTCATAGGACGATTTTCGCCACGATCGCATAGACTTCCAAACGATCCTTCGCATATCCCCAAGTCCAACAAGGCTTCATCGAACCAACCATCCATCATAAGGCATCTTGCGGGTTGGGGCACTACAATATATACCACCCAGAAAAAGTTTCGTCCTCGAAACTTAAAACAAAACTCATCCTCAAAACTTCAACCGACTTTTCTTGAAACTTCTTAACGATCAACTTGCACCATTTAATATTTCTCCGTAATCTCTCGATTGATTTCAAGTAATGTACCGTCTCGTTACAACATCCCAATTGATTCAACATAGTTTACTATCTTTGATCTTTCCTCCAACACTCGTGCAAATCCTTAGCACATGATAATCCCCGTGGCTTCGTTTGAATTCAGCATACCACTTAGTTGGAATCATACACATATTTTAGGCGTCCCAGAAATACATGCACTTCAGCCAAGTTCAGCGATAGAGAAAACGAACGAGCTACGGTGTAACTTCTCTTCCGAACATCAGTAATTCTTTTTGAGCATCTCGTATAATCCTACTTGTTTATTCAATATCCCAACCAACTAATAACACAATAGATGTTACCAATTCCAACTCGAGAAAATTTCCATAATCGATCCAAAATTCTCTAAAGTATTCTGACTTAGATGTATCAAGTATTCCTTTCAAGTTCATTGTCATCCATGCCACCAAAGTTGATAAATCCCATAGCTACATTTTATTTCGATATCCCGATTCTCGTCGATCAAATCTTGTACTCATTATCGTCCGCATCCATGCACTTTGTTTACAACTTGTAAATTTTTCGATCATGATTCATCTATCAAATTATACCATCATCCCACTCTAGTAACATTTCTCGCTGTACTCAAATATTCCTTCATATTGATCAAGCCAACAATATTATCCTCTCGCATAGGCAACTATCATATTCCAGCAACATTAATCCCGAGGGTCATTCCTATTCACATTTGCTCTTGCCGATCTCGGCTACATACACTATCCAATTCCGTTGTTACAATTATCCTCGATTTTTATCCGATCAATGAAATTATACCATCTGTCTCAAAGCACTACCATTAATTTTACGCAGCTCAATATCAATCGACCAAATCCAACCAGTTCTAACAATTTCCAGCATTCCAACAAAGGCAACTCAATTTCCAACGTTCCAACAAGGCAACCAAATTTTCGAAACCAACATGATCCGTCATCCCATCCAATATTATAACATCAAAATTTCTCAATATCCATTCCAAAGCCTAACTTCCAACATATCTTACTCATTCCGACTATACTCACGCAACATCAATAGGGACATCCTACGGCTTTCCAACAGTCAATATAGTATTCAGTCAAGTCTCTATGGTCAGCTAATCTAAGCTAAACCAAACATTCAGCTAGCTCATATGAGATAAGTAGCTATCAGGGACATACTTATCGCTTATCTTAGAGGCAACCAATTCTCATCATAGGGGCAACTCTATGGTCTGACCAACTTAGGGACATGGGACACCACCCCAATCTTATGAACTTATTTCTAATACGGACAACTGAAGAACATAGCCACCAAACTAAAACTTAGGCAACCAACCAACATTCTAGGCAACCAACCAACATTCTAGGCAACCAACCGACACTCGAGTCAACCAATCGACATTCTAAGCAACCAACCGACAATCTAGGCAACCAGCCAACAATCTAGGCAACCAACCGACAATCTAGGGTCAAGTCTTTCTACCCGTACTCATACTCGGGCCATACCCAACGAAGTCTCATTCTAGACTTACCCGCAATCGACAAAATCTATCCAACAACTCTATCCCACAATTCTATGGGTCAATCTCGAAGCTATCATATAAAACTCCTCAATCGAATATCCAAACTTTCAATTTCCATTTGCATAGACTTAGCATCACTTGTTCAATCCGACCTGCATCCTCATATCGTATTCAAATTGTTTATTCAATCGGGTCAACTATTTTGAGTCATAATCCAACGTTGTTACCTCGATAGTTTATCACTTATGACCTCTTCCTACGGTCTCTTCGCGACATATTTATTTTCCACATTTTTAGATCATCGATACGGTCTGTACTCTCTTAACCAACAAAATAAGGTAACTACATAATCATATATCTTCCGAGGCATCATTTATAAATTTTCTAGTACCAATACGGTCATCTCTTAGCAATTCACGTTAACCATCAATATTCGTTTTGCATCATCTCCTTATGATTCCATAAGAAGATTTACTATTCATGCACCGATCCAATCTCTATAGCACCAATTATCCCGCATCATATATCGGTCATCTTAGTGGACATGACATAACTCATCAGCTAAGTCATAATCCAACAATTCTATATTCTACCAAACTTGCTATTCATGCGACAACATCATCCACCGACAGGGTCTATTGCATATCGCTGCACCTCGATACTTATTTGTATTCCAGCCATTCGACTCTCATAAGAACATCTACTCTTTCATGCATCAAGGGACAAGTACTCATTCTCTATGCCTCAAAAATATCAAGGGTCATAACTTGTTAATTCGGGACACATCAATTTCTCTCAAGCCCAACTGCACATCGTGCTAAGATCATCTATTTTTCAAGCCCATCCTCTAACTTTCCGGTCGTTGATGCAGCTCTCTCTGCATCTTCTAAATCATTTGCAACATCCCGATAGGCGTCTAACATTACCATCAATTCTGTCGATATCCAACATGCAAATTTCTTTTACTCAATTCCAACATCGTTCAATATTCGGTCCATAGTTATTCTCGCAAAATCTTTCAGTAGCAACATCACACCATCATTACCAAGCCTACACTCCTTTTTTCCAACTGATCCAAGTCTTTGCCTGAATCTGAAATTTGTTTCCTTCCCAACCAAGGCATTCATTTCATATTCTCAATCTCTTATTACCCAACTTATTGCTAACCGACAAGGTCTTGCGATGGTTCATCTGAACACATCAAAATCTCATAATGGGTCATCCGACTTAACAATCAAGGAGCACGCCTAGCCAACATGTATCAATCGTAAGCTCAGCTACGATTCGATACCACCCCAATACCTTATAGGTAAACCAAACACAAAATCATAAACACATCAAGGGTCAAGGGACATCTTATCACGACGAGGGTATATGCAATATACCACTCAGAGCTGAAGCCATTCCCAACACAATATTCCCTCGCATCAACCCAACGTCCAATATGGACAATCCATCCTGCAGTGGTTATGCTGACCACAAATATCGACTCAAAATTCTGTCGATTCCCATTCACTGAAATCTATGCACATTCTGTTCGAACATACCAAGCCATCACCCATGGTCGATTGTTGCATAACAATCGACTCAAAGAATCCCACACATACGACATCCAGCATACATCACAAACTTATTATAGCATCGCATCATTGTTATTCTTTTTTGGTATCTTTTAGAAATTTAACAAAGCACACATATCACAGCCCACATATTTAGACTTATTGTATGGAACACCCAGTGAGAGATTAGAATGATCAACGGATTTTCAGTCAAGGGAACAACTTAGAATAGTTTGGAAGCAACACAGAATAATCGCAGAAGCACTATGAGTCATCATAGAGGCAACTTTGATTTCATCGCGAAAGCAACTTTGAGTATTCGCGGAAGCAACTTTGATTCACCACGGAAGCAACTTTGAATAATCGCGAAAGCAATCTTTGAATCATCGCGGAAGCAGCTTAGAATCATCTTAGTAGCAACATTGATTCGAAACAAATCGAATAGGAATCCAAGGACGTAAAGCCGTGCTTTGATACCATTATGTCACGCCCCGATCCCGGAGGATCGAAAACTAGCCACTGGGCGTGATGTCGTACAAGTCTAGATTGCACTTGTACCAGGCAAAACCATTACAGTTCCTGGTAATTTATCAGAAAATATCGACAACGCAGCAGAACCAAGCAGATAAATTGAAGTCACACAAGATATTGAAGAAATGTATCTCTTTTATTGATAATCAAAATGGATTACAAGACCTGCAGCGGAATACAGAGTTTACAACTGTTTACAAGGCTCTTAAATAGCCAACTGAATGTTTACACTTGCCCTTTAGGCTACAACTGAATATGCCGACTTCTTTACAATAACTTGCCAATTTGGCTACAATCTCACTGGTACATCTGAGTTCCACTGTTCCATACATTATGTCCCGTATAGCAGAAGACATCATCTTGAAAGAAGAGCTTCTGCACACCCATCCGATTCATCGATGCCAAGCACTGATTCACAGGATTTCCCCCAAGCAAACACCTGTAATATTGCCCACAACGTGGGTCAGTACATCATCAATGTACTGGCGAGCGGTACTGGCCCAACTCACCTAAGAAGACAACACTAAGTAATCATGTTATAGCACATTAATAACAGTGGTCTTTCTCGTTGCCTTAGGGTCAATTTCATGTTATAGCCGACAAGAAGTAAAGCATGCAAATCTCATAGCCAACATAATTTAAAGCATGCAGTTATCACCCTTTGGTGATTCTTACCCACGGTCGTATAGCCATCCCTGTACATTTATAATACTTACTCTGCCCACATAAGACATTGTTAGGAACAATATCATGATTCAATATAAATATCACCGTTCAGGTAATTCTTACCAACAGCCGACATCCTTCCCTGTATTTGAGTAATAACTTACTCTGCTTGCATAAGACATCATTATCACCTGACCTATCTATATGAAGGTCACTGGCGACACGCCATCCTGGACCGTCTTCCTGGTGAACGGCTAACTCCAAATAGGGTGCGAATCCATGGGAGGTTTCCGAAACACCGTTCTACTACTTCAACACCATGGGATTTCAGCGTCCTTTCAGTGGACGGTAGCAAGCCCCCACTGCAAGTCCTGCAATCCCGATGTCAGTACATCGACACCATCCTTGTTCCCCCTAGGACGAACCGGGTTCCATGGCCCAGGAATACCGTTCGAGGAACGAAACCTTGTCGACAAGTTGTCCATGACCATGCAACTATATGCAACTTATCTAAGAAGAAAACATATAATGCATGATAAGGAAAACTAAGAAAAACCATCATTCTCATTCATATTGCCATCTAGCCATCTTGCCTTGAGCCAACGCTCATATTATCATCTGCCCATCCAGGGTCTTAGTGGGATCAACATTCTACATCGGCACAGGATAATAGAATGTTGTTACCCCATCTCTTTTTGCCACATCTTTGATACTATACATCTTTCCAACCAACTCAATATACTAACCGCCCAGTTCCTGGGACTTAGCATCTGTTTAGCATACATTCATTCGGACATAATTCAAGCATACTCACTGCCCAGTTCTTGGGTCTTAATATCTGTATTACCAACTATTCATTGACCCAAAGCTCGATATACTCACCGCCCAAGTATTTGGGACTTTGCCTTCACCTGTCATGTAATTTATTGCAACAGCGTAGAAGCATACAATTCATTTAGCCACAACAGTTTACGTTCAGATGATTATTATCTTTCATTATCTTTCCAAATTCCATGCAAGGTGTTATTGAGCAATTCAACAAGAAACATAACATACTATCCTTATTTTAAGCGTGAAGCTAAAGGATCTTTGAAGGGTTCAACACTACTCACATTCATAGGACGATTCCCGCCACGATCGCATAGACTTCCAAGCGATCCTTCGCATATCCCTAAGTCCAACAAGGCTTCATCGAACCAACCATCCATCATAAGGCATCTTGCGGGTTGGGGCACTACACGCATAACCATTGTCACGCCCCAGAACCAGAATACTGGAGAGCGGGGGAATGACTCAGCCAGCTACGTATTACGGGTAGATGAATACCGTATAATACGATCAATGCTGTCTAACAAGATGAGGGGGTGCATACTACATGACAGTCTCCCTATGGTCACTTCACATCTATTGTCTCAATCATTCGAACAAGAAACAGAAAATAGAGAACATGTAAGATAAAGCAGTAAGGCGTCCCAAACGCTCAGTCTAAATATTCTTGATATCTGGCTTTACAAAACATAGCCAGATGAGGCAGTAAAGTATACACAATTATTTATCAGCTGCAGCCTGACTTTAGTTACAATTATGCAAAAGTGAGTACAAGACGATCCGACTAACATGTCGGTGCCAAACGGCAAAGTATAAAGTAGATAATAAAACGAGCGGAGAAGTAAGAAACCCGCTCGAGTCCTCCTGCGATCATCCCTCTAGTATTGACCATCTTGGAGGTGGAAGTAAGCTGAGTCCTCGGGAACCGGCTCTAAATCTGGCCATGCAAAACCAGAGAGGTTAGACCTCTAATAGCAAGTACCACAAGGAAGCACGATGTGAGGAATTAAAACCAGTAATAAGAGAATATGATAAGTAGATCTCTGCTTGCCACCGGAATTCACATAACATCACGACACTTCGAACCAACCTCCCAACCAATCAAGGACAGAAGTTGGCTCGTCATGCCCTGACATTCTGATCATCTCAGTTAGTTAACAGAGTAGGTACAGTACACAAACAAGTCAACTTAAATGGTCATGCAACTACTATGGCTTGCTACTGTGAGTTTCAAGTTATCCTGGGATTATGCAATAAGGATTCCTCAGTTCTTACTATGTGCAAGCAAGGCTAGTTTACCCAGTCGATCAATTGCGCCAATCATGAATTAGACAAGTCCCAGCGGGACGCCCGTCATCAATATACAATAAATAATAAAAGCAGATACCGCTCCCTGCCCGTGTGGCAGATTTGCAGTATCTGTGGGGACCAGTCGGCCTGTCGGGCACTAATATTCCCCAAGAGGGCTGCCATGTAAGAACTCGAGAATCTATCCTCTCCATGTAATCATTATTTTATTTAACTTAGTAGCCTCTATGTTAAGTGAAATCCCATGCCGTGGGTCATGGTCATTCAGAAATGAGTACTTCCGTACAAAGTACGATATGCCCAACTCTACAACGATTACCCGTACGGTTAGGTTGTAGGTCTTACATATCGTAATGCAACAATCAAAACTAACCACGGAATAATCATGCCTTGACCATAAAGTACACATGCTGCTTTGTAAAAATAAATAAATAAATTGAAGCCTGCATGTGTGCATGTATGTCAATATTCGGGATCGGCCAATCGATTATAATAGTTCATAGTTAATATGAACGTGTCTCATTCATTCAATTCAATAAGACGACTAGCCAGTCTCTTAGTTCCAACTAGGAACGCATGATCAATTATTCGTCGAAGTAATAGTCGGGGTTACTTCGTGACAAGGCATGAAAGTCAAACTAGTATTAAGCATGGTCGAGTCTATAACTAGCATAAAATAGTTGGAAACATATTCTTGAAGCCAAGAAAAAGATCTACAACTTTCATGTTGGGATTTAGAAGAAATTCTAGCCATAATTCAGTCAAAATAGGACATATAACACTCAAAAACAACCAAAATAGGCATTATGCGGCCTATTCTGCGACATGCATGCGGACCAACTGCGACATGCGGCTCATGCGGCATATGCGGCCCAACTGCGACACCATATGCGGCTCAACTGCGACATGCGGCCCAGGTGGTCCAACCGCGACACCATATGCGGCTCAACTGCGACATGCGACTCATGCGGCCCAACCGCGATATCTATGCGGCTCAACTACGACATGTGCCTCATGCGGCCTGTAAGTCCCCTGAATTTCCCGAATTATTTTTCGAATTTTCCAATGAATTATTTTCAATAATTCATTTCTATATAATTAATTTTGATTTGATTAATTTTGATTTAATGCTCTTTACCGTGACTTGGATTTCTAGAGCATCAGGGATGCCAGTCTCTGGAAACTTCCTTCTTGAAGTTTGTAGTAGACGAGATTATCTTCACAGTGATATTTTGTGTTCCACTCGAACTTGTTCCCTTGTGCTCCATTTGATTCGCGCAACTTCGGGTCAATTTAGACCAATTTATCGTATGCCGTAATTCGTGACTTAACTTCCAACTTAATTTTCGGGCCCGACATCGGTCCAATCCAGTCGACCCAATATATGGCCCTGGCCTGTTTTGAGCCGACTATGCACGTGCCACTTGCGCGCTATCAAATTGATCTCTCTTGTGCCCCCAATTCATCCATGAATTAATTGATTTAATTTATTATTTTTTAATTAAATCTTGGTCCCGAACTTGTCCAAACTTGGCCCAACGCCCAACCCAGTTTAGTGTGAGCCCTGTCATGACTGTCCATACACCCCACTGGTGTTTTCCCATTTTTGCCTACTCGAAAATATAATTCTTTTATTTTATATTATTATCTCTTTCTCTCTCTATGTATATATACCTACATGTATACATGTGTACATTATATCTCTCCTCTCATTCATGTACACACATACAAGAAATTTCCCCTACACTATCAGCCGACCTTCCCCACCCTCTCTCTAAAATATCACCCTCTCTCTCTAAAAATATCCCTAATTCTCTCTCTTGTATATATATATATATATATATATATATATATATATATACACACACACACACACACACACACACACACACACACATATATATATATATATATATATATATATATATATATATATATATATATATATATTACACTCACCCTCTCTCTCCATATTTAAATATCTCTCACCTCACTTTCTCTCTCCCCTCTCCCATCAGCACCCCCATACCCGAGCAGCACCCCCTCCCTCTATTCTCTCTCTACTCCCTATAATATCTCTCTCTATCTCTCTAAATATCCCACACTCTTTACATATATATTATACACACACACACACTCAATTATATACATTAATCTCTCTCTCCCCTTAGCCACACACACCACCCCTCACTCCCTCTCCTTCAGCCGACATGACCCCCCCATCATTTCTTCTTCATATTTCTCTCCTCCTTCTTCATTCATTTATACTACCATCACCATTCCATTTCAAAATCAACACCATCAACACCATCACCACCATGAAACCACCACCTCCACCACCTCTTCTCATCTCCTCCTCCTTCCCCCTTGGTGGGCTGCCACCGCCGCCGTCTGGCTGCGCCACCGCGCGCTCCGCCGCGCGCGCTGCCGCGGGCAGCAGCCGCAGCAGTGCAGCGCAGCAGCAGCTGCAGCAAGGGGCAGCAGCCCCCGCGCCCCCTGGCCGGCAGTTCAGCGCCGCGTGGCCGGCCACCCAAGGCTGGGCGACCCCGGCGAGCACCCCCGTGCCGCCTCCATCGTCCCCGACGTGAAGAACGGGCTATTCGTGCGTTTCACACGGGTTCCCGCCGTGACGCGCGCGGGAACGGAACACAGAATTTGCGCTCGAACCAGCAAATTTGTGCGTATTTTCTGGGAGATCCGACCGTTGGATCGGCGATTTCTTCGCTCCGTCTCAATCTCGGTATATACCCCTTCATCCCTATCAATTTTCATCCGTTAATTTCGTCGTTTGATACATCAAAACCGGCCACCAAGTTGACATTTTAATTGTACTATTTTTGGACAGTTTCGCGACGCCGACTTCGCGGGTTCGTATCTTCGTCGTCGCAGCTCCGTTTTGCGCGCCACCAGTTCCGGTGCACAGCTGGTATAACCCTCTTCCTGCCCCCTTTATATTTCATTTCAGTTTGAGCTTGTTAGGTCGGTCGAATTCGACGCCAAAGTTGGCCGTTCGAATTCTTTAATTTGCACTAGTTAAATTCCATTTTTGAACCCGGGACTCCGGATTCAATTTCTGACACCACCAGTAGACTCGTGGCGTCGTTCTGGCATATTTTCATATAAAGTTTGCTTGATTTGGAGAACGTGGGCCCTGGCACGCATTTCGGTGCAAAGCGGGTCCCACTTTCTGGGTCAACAGATCATTTTGAGTTCGGCTCATCGGAATCCAATTTCGGATATACCGTTGAGTTCGTATCGTCATTCTGGACTCGTTGACATATAATTTGCTGAGTTTTGAGGACATTGGCTCCGACACGCTTTTCCGTGCAAATCGGTTTCCAATGTCCTGGTCAACGGACCAATTTGAGATCGGGTCAACGGAATCCAATTCTGGATATACCGTTGGGTTCGTATCGTCATTCTGGATTCGTGGACATATAATTTGTTAGGTTTTGTGCACTTTTATTTCGGCACGTTTTTTGATGCAAAGTGTGTCCAACGGCGGACATCATTTTGGCCCGAAATTACCGTTTTGCCCCTGTGTCCAAATTGGACTTTTGGACAGGCTATCCTAGCTGATTTGACCATTCTGGACACGTTGGTGATGTTAGTTTTATCATCCGACAACATCTGTAGATTTTTACCCTATTATTATAATCCTTCTCCTTTGTGGTATTTTAAGATCTATCGATTTCAGTGATTTCTCAATCACTGAAATTGAATGTGTTGACCCTGTAGATGTTTATAGAGACTATCCTTGACCCTGTTTGACCATGGTTGACTGCTTTGACTGAACGTCGAAGTAGAGTCAACATTTGACCTAGTTTAGACTAGTTTTGACCTAGAGTTGACCAGTTGACCAAAAGTCATCTGTAAGTCAACCATTGACCCAGTTTGACCTATTTTGACTTGGTTTGACTTATTGTGGCCTAGTTTGACTTAGTTGACTGAGTCTGACCTAGATTGCGTAGCTTATACTATAGAATCAAGCCTAACACTGTTGAACCCTAATTAGTTTATATATATCTTATCTTTAGGTCTGTGGCATCACTCTGAGCATCGACCCCATTGACAGCTCAGGACCGCAGGCGAGTACATTCACTGATAGTTTTCATTGTCTTGATATCTGCTATATCCGATTCAGTCGTAGTGTCTTATTTGATTCCCAGTCACGATAGTTCACGGACTAGTATATACCGGATTCCTGTCATGAGATGTCATTCTTGGATTTTCTTGGGATACTGGTACTTGCTCAATCTTGTTCTTGTACTTGTATTGACACCGATTCCTGAGAATGAGTAGCTACCTTCTTAGGGAATCTCGTGCCATGACGTGTTATGTCCGGATCCGTATACTACTCGGGGATGGAGAATATTATAGATAGTGTGATCAATGCCCACCTTGAGTTACTACTTGTATCATAGCTATACCCTCACCTCACGATGGGTATAGCCTGACCTGTGCTACTACTTGCTCCATAGCTTACCATCCTGGCCGGGCCGAGTCCACGCACTTGTAGCCGGTCGGCTGGAAGCCTGATCTTGACCCATACCGATCACATTATGCTATAATATTCGAGGCACATTTTATATTTACTTTATCTTATCATATATCATGTTCTGTTCTACATTCAGTACTTTCTCACCATGCTATGATATTCAGATTACTCACATGTTCTACATGCCATTATATTGTACCTTGATTGGAGACTAAGCTCTGTTCGGAAGAAGAGTTATAACCCCGGTCCTTGTTTGGTTTAAGGGTTGTAACTCAGCTTCCGAACGGTTCCCAAGTCTTCATATATCTTTGTCTTGTAGTTCATTATACTGTCTCTTATAGAATTTGTCAATTCACATGGAACTGCTGTTAGTGCTTGTACTTGCTCATTTTCCTGACAGGATACCGTTGATAATATTTTAGGAGTTGTTATACCATTAGTGGACATCATGATGTTGCTAGCTGGGGTGGATCTCACTATTCTTCTATGTGAGTTGTCTGGGAGTTATCCTTAGTTAGTCTTGTTGTTCCTTCTTTATTTTCCTGTCTTATGATTCCTTCTAGTAGTTTCTAGTTGTTCTTGTGCTTTAGTTATCTTTCTTGTCTTATCTTCCCTAGCTGTTGTGATGTGACTAGAGTATATTTATAGTTATAGGCCTTCTAGACGTAGTGTATATTTATTGGGTACTAGACAGCGTTCTACCGTCGATACTGCGGCGTAGGCTGGGCGTCGTCTACGTATTCGTACCCGTATATCCGGGTGCGGGTCGTGACACGTTTTTAGTGGTGGCCCATGCAGGTCAGTCTTTGCAATTAATGCGAAGTCGTGGTAGTACTTGAGCTTTTCTGTACTACTGCGAGCCTGCCCTAGGATTAAGGTTGAGTCATGGAATATTTTAGGAATTTGGTACTCAGTCACATATTAGGAACTCTTGGTAGATTCCAGGGATGACCCCTGGGAATCTTATTTCGAACTTTTTGAAACTTTTTCCATTTGTTTCTGTCCGTCCTGATTTCTGAAACATCTGTCCTTTATCAACTTTATTCTTTCTTGAAATGAGTTTGTGGACCCCAAATGGAAGGTATAAGTTGGACTTATATATCTTCTAGGTTGAGACGAGAATATGATTTGCCAGTCTCGTATCAGGTTGAGATTGTTTTAGATTATATTCCAATGATTTCCTTTTATCTTGACCTAGATAGTACCTTTGGACATCTCCTGAGAATTTTCTTCTAAACCCTATCTCAGAATCTGTTTCCGCTAGTTTCCATCTACTTATCCTTGATTCGTTGTTAAAAATTTTGAATTCTTGATGTTCGTTGTTGACTTCGATTTTGATTCTGTTTGAAGATAAGTTTCTCTGGATTGAGTTAAGATATTCTGATAAACATATTTTATGAGGACGATGAGAACGATAAATGTCTACTTTATTTATGGAGTTTAGAATTTATCGCAGTCATATTAGCTAGCCTGACAAGGACATGGAGCCTGATTTTGGATATACTATCCTGGTTATGGCATTTAGATTCTCTTGCAGCCATACCGGTTGGCGTGGTAAGGAATCTAGATGACATGATTATAGGGTGTATACCCTAGTTATGGACTCTATCGTTTATTGCAGCTATGTTTACTGGCGTGGCAAAATTCTGGCAACATGATTATGGATAGACGTGTATGGTTATCAGGTCATACCTTAAATTAATCCACTTCTTTTGACCTATTGCCCAAGGACAATTCCTATCGTTATTCCTTGTTCTTTCATTTCTCTTCTCATCATATGATGATTTTCTCGTCTTGTCATTACTTCATCCATCCTGATTAATTATGTCTTGATTTCACCAATCACCAGTCATTCATCCATTCCTGTCAACTATACTGTGAAGTCATTGAAATTTTGTACCTTTTCACCTTGGGAAGGTTAAGGAAGTATCGTAAATCATCTCGTTCGGAAAGCGGATTTATTATCAAGTGGTATCTTGGTAGGAATATGGGATGTTGGATCTAGTGTAGAATTTTGAGATAGGAGTATGATTGAGGTTGGAACTGAAACCAGTGGGTCAATATAATCAGTTTAGAAATGAGTTATTAGGGTATTTCTAGGATGAATTACTTGGAGAACAAGTTTAAGGATTTCAAATAAGAAGGACAATAGGTTATACATTAATGGTATGAAGAATTTATATTTCGTGGATATAGTTTAGAAACTGGACAAGGCATTGGAAAGAGGATAAAGAACACAAGAATTTTGAGTCAAAAAAAGGGGAAGAAGAAATTTTGTGGATATAATTTATTGATTGAGATGGTTGATAATTGGAAGTGTATGATGAAAGAAATATGAAGGTTGATTTGGTAATGGAAGAATAAGTTTTATAAAGCCTAGTGGTATTAGATTGAATAACACCATGAGAGTGAATTGAACAAGTTCAAGGATATTATAAACTTGAATTAGAGGTTTCAGATCAATTTAGGACAAGGTGGAAGAATTCGGGTTAAAGGATGATTAAGTGGATAGTGTGGAGTTCTAGTGAAGGGTGTACTTCTTGATTAGGGTTTTGGAATTTGGATATGGCCTATGGTATCATGACAAGGCCCAATCCTTATGACGAAAGGGTAATTCTGGTAGTAGTTGTATAAGATTGGTTTTTTATATTTGGACTAGTGAGATTAAAGGTGTGATTGGCCAATGATGACCAGATAAACTTGATAGTATCAGATATAGATGATTAACTTGGCTTCCCTATGAAACCTTATCTTTTTATTTTCTACCAAGAGGAATTGGACTTATTCCATATCTCTGAATCATCCCTTGAGTTCTCAATATCGTTAAATCATAATTTTCTTGATCGCGACCGAACGACTTTGGTCATCTCTTCTATTCGTACCCGTATCCTGGGTCGTACTCAATTGAGTTAAATCCAATTCTAACTTGGATTTTCATCCTTGGATGCTCGTGTCCAGCCTTCGTTGATTTTGTTCTCCATCTTGCCCAAATTCTGATTTACCCAAAACTTGATCAATTTAAATCGTGCTGAGACTAAATTATTTACTTTTATCGTGATTGGACAATGCTATCAACACTCGTGCCTATACTCTTTTCGACCTTGATTTGATTTTCTGATTGTATCTGAAATTTCCTTGTGCTTAATCATGCCTATCTCAAATCCTAAATCAAATTTCATCGAGCTGAAATCCTGTTAATCAATGGTTGACTCGATTGTAACCGGACGAAGCTCAAATTTTGATTTTGTTGTCATATCTAAATCGTGCCCCAATGACTTGACTTATTTCTGAAATCACGCACGTATGATTTTGTTTGTATCATGATTCTATCATGCCAAATCCCTCATCGTGCCTGAACAATTTTAAATCGATTATCTTGATCGTGCAAAACTTGTCATTCTATGATCGTGCCTAAGTTTTTGCCTAAAAACTTTCTATCTTATTTTACCCCTACTACAACCTTAATTTCGAGGACGAAATTTCTATAAGGTGGGTAGGATGTAAGCCCCCTGAATTTTCCGAATTATTTTTCGAATTTTCCAATGAATTATTTTCAATAATTCATTTCTATATAATTAATTTCGATTTGATTAATTTTGATTTAATGCCCTTTACCGTGACTTGGATTTCTAGAGCATCAGGGATGCCAGTCTCTGGAAACTTCCTTCTTGGAGTTTGTAGTAGACGAGATTATCTTCACAGTGATATTTCGTGTCCCACTCGAACTTGTTCCCTTGTGCTCCATTTGATTCGCGTAACTTCGGGTCAATTTAGACCAATTTATCGTATGCCGTAATTCGTGACTTAACTTCCAACTTAATTTTCGGGCCCGACATCGGTCCAATCCAATCGACCCAATATATGGCCCTGGCCTGTTTTGAGCCTACTATGCACGTGCCACTTGCGCGCTATCAAATTGATCTCTCTTGTGCCCCCAATTCATCCATGAATTAATTGATTTAATTTATTATTTTTTAATTAAATCTTGGTCCCGAACTTGTCCAAACTTGGCCCAACGCCGAACCCAGTTTAGTGTGGGCCCTGTCATGACTGCCCATACACCCCACTGGTGTTTTCCCATTTTTGCCTACTCAAAAATATAATTATTTTATTTTATATTATTATCTCTTTCTCTCTCTATGTATATATACCTACATGTATACATGTGTTATATCTCTCCTCTCATTCATGTACACACACACAAGAAATTTCCCCCTACACTATCAGCCGACCTTCCCCACCCTCTCTCTAAAACATCACCCTCTCTCTCTAAAAATATCCCTAATTCTCTCTCTTGTATATATATATATATATATATATATATATATATATATATATATATATATATATATATATATACACACACACACACACACACATATATATATATATATATATATATATATATATATATATATATATATTATACTCACCCTCTCTCTCCATATTTGAATATCTCTCACCTCACTTTCTCTCTCCCCTCTCCCATCAGCACCCCCATACCCGAGCAGCACCCCCTCCCTCTATTCTCTCTCTACTCCCTATAATATCTCTCTCTATCTCTCTAAATATCCCACACTCTTTACATATATATTATATACACACACACTCAATTATACACATTAATCTCTCTCTCTTCCCTTAGCCACACACACCACCCCTCACTCCCTCTCCTTCAGCCGACAGGACCCCCCCCCCCAATCATTTCTTCTTCATATTTCTCTTCTCCTTCTTCATTCATTTACACTACCATCACCATTCCATTTCAAAATCAACACCATCACCACCATGAAACCACCACCTCCACCACCTCTTCTCATCTCCTCCTCCTTCCCCCTTGGTGGGCTGCCACTGCCGCCGCCTGGCTGCGCCACCGTGCGCTCCGCCGCGCGCGCCACCGCGGGCAGCAGCCGCAGCAGTGCAGCGCAGCAGCAGCTGCAGCAAGGGACAGCAGCCCCCGCGCCCCCTGGCCGGCAGTTCATCGCCGCGTGGCCGGCCACCCAAGGCTGGGCGACCCCGGCGAGCACCCCCGTGCCGCCTCCGTCGTCCCCGACGTGAAGAACGGGCTATTCGTGCGTTTCGCACGGGTTTCCGCCGTGACGCGCGCGGGAACGGAACACAGAATTCGCGCTCGAACCAGCAACTTTGCACATATTTTCTGGGAGATTCGACCGTTGGATCGGCGATTTCTTCGCTCTGTCTCAATCTCGGTATATACCCCTTCATCCCTCTCAATTTTCATCCGTTAATTTTGTCGTTTGATACATCAAAACCGGCCACCAAGTTGACATTTTAATTGTACTATTTTTGGACAGTTTCGCGACGCCGACTTCGCGGGTTCGTATCTTCGTCGTCGCAGCTCCGTTTTGCGCGCCACCAGTTCCGGTGCACAGTTGGTATAACCCTCTTCCTGCCCCCTTTAGATTTCATTTCAGTTTGAGCTTGTTAGTTCGGTCGAATTCGATGCCAAAGTTGGTCGTTCGAATTCTTTAATTTGCACTAGTTAAATTCCATTTTTGAACCCGGGACTCCGGATTCAATTTCTGACACCACCAGTAGACTCGTGGCGTCGTTCTGGCATGTTTTCATATAAAGTTTGCTTGATTTGAAGAACGTGGGCCCTGGCACGCATTTCGGTGCAAAGCGGGTCCCACTTTCTGGGTCAACGGGTTATTTTGAGTTCGGCTCATCGGAATCCAATTCCGGATATACCGTTGAGTTCGTATCGTCATTCTGGACTCGTTGACATATAATTTGCTGAGTTTTGAGGACATTGGCTCCGACACGCTTTTACGTGCAAATCGGTTTCCAATGTCCTGGTCAACGGACCAATTTGAGATCGGGTCAACGGAATCCAATTCTGGATATACCGTTGGGTTCGTATCGTCATTCTGGATTCGTGGACATATAATTTGTTAGATTTTGTGCACTTTTATTTTGACACGTTTTTCGGTGCAAAGTATGTCCAACGGCGGACATCATTTTGGCCCGAAATTATCGTTTTGCCCCTGTGTCCAAATTAGACTTTTGGACAGGCTATTCTAGCTGATTTGACCATTCTGGACACGTTGGTGATGTTAGTTTTATCATCCGACATCATCTGTAGGTTTTTACCCTATTATTATAATCCTTCTCCTTTGTGGTATTTTAAGATCTATCGATTTCAGTGATTTCCCAATCACTGAAATTGAATGTGTTGACCCTGTAGATGTTTATAGAGACTATCCTTGACCCTGTTTGACCATGGTTGACTGCTTTGACTGAACGTCGAAGTAGAGTCAACATTTGACCTAGTTTAGACTAGTTTTGACCTAGAGTTGACCAGTTGACCAAAAGTCAACTGTAAGTCAACCATTGACCCAGTTTGACCTAGTTTGACTTGGTTTGACTTATTGTGGCCTAGTTTGACTTAGTTGACTGAGTCTGACCTAGATTGCGTAGCTTATACTATAGAATCAAGCCTAACACTGTTGAACCCTAATTAGTTTATATATATCTTATCTTTAGGTCTGTGGCATCACTCTGAGCATCGACCCCATTGACAGCTCAGGACCGCAGGCGAGTACATTCACTGATAGTTTTCATTGTCTTGATATCTGCTATATCCGATTCAGTCGTAGTGTCTTATTTGATTCCCAGTCACGATAGTTCACGGACTAGTATATACCGGATTCCTGTCATGAGATGTCATTCTTGGATTTTCTTGGGATACTGGTACTTGCTCAATCTTGTTCTTGTACTTGTATTGACACCGATTCCTGAGAAGGAGTAGCTACCTTCTTAGGGAATCTCATGCCATGACGTGTTATGTCCGGATCCGTATACTACTCGGGGATGGGGAATATTATAGATAGTGTGATCAATGCCCACCTTGAGTTACTACTTGTATCATAGCTATACCCTCACCTCACGATGGGTATAGCCTGACCTGTGCTACTACTTGCTCCATAGCTTACCATCCCGGCCGGACCGAGTCCACGCACTTGTAGCCGGTCGGCTGGAAGCCTGATCTTGACCCATACCGATCACATTATGCTATAATATTCGAGGCACATTTTATATTTACTTTATCTTATCATATATCATGTTCTGTTCTACATTCAGTACTTTCTTACCATGCTATGATATTCAGATTACTCACATGTTCTACATGCCATTATATTGTACCTTGATTGGAGACTAAGCTCTGTTCGGGAGAAGAGTTACAACCCCGGTCCTTGTTTGGTTTAAGGGTTGTAACTCAGCTTCCGAACGGTTCCCAAGTCTTCATATATCTTTGTCTTGTAGTTCATTATACTGTCTCTTATAGAATTTGTCAATTCACATGGAACTGCTGTTAGTGCTTGTACTTGCTCATTTTCCTGACAGGATACCGTTGATAATATTTTAGGAGTTGTTATACCATTAGTGGACATCATGATGTTGCTAGCTGGGGTGGATCTCACTATTCTTCTATGTGAGTTGTCTGGGAGTTATCCTTAGTTAGTCTTGTTGTTCCTTCTTTATTTTTTTCTGTCTTATGATTCCTTCTAGTAGTTTCTAGTTGTTCTTGTGCTTTAGTTATCTTTCTTGTCTTATCTTCCCTAGCTGTTGTGATGTGACTAGAGTATATTTATAGTTATAGGCCTTCTAGACGTAGTGTATATTTATTGGGTACTAGACAGCGTTCTACCGTCGATACTGCGGCGTAGGCTGGGCGTCGTCTACGTATTCGTACCCGTATATCCGGGTGCGGGTCGTGACACGGCCCAACCGCGACACCTATGCGGCTCAACTGCGACATGTGCCTCATGCGGCCCAACCGTGACATCTATGCGGCTCAACTGCGACATGCGATTCATGCGGCCCAACCGCGACATCTATGTTGCTCAACTGCGACATGCGGTTCATGTGGCCCAACCGCGACATCTATGCGGCTCAACTGCGACATGTGCCTCATGCGGCCCAACAGCGACATCTATGCGGCTCAACTGCGACATGTGCCTCATGCTGCAGATGAACATAGAAGTTTGACCAAAATTGTTTTGGCCATAACTTCCTCAAAATAAATCAGAATCTAACTTTTCAAAAGCCAAACTTTGGTAGAATTAAATTCTCTACAACATGGAACCACTTATTTTCGAAAATAACAAAGTTTGATAGATCAAAACCATAAAATCTATATGAAAACCAAAACTTAAAACTTAGATCTACACCCAACCATCCATGAAAATCAAGAACTTCAAGACCTAAACTTGTAGAGGATGAGAAGATGAACAACATAGACTAAAAATAAATGGAGATGCATAAAATCCCTCATGGTATGCAAGATGTACTTGCCTCTCCAAATGGGTGGGTGGGAGAGTAATGGAGGAAGAAGAAGAGTAATGGTGAAGTGAATGAAGAGAGAGAAAGGGGATGAGCTTTAAATGAAGGGGTAGTGGTAGGTGAGGGTTTATTTCGGTTCATGATGAACCAACATAATTAAACCAATCCAAGCCGAACCTAAAGCAAGTATAAAAGCAAAAATAAAATTGCAAAAAATTAATTAACATGAAATTAAAAAAATTTGAGTACAGAATAATACATGATAAATATTAAATAAATACGTATTCTGGGAACGGGAAGTGACAACCATGTCTCAGGCTATGCGCCCACCTTTCGGGGGAGTTAGTCTTGGGCGCATGGAACTTCACTGGCTGGGCGCATAAAGTTGTACTGATTGGGCGCATGAAGCTTCGTTGGCTGGGCGCATGGAGTTGTACTGACTGGGTGCATGAAGCTTCGTTGGCTGGGCGCATGGAGCTCCACTGACTGGGCGCATGGGGCTTCACTGACTTGGGCGCATGGAGCTATACTGACTTGGGCGCATGGGGCTTCATTGCTGAAAAATTTTCATGCTTCGACAAGACCTCCGTCAAAGTTTTCGATACTTGAACATTATTCGAAATACTTTGAAAGAAGCATGGATCGTCTTCTTGTGAGGCAACGGGCGCATAGCACGGCTCTCTCCTGGGGCGCATAGTGCTCGGCCAGTCTGTTGGAGAGATACGACTGTTGAGATTTTCTCGAAATTCGAACTGACAGATTTATCGAAACATAATTTGAAACGGTCCATCCATCATACGTCGTCCATGTCAGCAAGGGACAGTCGCATAGTAAGAAGAGAGCTGATCCTTCACGTGGGCGCATAGGCTGTAGTGGGCGCATACAACACAATGGGCGCATACAGCAGGTGGGGGCATAGTATAGCCCGTGCCTATAAATAGACCCTTGGAGGAGAGAGAAAGTTTATTATTCCTTTCTCTTTGAATTTTTCAGAAAAACTCTTTTTCTTCTTTCTTTAAGAACCATGTCTGCCAAGGTCGCTAAGAGATCCGCGAAGGGCAAGGGGCTGCGCCGAGTGACTCTCCCCCTGCGGCAGCGTCTTCAGCAGTCCAGGACCCGATTCTGGGTGAGGACATGCTTCAAAAAACAAAGTCTCGAACGTTAATTTGCGACGCTCAGACTTTTCTTCTGTCCGGGCGCTTGCGCCTAAGGCAACATACTTCTGTGAGCATTACTATGCGCCCACAGAAGTCATACGTCAACACTGTGGTGTGCCATGCGCCCAAGTACTGCCACGTTTATGCGCCCTTTAAGCAGTGGCATGTTATGCGCCCACGCACTGTCTAAGTGTTATGCGCCCACATGTCTTGCTTTGGGCGCATATCCCTTTGGGCGCATAGCCCTTTTGGGCGCATAGGAGTCTTCAGGACTTAGCTTTTTTTGTAGTTTTCTAAGTCTTTCTTTCTGCCTGTTTTTGTAGGGGTCTGGCTAGCAAATTTCTCCAGGACTGGCATCGACGATTCTGGGCACGGTGAAGATGCAACACTTGACGTACACATCAGAGAGCTCAGGACTCTTCGTGTTTTAGAAGGGTTCTGGCTAGCAAATTCCTCCAGGACCGACATCGGCGACTCTGAGCATGGTGAAGATGCAATATCTGACGCACACATCAGAGAGCTCAGGACTCTTCGTGTTTTAGAAGGGTTCTGGCTAGAAAATTCCTCCAGGACCGGCGTCGGCAATTCTGAGCATGGTGAAGATTTAATATTTGACGCACACATCAGAGAGCTCAGGACTCTTCGTATTTTGGAAGGATTTTCCTCAGATGGTAGGAAGAGCCTTTATACATCGAAAAGTCGGACGGTAGTTGGGCGTCATCGTGAAAGTTCTGCTTTCACGGTTCTTCAAGTAGGCAAAAGCAACACTGGAGATGTTGTTTTGAAGGTATGGTCTCTTGGAGAAATGGGCCTATGACACCCGTAATATGGAGGAGAGGAGGTCACAATTTTTAGATGTTTTAGCATGCTATATTTGCCCTCCTCTGTGTATCTTCTTGAAGGTTCAACAACCTTGTTCGCTTGCTCAGCAGTAAAACATGACCTCCTTCGAGGGCCACAAAACCACTTTTCGATGAAAGCGTGGTGCTGCCAAGCTGATCAAGCTATGTGTTGCCGATGAGTAGCAGATTTTTCCTTCTCTTTGACATCAATGTAATCTTTTACTTCTTATCCAGATGAAGAGATGAAGAACTTTTTATTTTGCTCATGAAATATAGTCCTGTGAATGTAGCTGATTTTGAATAAACAGAGTACATTCGCTCCACACTTTGCTTGTAATATCTGTGGTGATTGTGTTGGAGAGCCAATCAATGGTGCAAAGGGTATCCTGCTAGGGGAGATCCCACCCTCCTTTTTGTTTGCTTGAATCCACCGTCCTTCTGTACGCTGGCGGTGCGGGTAATAGTTTTGAAATAAAAACCCAACGACGGTAATATGAATGTGATAGGCTTTACGGTCTTGACACCATGCCTTTAATCCCGGATTGGGTATAGGTGTCGAGCCGGAAGACTATCGGTATCAGAGGTAGTATAAACGTGACACATGATAATCAGGAGTGGTTTTGTGAAATGTCGATGCTAGAGGTAATGTGTGTCACGCCCCGATCCCGCAGAGTCCTTTTCGTCCTCGCTTCGGGCTCTTTGGGATCGTTCATCCTCGCTAAGGCGTGATGCCATGCAAGCCTAAGTTGCGCTTGCACAAGGCCGAGACCTGGAACAAGACAAGATAGACAAGGTTGACAATACGCAGCGGAACGTATCGCAGATAATTGAAGCAGCAGCGGACATATTTTAGAATACAAGCATTGAACACAATGGTAACAAGAAACAATTCTCTTTATTGATTTCATTTGAACAGATTACAAGCTCTCGATTCTCTCAGATACAATGTTACATTCTCTCAGAACTTTACAGATTACAATGATCCCGTTCTAATACATTACATCCTTTTATATACAAAACCAAACTCTTACAGCAGATGTCATCTCTTGGCATCTCTTCTGATTTCTGGCTCCTGAGGATGAGGCACAGGCTATCGCTTCGGACTATCCTTCTCGATGCATAGTGCACCTGCATGCAGACTGATGGTGGGTCAGTATATCAGCATACTGGTGAATTGTGGACAAAGAGCTACATTTGTCTGAAACGATCACTGTTCAATTAGTGAGAAAACGTTTCTTGTGATGTGATCTTGCTAGTTTTACCTAGATTCATTCCATGCATACAGAGTCAGTTTATATATCTTTTGAAAACACATCTTTGAAAAGCCACAGTTCATATCATTTCAAGCATACAAGGGACTATTCAATTCTAGCATGATGACTATTCATTTGTGCAGTGCGCAGCGTGTTTCATGAGCATATCATTTTATTAGGGACAACATCTTTAGCATTCTCTTCTCTTGTTCAAGCAAACTTAGGGTCAGATTACAAGCATGATGTTACATCTTTTCTTTTAGTGGAACATAGTATTTCTTGGTAACAGATTAATCTCTGCAAGCATTTATATCAGAACTTAAGCAACACATGTATATCACTTTTTAGTGACTCTTACCATAGCCGACCGTCGATTCCTGCACAAGACAAGGATTAGCATAAACATTATAAAACCAACATTGTCATTCCCTGTCCGTCTCTGCATGGTTAGCTCTTAGCAAAATATTCTTTTGACTATTATCAATATGCAGCATGACAATAACTTAGCAAAACATTCTTTTAACTCTTATCAATATGCAGCATGACAATAACTCTTGTGGTCCATGGGCAATACCCATATTAGCAGTCGGAACTTCTTGTCCAACTACTAACAGACTGACACTCCCTCTTAACTGCGGGGACTTCTAGCCCCAGGTGTCCTATTCTCTCCTAGGCCGATCGACTCCGGGCGTCCCCAGAATCGTCGAGAGACTACCACTTGTGCACAAGCCGTCTAGACCAATGCAAATGCAACTATCATATAAAACAATCATGCATCAATCAAGTAACTTGCAAACATATTCATCTTCTTCTTTTCATGCCTTTGCAGATATACGACACGTTCAATTCGTGCCTTTATTTTATTCAGGTCAACATATACAAGTCCGTCTGTACATGTCTATAATTCTCAAGCATACTTAGCAGCAAGCAATGATCAAGCATTCAATTCGATTCATTTGTTTTCTATTATCCTATCAAGCATGACAAGCATCATTTCAGTTCTTATTAGCAGGCAACGAGTCTTCTTATTAGCATGCAGATTAATTCTTTCTTTAGCATACAGGTTCTCTTAATCAAGGCAACGTTCATTTCTTAGCAAGGCAACATGTGATTTCTTTTAAAGCATACTCGATGATTTACCATCTTGTTATTAACAAAAGCATTCAATCAAAAATTCAGATTCTTAAGGCGTAAGCGAATCAGCAAATGAGACTTCATCCACTCACCCAGATCAATCGTCTTCTGTTGCAGAGCCAACAATTCGATCTTTCTGTTTATCTAGTGCCTTCGCGGAGCGGGGCACTACAATGTGGACGTAGCAAGGATATTTCTGGTGGGTATTTCGCTGGAGAATTTTTGTGTGGACCTATTATCCGTTTTATATTCGAATGATTCGAACATAGATAATAAGTTGAATGAAGCTGCTAGTAGAAGTAATATAGACGTAATAGCAGAGGATGTTCTATATCTGACCAGAGGTAATATGGACGTGGAAAGATACATAACATCAAGTAGGAGTGGATAGTTCAAAGGTAGTAGGGACGTGACTATCCTTGATGAATGCTTTGCTCAGAGGTTATGTGGATGTGGCAAAACATAATCATTTCACTGGAGAAATAATTATCAGAAAATAATTCAGAGGTAATAGGGACGTTGTCACGCCCCGACCCGGAATCACCCGAATCTTCATCCTCGCATGGGGCGTGATGCCGCACAAGCCTGGAGTTGCGCTCGTGCAAGGCAAGATGACAAGTTCTCAAATGGTTATCTTTGAGTTGAACATTTACAACGAAAGGAAAACAGAGTATACGAAACGATTCTCTTTATTGATATTCGAAATCAGGTTACAAAGGCTTTCGATAGCCCAACAGAATTTTCCAGATTGGCTACAACACTCAAGTTCTCTCTTGCCCACAAAGGATTTCACCGTTCCATACATCATGCCTTCTATATCTCGGCCGCATCAATCCTGTTGTATATCCGAGCGTCAATGCGATCGCACACTTCAATACGCTTCGGCATTCCAAGCCTCAACGCGTTCAAGCGAAGCTCCGCCGCGAGCAGACCAATCCCGGAACCTGCTAGCAAACTAGTGGAGGATTAATACTTTCGTCCTCGCTGTACTGATCAAAAACCCCCTTAACAAACCGACATTTAGTATTGTATTGATTCATGCAAACATACAATTTAGTTCTCTTTCTATGTTCTCCTTAGGATGAGTTCATAGCATATTCGAAGACTGTAAAGCATGACAAGCATGTTATTCAATTCGCATAAGTAAACATGCAAGCAATCTCGTGTTTGATTCGTGGCACAACTTAGCAATATCGACGCACTCGCCCTTGCACCGACGCAAGGTGAATACGCCTATCCATTTTTCCCTGTCATGTCTATTCGGATCCATCCATGCAGGATATACGTATACCTTGCACTTCCAAACCCGTCGCCCTTAACTATATGAAGGTCACTAGCTTTCCGGGCTAGAATGGACTTACATTTATCGAATCGAAACATAAGACGATGTTAACTCTGTGCGGTTGCTAACCAACATCAGAGGCCATCGAAATAATCGCAGCAAGTGGCTTATCACATTCACCAGAAGGTCGCTACCCTTCTAAATGAAGTGTCCCAACAATACCGAAAATGAATCCCTCCTAGGCCGAACGGTCCCAGCGCCCTGGCGCGCCGCGTTCGAGGGAATACCCATGCACGGGCTTTTATATCTTTAAGTTCATTTGACCATGCAACGAATCTTATCTTTCATACAACCAAGCAAGTTCGCTTATCTCTATTTCAATTGGCACAACGCCCGAATGTCCTCAACGAACGCCCGAAGGCCGCGAACATTTTGAAGGCACCATGCTGCCTTATCATTTCGTATTTCTTTCGTTAACTTTCTATGTTCTTACATCTCATACTTCGTTTCAATGTTTCAATGGCATCATGCCTCAATTCAATGCTCGTCAACCGAACGACCCGAAGGTCCCGAACCCCTTTCGAGGCATTATGTCATATCCGACAGTTCCGCCACATTCATGCCACAACTGTATTCTTTCGTAACGAAGCCATCTTTTTATTATCTCATGCACGAAGGCACGTTTCGACCATATTTCTGATGTTCTATGACTTAGCATTCAATGTCTGTGGCTTGCGTGCTAGGGCGCTCGCCTATTGTCTTTCAATGTTCTAGCCGTTCTAACTCGTGCGCAAAGGCACGGTATGGTTTGTGCACTAAGGCACTCGCCGAGTACAGTTATCCCATGTTCTTGCGGCTTGTGCACCGAGGCGCTCGCCTTAGCGATATTCAATGTTCCGTAGCGACTCGTACAATTATTGTATAATTCATTTCAATTATTCTATCTTAGTGTTCGACATGCACTATATTTATATCTCTATCGAGCCACGACTGTGGCGTTGATAGGTTAACTCAGCAATCAATGATATGTATTTTACTTAAGCATGACGGAGTAGGAAAGAGAGTTAATGTCCCCCCACCTTGAATCGATATGCCTTGTCGTTTTGCCGAGCCGTTGCGGCTCGATTTCATAACTTTATTGCACGGGCAACTCTCCTGACTTAGCCATTCGAGCACTTCGCGCTTCATTGAATTATACGTTCGATTTGGGCTTACCGTGCCAACGCCTCAGTCCGTCGCAAGGTGACGATTTGCTTTCGCGGACCCCTTACTGAATAAGGCAAAAGATCGACCTCTAACATTTCAGCGTAAATGTATAGCCTGCACATGAAACCAACTAAAATCAATACTTGCATCGATTCAGACTTGCGCCTTGGTCGATTCGATTTCTTAGAATCTTCGAGCCGTCTCAACGCACTTATCCTTGGAGGCAACGCGGCGCTTCGCATCGATTCACTCGATGCATTCTTTGGAACAAGGCAACTCTTCGCATCGACTTAGTTCTATGCATTGCTCGGGACAACTTAACACTTTGTATCGATTCGCATCGATACGTAATCGGGTCAACGCAACTCTTCGAGTCAACGACTCAGCATAATGCACCGTGCGGAGCGGGGCATTACAGACGTGACTTGTTTTCGTCAATCGGAGTCAAAAACGGAAATGATTCCACTGGGGAAATATTTAGTGGACCTATTATCCAGGGCGTATTAAAGACTCTTGAAATACGGATAATAGTTAGATATATATATATATATATATATTGAATCATATAAACATTGCACTGTATATTTATATGACTGGCCACATGTGAACAAAAAAAAGGTTACACATAGTATTTCTTCATGAACTTACCGTTGATAGGCATCATGAGCAAGTCACCGTCGGTCTTGGTTAGCCGGTACGCACCGTTGGAATACACTGATTCTATGACGAAAGGACCTTCCCATTTAGGCTAGAATTTTTTTTTTTTTTGTGCGTCATGACCATCAGTCTTCTAACCGCTAGGACAATATCACCAACTTGGAAGATCCTTTCCTTTACTTTTTTATTGAAGGCTCTGGAAAGGCGTGCTTGGTATAGCTCAATGTGCTGCTGAGCTAATAAACATTTTTCGTCTAGCACTTCGAGCTCCTGGAGTCGCAGACGATAGCTTTCTTCAGTAGTCAGCTCGCTGGCTAAAGCTACTCGAAGAGAAGGAATCTGGATTTCTAGGAGAAGAACTGCTTCGCTCCCATAAACCAGAGAGAATGGCGTACTGCCTGTTGGAGTCCGTACCGTTGTGCGATAAGCCCATAGGCATTTACCGAGCTTCTCGTTCCAATCGCGCTTGTTTGAAGACACGAACTTCTTGAGAAGTTTTATGATAGTTTTGTTGAAGGCTTCTGCTAGTCCATTAGCCGCTGGATTGTAGGCAGTAGAGGCTATGTTCTAGATTCGATTATTATCGCAGAACCGATAGAAAGCATGGCTTGCGAACTGTGGACCATTATCATGGATGATCCTGCGAGGTAGGCCGAAGCAGTAGATGACGTGATGTTTGATGAAACTGATCACGTTTGACGTCTTCACTTCGCTGAGCGGTATAGCTTCCGCCCGTTTGGAGAAGTAATCGGTTATAGCTAAGATGAACCGATGTCCTTTGGAGGATGGCGGTGTCACACCCCAGAACCAGAATACCAGAGAGCGGGAGAATAACTCAGCCAGCTACGTATTACGGGTAGATGAATACCGTATAATACGATCAATGCTGTCTAACCGACGAGGGGGTGCATACTATATGAAAGTCTCACTAGGGTTACTCGACATCTATTGTCTCAATCATTCAATCAAGAAGCAGTAATAAAGAACATGTAAGATAAAGCAGTAATGTATCCCAAACGCTCAGTCAAAATATTCTTGAGGTCTGGCGGTACAAAATATAGCCAGATGGTATAGCAAGGTATACACAATCGTTATCAGCTGCAGTCTGACTTAGTTACAATTATGTAAAGGTAAGTGCAAGACAGTCCGACTAACATGTCGGTGCCAAGTGGCGAAATGTAAAGTAAGTAGCAAAACGAGCAGGAAAGTAAAGAACCCACTCGCGTCCTCCTGCGATCATCCCTCTAGAATTGACCATCTTGGAGGTAGAAGTAAGTTGAGTCATCGGGAACTGGCTCTAAATATGGCCATGCAAAACCAGAGAGGTTAGACCTCTAATAGCAAGTACCACAAGAAAGTACAATATGAGAACTAAAACCAGTGATAAGAGTTAAGAATATAATAATAAGTCTCCACTTGCTACTGGGATTCACACAACATCATGACACTTCAAACCAACTTTCCAACCAAACAAGGATAGAAGTTGATCCGTCATGTCCTGACATTTTGATCATCTCAGTAGTTAACATAGTAGGTACAATACACAAATAAATCAATTTAAACGGTCATGCAACTACTACGGCTTGCTAACTGTAAGTTCCAAGTTGCCCTGAAAATATGCAATAAGGATTCCTCAGTTCTTACTATGTACAAGCAAGGCTAGTCTACCCAATAATTAATTGCGTCAATCATGAATTAGACGAGTCCCAGCGGGACGCCCGTCATCAGTATACAGTAAATAAATATAAGTAGATACCCCGATTTGCAGTAACTGCCGGCATATCGGGGCACTAATTGTCCCAAGGATGGCTGTCATGTAAGAACTCGGAAATCCATTCTCTCCATTCAATCGTTATTTTATTTGACTTAGTAGTCCCTATGTTAATTGAAATTCCATGCCGTGGATCATGGTCATTCAGAATGAATACTTTCGTACAAAGTACGATAAGTACAACTCTACAACGATGCCCGTGCGGTTAGGTTGTAGGTCTTACATAGCGTAATACAACAATCAAGCCTAGCCACGGAATAATTATGCCTTGACTGTAAAGTACATATGCCGCTTTTGTAGAAAATCGGTTGAAGCCTGCACGTGTCCATATGCCAATGTTCGGGATCGGCTAGTCGATTGCAATGGTTCATAGTTAATATGAACGTGTCTCATTCAATTTCAATAAGACGACTAGCCAGCCTCTTAGTTCCAACTAAGAACGCATGATCAATTATTTAGTCAAGGTAACAATCAATGTCAATTCGTGCCAAGGCATGAAAGTCAAACTAGTATTTAGTATGGTCGAGTCTATAACTCTCAGGGTTAAGTTCCAGTCATTCTGGGCATCCATAAACCAATCGAGACACAGGGCACATTCCACACAACAATATGTATTAAAATATTAACATATCATGATTTTATCGAGTTCATGCAAAAAGGCGTAAGGATATATAAGAGATGCCATGTACGTCCAAGGAGTACATTCAATAAAAATATGTCAAGCCAGAAGAGTACGCCCGATGAAATACGCGTAAAGGAGATTTACGCATGAGAGAAGTTTACGCGTGAAGGAATAAAGTTTGCACGTAAAGGAGTACGCTCCAAATAAAGGAACAAAGTTGCGCGTAAAACTCGTCTTACGCTAAGCCAGAAGAGTACGCGTAAATAATAAAGTTACGCGTAAAACTTGTATGCGTAAAGAGTCCAAGTTTTACGCATGAATCTTGTATGCGTAAAGAATAATCGTTACGCGTAAAACAATGAACGCGTAAAGGAATCATTACGCGTAAAACAATGTACGCGTAAAGGAATCGTTACGCGTAAAACAATGTACGCGTAAAGGAATCGTTACGCGTAAAACAATGTACGCGTAAAGAATACACCAAGCCAGAGTAGACTTGCGTAAACCGAATTCACGCTGACACGAATGAACGTGGGCATAGAGCTTGATATTACGCGGGCACGTATAAACGTGTGCGTAGAGCCTGATATTACGCGAGCACGTATAAACGTATGCGTAGAGAACCTCCGGAACTCCAATTCTATGAACTTCAATCTGAGCGAAAAAATAGGAGTTCCACGGATCGAAAGGGGTTATAACACAAATCTCACAATCTGGAACGAACGAAACTTGAAAATAAGGAAGTTTGATAGATCAAAACCCACAAAATCCGAAAAATGACAATTTCTAGATCTACTAAAAATGAAACTTCAAAATACAAAATGCCAAGTTCTAAACTATCTTAGGATCATGAGAGAAAGATAAATGAACCATAAAAATATGGATTCTTATGTGGAGCAAGATGTACTTGCCTATGAGTTTGGTAGGTGGAGAGAGTTATGAGGAAGAAGAAGAGTAAATGAGAATGAAGAAGTAATGAAGAGAGAGAAAGGATTGGGCTTTAAATGGAATGAGGGGGTGGTGAGTTGGGTTCGGTTCATGATGAACCATCAAAATTTCGGAAACAAACCAACCCAAGTCGAACCCAAGAGCAAAACTAAAGCAGAAAATAAAATACAGAAAAATAATTAGCTTAAAATTAAAGAAATTAAATACAGAACAAATTCATGATAAATAATAAATAAATACATTCAAGCAGTACACGTATTAAAATATATATTCTGGGAACGGGGAGTGACAGGTGGGCTGATTGGTCCTATGACGTCCATGCCCCAGGCTTCAAACGGCCAAGATGCTGCCATCGGATGTAGAAACTCCGAAGGTTGATGAATGAAGTCGGCATGAAACTGACAAGCTCTACACTTTTTTGCATATTCAACAACATATGCTATCATTGTGGACCAGTAATAACCCATTCTTTTAAGGCGATCTTGTAATTTGGGGCCTGGTTGATCGATGTGCACCACAAACTCCATCGTGCGCCTCCCGGAGTGCATGTTTGGCTTCTGTGTCTGATAAGCATCGTAACAGTAGCCCGTCGTAAGAGCGTCGGTACAACATCTTGGTAGCTGTGTCGTAGTAAAATCTGAGGGATCGCCGTTGGATGGAGCTTCACTAACTTGGGCGCATGGAGCTATACTTGTAGCGCCCCGCTTTCGATAGGCGACGAAACTTCATAATATGCTAGCGCCGAGTCAGATCGGCCGGGAACTTAGATGGCCATCTAACTCGATCGCTAAGCTTGGTAAACGATAACGCCTTGCGGCATCGATTCAATTCGATTTGGACGGAAGATACGAGAATCGATCCAACTAATGGAACGACTTCTGTTGGAACAAGTCCTAGATGCAGCGGGCTGCGTCTCGACGCGCGAGCTCTCTATAAGAGTCCCTTCGACGGGACCGGACCGCTGTATGGTTTTCTTGGAGCTTTGCCGCTGGGCTTGATTGAAGTGCTTTCGCGTCGTTTTCAAGGATACAATTACAAATTTCGATGCAAGGGGAAAAGAAGGAAATCTAACAAAGTGTTGATGCATTGCAGGAGCTCGCGTAACTAAGGATTGACGTTGCGTAGCGCTTCGACGACCTGTACGAAGCCAAGTAATCGGTGGGTGATTCGACCTTCTTTTCTATTCTGTCCCGCAAACTTAATTCCTTGCTTCGAATCCATTCAAATCGAACGATGCCAAGTTAATTGCATGCCAATCCACTAAGTCAAGAACTCGGGAAAAACGTATCGATTTACAAATACAAGTTTTTCACATAAACCAAAAAGTTTAAGGTTTACAGAAAAAGATAGACTATTTCAAGTGCTGCAAAATATTATGAAACGTTGAACATGGGTTTTGATGCCTCGGACAATTTGGTGCCTACGGGACGCTAAATCGAGTGTATAGCTTCGGGAAAAATGAATCGATGCATGAGTTGCCATAAATGATAATGTCGTTGAATACTGTCCGCGCTATACAAAACGGTTTGCATGCATTAAACTGTTCGCACATAGGCATGGTCATGGACAGCTTGTGCACAAGTTCGATTCCTCGAAACGGTATCCGGGGCATCGAAACCGATTCGACCTAGGGGGAATAATTTATCGTGCTTCGGCGCGATGCATGCGGGACCTTCAGTAAGGCTTGCAACCTAGGCTGAAAGGGTAGCGTCGCATGCCAACTTCGATTAAGTCCCTCGTGGTGCGTAGCACCAATGACCGCATATAAGATAGTTTCATGCTCATCTATTGTCTTATGCAGGATAAATATTATCTATGTTTTCATGCAGGGACGAGCACGGCCGTGGTAAGAAATATGAAAACTGCGATGTTATACTGTATGCTTTATTACTCAAAGACGGCTATCGAATATGAACTGAATTCATTTAGTTCTAATAGAAAGACAACTCTAAAGCATGCCTATCCTAACAAATCAGAGTCGGTTTAGACGAGTTGGTTCGTCTCGTCCACTTAGCAAGTGTGCTAATCACCTCCCCCAATTTCCCCAGGTGCGGCGGGCGCTCTAACCTAAAACGAAACTGACGGAGAGGCGTTTTGAAGCTCTTCCTATGCTGAAGTATTTTGAAGCCAATTCAAATCGACGGCTTATATATAAAGGGGCGAATGTATGGGACGGTAAGCGTAGTTCAGGCAACTTGTCGAATGTATTTTCTTTCTGTTTTCAATCAATGTAGCCGCAACGGCATCCAATGTAAATTACGACTTGCACTTCGTTGCAAGCTATGAATGAAAAGCATTTCTATCTTCCTATACTGCGTCTTATATTCTGATGTGATTTGTGAAGTTTCGACTTGGCGTATTGTAGTGCCCCGTCCCGCAAAGTCAATCGGAGGAATCCAAATGTCGACGGCGTTCGGACTTGGCCTTACAACGGCGACTCGAAGACATCGCTCAGGTGGGGTAGTTTCGGTGAACTTGCTTCATCTCTGCCTTCACTTAATAATTCGTGTGGTTTCAACTTGCACAAGTAGGCTAATATAAAAGCTACGAACGCACCTAGCTAAGGGAATAATCCCGACCCGTCGGAATATCTTAGAACATGGAAAATGGTCCCACGGTCTCAATAGAAGTCGGCTCAGCGTGCTTTAAAATGACACTTGGTCCTTCGTCCCGCGGCTTGAGAGAGAGAAAGTTGGTATTCGACACAAACGATGAGTTAGCCTAAGTCATAGACATCGCCCGCGTAAATGCTCGATAAAGCATGCACGTTTCCACTGCGCAAGGCTTGGCATAGCCTTGGCTCGTCCCTCGGGTTAAGTTGTAGGCTTGAGTAAGTTAGGCAAAGTTATGCCGATCGACCTAAGTCATTCCAAGTGCCGTCCCGCTCGTTCTGCGGTTGTCAAGTCAAATAGTCCCACTATCTCAAGGGCCGTCATATAACGTATGACTTGGGTGATAGCGTCGCGTAAGACGGAAGTCCGTTACAGGCACGAGCTACGGTTGGCACGATGTAAAGTTAGCCACGGCCCATGGCACTTAAGGAATACATTTTGTTCAAGTTAAGTTGGAAGACTACGTAGTAGTCGTTCCCTCGAGTTCAAAGAAGTTCGAGGCGGTCCCTCGGTTGGGAGCCTCGCGTTCCTATCCACGTTAAGGTGTTTCGAGGCGGTCCCTCGGTTGGGAGCCTCGCGTTCCTATCCACGTTAAGGTGTTTCGAGGCGGTCCCTCGGTTGGGAGTCTCGCGTTCCTATCCACGTTAAGGTGTTTCGAGGCGGTCCCTCGGTTGGGAGCCTCGCGTTCCTATCCACGTTAAGGTATTTCGAGGCGGTCCCTCGGTTGGGAGTCTCGCGTTCCTATCCACGTTAAGGTGCTTCGAGGCGGTCCCTCGGTTGGGAGTCTCGCGGTCCTATCCACGTTAAGAAGTTCGAGGCGTTCCCTCGGTTGGGAGTCTCACGGCCCCGATGCACGTAATGCAAAGGGTGGTTCGGAGCACAAGTTGCTAAGTATAGTTCCAGTCGTACCAACAAATTAAGCCATGCATTTACGTGAGTTTAGATGTCTCGTAGGTGCGTGGTCATTGGACACCTTGTCGACAAAGATTTCTGCCTAGACTGGTTATACGTCGGGGCACCGGGCCCAGTCATCCTAGGAGGTAGACGTTATAGCAGCGCATGCTTTAATTGCGTGGGTAGTCGGGGGCTTTCCATGGGGCTAGCTACCTTGCATCGAAGGACCTGCCGCCTACCCGAGCTATGTCCGCGATGGCTTGTCATGCCAGTGGCCTTTCATATAGATAATTGGCGTGCTAAGCGGCGAATTCGCATGCACGGTGTCGTTCGTAACGAAGGAAGCGTAAGCACGGTATGCGATGTATTGTGAAATGTGTGCTCGGTTGCACCAAAGTGTTATAAAGCCTACGATTCGGTTATACGTAAAGACACGTGCTTCGGCACGAGATACGTTGTCGTACTTGAGTTCTCAACATCGGTTCCACAAGTTGGGTTATACGTTTTGAATTAAGTCGAGAAGGGCCGTAGGGCAAGTAATTGACACGACCTAGTCGTTACGTCCAAGAGTATGGTGAGAAAGACAAGTATGAGTCGGTACATTAACAATGCAAGTACGAGAAAGGTCTAGAGGCAAGGTATGGGTACGTTATTAGTGCAAGGCACGGAGATGGTCTAAAGATACTAAATAGGCCGAGCGTCGGTCCTAAAATCGATCCTAAGGCAAGACTAGACAGACAATCGTAAAAAGGGGCTTGTATTGCACAAAGTGAATAAAACGTGTAGGTTTTGTATGGGTGGGCGAGGAGCTCACTCCACCAGTACAGTGGTACTGACACCCACACAGTGTTTATGTGCAGGCACAGGTAGAAGCTCGTGGTGCGGGGCTCGCTTGGATGCGTCGAGGCACGGAGTTCCTTGGCGATTCGAAGCGTGCGGCCGCGTGAGGATCAGACTTATACGGGACATAATGTATGGACATCGCCTTCCGAAGCTTCCGCTGGATTCAAGTATTGTATCGAGAGCTGAGAGAGAGCAGAGTGATTTGTAATGTGAGGCGAGTGTATTGAGTGATTGTAATCTCGGTCTTGCGCCCCCAATGTAACCATTGTTTCGATATCAATAAAGAGCTTCGTTTGAATAACTTGTGTTTTGTTCTAAATTTCGCTGCATGTTCAATGTCTCTGCTCGGGACTCGGGACTTCTGGGCGACGACCCCGCCGCCGCCGCTGTAATCGACCGTTATGGAACCTGCCTTGCACGAGCGCAAACAAGGCTCGTGCGGCATCACGCCTTAAGCGAGGACGATCGCTCCTACGGGAGCGGGGCGTGACACGTATTAATATCAAAATCAAAAGATAACCGTTTGAGAACTTGTCATCTTGCCTTGCACGAGCGCAACTCCAGGCTTGTGCGGCATCACGCCTTAGCGAGGACGATCGAATCGGCAAAAATTAACATCGGGGACGAACGTTGCCGACTCGGGGCGTGACAAATTGGTATCAGAGCACAGTTATGTTTCCTCGGATTTTCGAAAGATGTTTCATTGTTGGAATGTCCGTTGCGATGGCTTGATTGAATGCTTGTCGGCATGCTGCGTGAAATACAAGTTCCATACAGGTAAGCCCGTAGATATTTTTGAAAAATACTAACGGATTTACACTGTTTGTAGGAATGACTAAGCGAGATAAGAAAATCGCCGGCCCAACAACCCAAACTGTAGATAGTACGTCGAGCACAAAAAGCACCGAGCCTAGCGAGATGACTATGCAGAAGATGCTACAGTTGATGGAACTGCAGCAGCAGCAGCTTCAGACACAATTCAAAGCTCAATTTGAGGCGCAACAAAGACAGATGAATGCCCTAACTCAGATAGTGAGCAGAATGACGGGCAATACCAAGACGACGGACGAAGAGCCCGAGCAAAAGCAAGGTGATCAAGAAGAAGACGAGGAGGAAGATGGCTCCCCGCAAATGATGAACTCTCCTTCCATGTTCAAAGTGAAGGAGCTTCGTAAAATGAACCCGCCAAAGTTCAATGGCCGAGCAGAGCCCGACGTGATAGTAGGATGGCTCGCAGAGATGGAGGACTTGTTCGATCTCCTCTGCATCGAAGGGTCCCAGAGGGTGGCCTGTGCGGCACTGCAGTTACAACTTAGAGCACATGACTGGTGGGCGGCAAAGAAATAAGAAATCTGTGAAACCGATTCAAACAAAAAGATTTCTTGGGAAATGTTCAAGACAGCCTTCCTTGAGCAGTACGTTCCTTGCGCCATCCGCCGACAGAAGGCGGATGAGTTCATGATGTTGAGACAGGGGAATATGAGTGTCGAAGATTATGATGCAAGCTTCTTGAAACTTGCAAAATTTGCTGGCGCCTTCCTGCCCAACAAAGAAGAATGGTGCGAGCGTTTTCAGCAAGGCCTCAACGAAGAACTACGTAGGGACGTCATGAACCAACGGTGCCAAACTTATCGTGAATCCTACGAAGCCGCACTTGATAGCGAGCGGATCTTTGGCCGTATGTGACAAAGGGCCGTGCCTGTCGTTCGCAACAACTTCAACAAGCGTCCTAACGACGCCGGGGGATCGCGAGTATCAAAACGTCCAAACACAATTGATAACCGAGGCCATGGCGGACCACACTGCTATAGATGCAGTAAGCGCGGGCATCGAGATCCCGAGTGTAGACTGAGAACATGCTTCAAGTGTGGCGTGGTAGGCCACGTAGCAACGTTTTGCCCGCAGAATGTTCAGAATCAACATAACCCACCAAGGAACATTCCGAATCCGCATAAAGCGCCGATACTGCATGGCGCAAATACGGTGCCCGTCAATCAACAGAATCAACGCCATGGGGCTCAAGGCCGAGTTTATGCATTAACTCGGGACGAGGCGTACGCGTCCGATACGGTTGTAACAGGTATATTACTCTACAAAGATATACCTGCTCGAGTCCTATTCGATTCGGGTGCGACGCATAGCTTTATATCTGCTGATTATGCGAAAGAAAATAAAATAACCATGCAATCACTAGATATAAATATTAGCGTTAGCACTCCGTCGGGAGTCGATATGCCTGCAAACTTTATTTGTAGGGATGGCCACATTTGCGTCGGGGGAAGATATCTATCCTTGGATGCCGTCGTGCTAGACATCAAAGATTACGACATAATCCTGGGCATGGATTGGTTGGGCGCTTGTCGTGCAACGATCGAGTGCGCGGAGAAGAGAGTGGTGTTTCGTCTTCCTGGCGAGACAGAGTTCTCATATTCGTACGGTACGGCCTCGAAGACGGCGATGATGGTATCGGCAATCTCGGCAAGGCGTATGCTGCGTTCCGGCTGCGCGGGATACTTGGCATCAGTTCGAAACACGCGGACGGATAATACAAACACAATGCAGACTGATGTTGTAGCAGACTTTCCCGACATTTTTCCTGACGAGATGCCCGGAATGCCGCCGGATCAAGAAATTAAATTCAGCATCGACACATTTCTGGATACACGGCCGATATCAAAGGCGCCTTACCGAATGGCTCCAGCAGAACTGAAGGAGCTGAAGGTGCAATTACAAGAGTTGCTAGACCGTGGATTTATTCGCCCTAGCGTCTCTCCGTGGGGAGCTCCCGTATTGTTTGTGAAGAAGAAGGATGGGTCGTTACGGCTATGCATCGACTATCGGGAACTCAACAAGGCGACCGTGCAAAACAAGTATCCTTTGTCGCGAATCGACGACTTGTTTGACCAACTGCAAGGCGCGTCAGTATTTTCAAAAATCGATCTTCGCTCAGGCTATCATCAACTGAAGATCAAGTCCGACGACGTATCGAAGTCTGCCTTCCGCACTCGATATGGTCATTACGAATTCCTCGTCATGCTGTTTGGTTTGACGAATGCCCCGGCCGCTTTTATGGATCTGATGAACCGAGTCTTCCGACCTCAAATCGATAAATTTGTAGTCGTATTCATTGACGATATCCTTGTCTACTCAAAGAATCGGGAAGAGCACGCGGAACATTTGAAGACGGTACCGCAGATTCTGCGTGAAAACAAACTATACGCCAAGCAAAATAAGTGCGAGTTCTGGATGAGTAGCGTGACATTTTTCGGGCACGTAATCTCTGTCGAAGGTGTCGCGGTGGACCCAAAGAAGATTGATGCGGTGGTGGATTGGAAACGACCTGCCTCGACTAGCGATATTCGAAGTTTCCTTGGCTTAGCGGGCTACTACCGTAGGTTCGTACGAAGCTTTTCAAAACTAGCGTCGCCTCTGACTCGCCTCACCCAGAAGAGAGTAGTATTTGAATGGAGCGACGACTGTGAATTCAGCTTTCAAGAGTTGAAGCAACGGCTCGTCTCAGCTCCAATCCTTGCACTTCCAGACGGTCCAGAAGGCTTTCAGATATTCAGCGACGCGTCGGGAACTGGCCTCGGGTGCGTACTCATGTAGAGAGACAAAGTCATTTCCTACGCTTCACGGCAGTTGAAGCAGCACGAGAAAAACTACCCGACGCATGACCTAGAATTGGCGGCGATCGTCTTTGCGTTAAAGTTATGGCGGCACTACCTCTATGGTATGGCATACAGAATCTACACCGATCACAAAAGCCTGAAGTACTTATTTACGCAACGGGAACTCAACCTACGACAGCGACGTTGGCTTGAACTCATAAAAGATTACGAGCTAACGATCGAGTATACACCGGGCAAGGGAAACGTGGTGGCCGACGCACTCAGTAGAATGTTTATGGGAATACTGGCCATAAACAAGGAAATACGGCGAGACCTTGAAGCGATGGGTATCGAACTCGGAATTGAGTATCGACACCTGTACCTAGCTCAACTGAAGTTAGGATCGAGCCTGCTTAGCAAGATAAAGACCGTACATGAGGACGACTCATTCCTGAAGAAGATGCGCGAGCTGATTTCAACGGGAAGGGCGACTGACTTTGCGGAAGACGGAGACGGGACGATGCGATTAAAGGGAAGGCTCTGCATTCCTAAAACTGCCGAACTCAGAAAAGAAATTCTGACGGAGGCGCATTATGCGAAGTACTCGTTACATCCTGGGAGCACTAAGATGTACAAGGACTTGCGCACAAACTTTTGGTGGCACGGCATGAAGAAAGACGTGGCTACGTTCGTATCGCAATACATGGCGTGTCAGCAGGTGAAGATGGAACACCAACGGCCAGGCGGTGAGCTGCAGAACATCCCCATTCCCGAGTGGAAGTGGGACAATATCTCGATGGATTTCATTGTGGGATTTCCGAAGACGCCGCGGGGGAATGACGCGATTTGGATCATTGTTGATAGATTGACCAAGTCGGCTCACTTCATCGCAATTAAAGTAGGATGGAGCGTCGATCGGTTAGCACAAATCTACGTCGATGAGATTGTTCGACTGTACGGGGTACCGGCCTCTATAATTTCGGACAGAGACGGGCGATTCCTATCGCATTTCTGGACGAGCCTCCAAGCGGCGATGGGGACCAAACTAAACTTTAGTTCGACGTACCATCCCCAAACAGACGGTCAGACAGAGAGGGTCAATCAGATCTTAGAAGATATGTTGCGTATGTGTGCGATCGACCTAAAGACTAGTTGGGATACGTATTTGCCGCTTGCTGAGTTTGCGTATAACAATAGTTATCAGTCGAGCATTCAGATGGCTCCATACGAAGCGCTCTACGAGAGGAAGTGTCGTTCGCCAATATGCTAGGATGAAGTCGGAGAGCAAACTGGTGGAGCAGGCCGTCGAAAAGGTCCGCTTGATTCGAGATAGACTCCGCATCGCGCAAAGTCGACAAAAGAGCTACGCAGATCTTCGTCGATGACCGCTAGAGTTTTTGGCCGAGGACCATGTGTTTCTGAAAGTAACGCCCATGCGCGGAGTGATGCGGTTCGGCGTTAAAGGCAAATTGAGCCCGAGATTTGTAGGCCCCTTCGAGATCATTGAGCGAGTTGCGACGGTTGCTTATCGGATCGCACTACCTCCTGCCTTAGCTGATGTGCATGATGTTTTCCACGTTTCACAACTACGAAAATACGTGCACGATCCAAGTCATGTGGTTAGCTTCGATCAGTTGGAGCTACGTACTGACTTGTCTTACTCGGAGGAGCCTATTCAAATTTTGAACCGCAAGGAAAAGGTGCTGCGAAATCGGTCGATGTCCTTGGTCCGCGTGCTTTGGCAGAACCATACAGTCGAGGAGTCGACGTGGGAGATGGAGGCGGAGATGAAGGAGAAGTACCCTGCGTTGTTCGTCTAAATTAAGGTCCGACCCTTGTTCTTAAGTTTCGGGACGAAACTTTTTCTTAGTGGTATATTATGTAGCGCCCCGCTTTCGATAGGCGACGGAACTTCATAATATGCTAGCGCCGAGTCAGATCGGCCGGGAACTTAGATGGCCATCTGACTCGATCGCTAAGCTTGGTAAACGATAACGCCTTGCGGCATCGATTCAATTCGATTTGGACGGAAGATACGAGAATCGATCCAACTAATGGAACGACTTCTGTTGGAACAAGTCCTAGATACAGCGGGCTGCGTCTCGGCGCGCGAGCTCTCTATAAGAGTCCCTTCGACGGGACCGGACCGCTGTATGGTTTTCTTGGAGCTTTGTCGCTGGGCTTGATTGAAGTGCTTTCGCGTCGTTTTCAAGGATGCAATTACAAATTTCGATGCAAGGGGAAAAGAAGGAAATCTAACAAAGTGTTGATGCATTGCAGGAGCTCGCGTAACTAAGGATTGACGTTGAGTAGCGCTTCGACGACCTGCACGAAGCCAAGTAATCGGTGGGTGATTCGGCCTTCTTTTCTATTCTGTCCCGCAAACTTAATTCCTTGCTTCGAATCCATTCAAATCGAACGATGCCAAGTTAATTGCATGCCAATCCACTAAGTCAAGAACTCGGGAAAAACGTATCAATTTACAAATACAAGTTTTTCACATAAACCAAAAAGTTTAAGGTTTACAGAAAAAGATAGACTATTTCAAGTGCTGCAAAATATTATGAAACGTTGAACATGGATTTTGATGCCTCGGACAATTTGGTGCCTACGGGACGCTAAATCGAGTGTATGGCTTCGGGGAAAATGAATCGATGCATGAGTTGCCATAAATGATAATGTCGTTGAATACTGTCCGCGCTATACAAAACGGTTTGCATGCATTAAACTGTTCGCACATAGGCATGGTCAAGGACAGCTTGTGCACAAGTTCGATTCCTCGAAACGGTATCCGGGGCATCGGAACCGATTCGACCTAGGGGGAATAATTTATCGTGCTTCGGCGCGATGCATGCGGGACCTTCAGTAAGGCTTGCAACCTAGGCTGAAAGGGTAGCGTCGCATGCCAACTTCGATTAAGTCCCTCGTGGTGCGTAGCACCAATGACCGCATATAAGATAGTTTCATGCTCATCTATTGTCTTATGCAGGGTAAATATTATCTATGTTTTCATGCAGGGACGAGCACGGCCGTGGTAAGAAATATGAAAATTGCGATGTTATACTGTATGCTTTATTACTCAAAGACGGCTATCGAATATGAACTGAATTCATTTAGTTCTAATAGAAAGACAACTCTAAAGCATGCCTATCCTAACAAATCAGAGTCGGTTTAGACGAGTTGGTTCGTCTCGTCCACTTAGCAAGTGTGCTAATCCCCTCCCCCAATTTCCCCTGGTGCGGCGGGCGCTCCAACCTAAAACGAAGCTGACGGAGAGGCGTTTTGAAGCTCTTCCTATGCTGAAGTATTTTGAAGCCAATTCAAATCGACGGCTTATATATAAAGGGGCGAATATATGGGACGGCAAGCGTAGTTCAGGCAACTTGTCGAATGTATTTTCTTTCTGTTTTTAATCAATGTAGCCGCAACGGCATCCAATGTAAATTACGACTTGCACTTCGTTGCAAGCTATGAATGAAAAGCATTTCTATCTTCCTATATTGCGTCTTATATTCTGATGTGATTTGTGAAATTTTGACTTGGCGTATTAATATCAAAATCAAAAGATAACCGTTTGAGAACTTGTCATCTTGCCTTGCACGAGCGCAACTCCAGGCTTGTGCGGCATCACGCCTTAGCGAGGACGATCGAATCGGCAAAAATTAACATCGGGGACGAACGTTGCCGACTCGGGGCGTGATAATACTGACTTGGGCGCATGGGGCTTCATTTGCTAAAAAAATTTCATGCTTCTACAATTCTTAGGTGACATGAGACACAAGATAATATATTTCATAGGTAGCAAGATTTTATTCCCAAAAGCCGAGATAGAAAAATGTAACTTTATAACCCATAAAATTAAATTAAAAAATAGACTAAGAAACCGCTAGAAATTATACCAAATAAGACATAAAAATGCAATAGTCACCCTTTTATAAGGTGTTTACGTGACTCTTTGTAATCCCAACAACGTGTCACGACCCGTACCCACTATGAGGGTACGAGTACGTAACAGCGTCCAGCCTACGCCACAGTGTCGGCGGTAGAACGTTGTTCTAGGTCACTATCAAATCAACAACTCAAGCAATTATATAATGTACTTGTCAAAATCTCAACTCCGAACGAATGGCAATATAGATATAATAGAATCTCAATCACAGTCTAAGCACGATATGATAACACAGAAGCTTATAACTAAGACTAAATAATAACAACAAAACCAAATACTAAATAACAATAATCTCAAAACAAAACATATCTCAACTTATTTACAATTCAAGTTCTAAAACAATAAACTAAACCAAGTCAACTAGCTAGTCTCCCGATCACACTGAGTGTCGAGGCCAAAGGTAGCTAAACCATCTCCTGGTCCATAGTGAGTAGGGCAAGTGTCCTCAGGGCAATCATCTGTAAAATTTTCAACATGTCCAGTCAGGACAGGAATGAGCACATCTCATCTAGAAAACCCAAGTAAATGACAGAGAACTATAAAGCAGTTATAGACAGTTGTATTGATGAATATGGCAGTTTATATTTAGGTGATGGTATAGAGAACAGTTGAGATACAAGGAAACTATAGTAACTAAACAAGAGAAGAATCATGGCAATGAAGACTGTAAAATAGAATCTAGCTGAACTAGAGTAACATGATATAAGTCCAGACAGTAAATATAAAACAAGTGTAAATCCTATATAAATTCAGTACGAGACGAATCCAGTACAAGATGATTCCAATACAAGATGAGTCCAGTATAAGATGATTCCAGTCAGTGATCAAAGATTTCAGGGTGAGTCCAGACTATACTCTAACAGTGTGTTTTAAAATACCGAGATCGACATGTAAACGACTATAGATAATCCGGCACATGACACACGTACCTGGCTGGGTGTGAGATGGCTATCATTCCAGTTTGATTCCAGCATTTGGGGTAATTCCAGAATTGGGATATGTCTACATGTCACGACCCGATCCCAAGTTAATGGGTCGAACCGGACCATGCCCAGCCTGCACCGTGGTGAGACGGCGGCAGTAAGCTGTTCCATTGCAGGTATTCACAACAACACAATTACATTTGTCACAACTGTTCTATTCAGAATTGAAACTTTGTTTAATAAAAATTCAGAAATACAACTGGAAGGGAAATGCAGAAATAAAACTACAAACTCCAAATAAAAGAAAATGCAGAAAGGGAAACTATCTAAGCATCAGGTTCAGCAGTCCCAGGATCGACGTCCTCCAGAGACGGCTCCGGTATCGTCGCAGGGTAGGGAATCGGGTCATAATAGCTATTATGATGTAGCTCATCATCCTCAGTGTTACCTAAAATGTTGTCTCCAGTCAGGAGGGAGCAAGAACGAAATATGCATCTCATATCTTAAATAGTAATTGGAAAGTGCAGGATAAACAGTTTAAAATAACAATTTTCAGCAGTTTAAAACAGTTCAGTGTGTTTTGAATATGCAAACGTCTATGACCGGCTTGGGTTGATCAGTAGTATCCTAGCGATACGATATGGCTTATCCCCGTGTGTGAGAGGGGTAAGCTAACACAGTCAGTTCAGTAGGGACTTTGGTCATAAACGTCTACACTATTTCCCCAGTCCCAGATTCAGTAACAGTATCAGTCGGTAGTTGAACCCTAAGATAGAGTTCCGTGCCAGCAGTGTGGTTTAACATGCAGCTTAACTTTACTAAATAAAATACAGGAATACACAATTCGAAACTTGCCTTGTATTGAATGACTGGAAAGACGAGTTGATACCGAGGAGGAACGTCAGGTATGCCTTCGAGTTCCTACAGTTGAGAACTCGACTTAGATCCTTGAATAACCAGGCTAAGTGTGCTAGTTGCAATCTCTAGTAGCAAGTCCTAGTCAGGTTTTAGTTGTTATTAAGCTACAGCTATCGTTTACGTCGCCAACTACGTGCGTTGATTAAACCGATTAATTGATTATTTGGAAATAATAACGAGAACCGATTAACTTTGGAAAACTTTGTGTTTTTGTAATATATTTATAAAAATATAGTTTCTTATAGTGATAAATCATGAACTAGTTATCTACTAATATTTTATCCATTTACTTAATTCTTAATTAATTACAAAATGATTACGTTCTAACTACGATTATACGTCTAATCAAAATACCACCCAAGATCAACATCCACCCAGAGAATAAAGTAAAACCTACGCTAAACAATACATGGGCACAACTAATCATCCTAGAGTTATGGGCTTATGCCCTGTACAATTCTTTTTACATCAAATAAGAGGAAATGATTTAATTACCAAATAAAATGCAGTAAATAAATAACTATAATAAATAGCTTAAACATTAAATAAAATAATTTAAAATAAAGTTGGAGTCTCAGACTCGGTCCATCATCAAGTCTAGCTAATACCTCAACGCCCGGTCGGACCGGTGCGTTTGCATTTTGCTAGGGCCCACAGACCGGTACGGTCGTCGCCCGAAAATCAGTTTTAAATTTTATTTTCCGAAAACCGATTTGAAATCAAAATAAATAAAGTTTCGTAAAAATTTGGGCAGCATTTCCTCTATTTCGGGACAACCCAAAACTGGGAAATGCGCCACGAAACCTGCAATTGTTCCAACCAGAATAATAATCCCGAAAATATAACCACCGAATAATTTCCAACCAAAATAATAATCCCAAAAATATAATTACCGAATAATTTCCAACCAAAATAATAATCCCGAAAATATAATCACCGAATAATTTCCAACCACCAGAACCTTCCCGAAATACCCGGGATTTCCGCAATCAAACAACAACATAAAAATCTCAGCAACCACATCACAAAAATCTCGCAAACCAACCACACCAAAAGCTAACGTAGCTAACCGAATCTACTACGTAGCTAACCGGATTTCCCAAAGGGAAACCGGGGACCGATTATCATCATAGACTCTACGGGAGGGACGAACTACTGTGATTAACAGAGATTACCAAATTTCGTTGGCGGGGAGCCGCAGGAAGAACTTGGGGAGAGCCGAAACAACGTTCGGACAACGCTGGATCGGGTGTACGGGATCGCGGATCTGGACAGCAGGGTGCGCCGCGAAGCGCTGGACCCGCGGAAGAGGGGCGTGCCGGAGAATGGCGCGGGGAGAGGAGGCCGCTGATCTGGACGGCGGGGAGAAGGCTGCGCGCGGGGACGCGGCGCCGAGCTCGAGGGTGGCGCGCCGGAAGGGCGGACCGCGGGAATCACGCGCGGGTGGCGCGGGCGAGACGAACTCGGGTGGCCGGAAAGAAAATCGGCGCGGGGGAGGCCTCGGGAGAGGTTGGCCGAGGGAAAAAATTGGGGGTTAGGGTTAGGGCTGGTTCTCCAGAGGAGATGAGAACTCAGAGAGAGGGAGTGAGGAATAGTTGAGAGAGAGAGGTGAGATTTTGTGTTTTTCTGAGGAAAAGAGAGAGAGATATGAGTGAAATGGTGAGAGTGTTGAGTCCTTTCTTCTGTGAAGATGATGAGATCGTGGGAAGTGTGGGGGGGTTATTATAGAGAGTGGGTGTTTACGTTGGGGAGACAAGTGGACAGGTGAGAAAGGGGGAAAAAGAATGGGTAGCAGTTTACCAAGTAGTGGGAAAGTTGCTGGTCCTTCGGGACCAGCCTAAATAAATTTTATTTTATTATTTCTTTTTTTTATTATTATTAATAGGTAAACCGGGTCAAGGATCAGGATTGAGAAAATAGAATAAAGAATGGGCTCGGGCCTGGGTCCGAAAACAAAAATTCTTGTTGTTATAATTTTCAAAAATCCTTTTTCACCCAAAAATAATTAATAATAATATTTAATAATAATAATTTTGAAAACGTTAATTAATAACACAAAAATTCTATTTAAATAAATGGCTACAAAAATAATGGGTTTCACAATCTTCCCTCCTTAGAAAATTTTGTCCTCGAAATTTAAAGTAAGGTAGGAAAGACAAACATGTACGGGTACTGCGCCCGTAACTCAGGTCCAACCATAAGGATTTTCAAGGCAGTCATGGATGAGACGGTTTAGAGACAAGTTTTATTTATGGTGACATCCATGCAGAAAGAATACAAAAGCGAACCAAAATACACGAGGTTGATCAGACCATCATGCACCGGTCCTGATTAGACAATATATTAGTGGGTGCATCCAATAAAATATCGTCATGATCAAGCTTGATTTAAAGAGATAGCTTGCAAAACTAGGCTAACTTAGCAGCATTAGTCAAATTTAGAACGGGGAAAAGAAAAGATAAGGAATAAGAGTTTAAATGATGGCTCAAATTCTGATTTTCTTCTCATCTCTGACTAGGCTTGCAACTGGTTTCTCTGGCACTGAAAGGTTGATTCCAATCTTTATCTCTGAATTATCCAAAATGTGACTCGGATCCGAAATATAACGTCTGAGCTGTGACGTAGAAGACGTTGCACATTCTCAAGATTAGCTGGTAGAGCTAACTGGTACGCTACTTCCAACGCGTCTTAAACTTCAAATGACCTGATGTACCTGGCCTCAATTTCTAGCTCCGTCGAAAACTGATTGTTCCTCTGGTAGGAGAAACTTCACCAAATGCAATTTGGTCTTCCCAAGACCTACCAAATTCCGAGACGCAGAATCTCAATACATCTTCAAGCGTCTGGATTGACCTCTCTGATTGCTCGTCCCGCGGTACTCCATGAATCCGGTAGATGTGCTTTCCGTACAATGCTGCCCACTTCTTAGTGGATAAACCAACTTTGAAGGAAAATAAAGTGTGCCGACTTAGTCAGTCGGTTTATAATAATCCAATTGGTGCCCTTCCCTCCTTGGGAACAAGGCAATCCTTACTCAAAGTTCATTGTTATATGCTTCTACTTCCACTCCGAATTGTCCAGCGGCTTCAACAAGCTTGTTGTCCTCTTGCTAAATTCCTCATGTTGACAAATTCACATCTAATCCCATACCTGGAATTGTCCTTCTTTATTCCATAACACCAACCAATGGAGGCATATTCCGATACATCTTATTATCTCCTGAATATATGGAATACTGCGACTGGTGCATTTCTTCCTTCAACTCGTTCCTCCGTTTATCAGCCGATACGCAAAGTCTCGCACCATTCTTCAGAGTTCCACTGCTGATCAATTTAGAAACCCTCAAGTGTTCCTGCCAACACTTGATCTCTGAGCCTGCAAAGTGCCTCGTTTTGAAACTACGATCTCTTAATTTTGTCCCTCAGCCTCGAACTTCATCAATACTGAATCAGCATCCAGTTCCGTCCGTCTATCTCCAGGTAGTATAACCTCCAGTCCAAACTTCTCGATGTCTTCTAGCAGGTGCTAGTCCTTGGCTAAGAACTCCGCCATCAGTATCGACCAAGTGCATCAGCGACCATATTAGCCTTACCTGAATGGTACTGCAGGTTGATGTCGAAATCCTTCATCTGCTTCAGCTATCTTTTCAGTCTAACATTCAGCCCTTTCCGAGTGAAGACATATTTCAGACTTTTGTAGTCCGTATATATTTTTACTCCCTTTCCATAGAACTCATGCTTCCATAGCTTCCAGGTAAAGATAATTGCAGCAAATTTCAAATTAGGTGTGGGATAATTCTCCTCATGAGTCTGTAGTTGCCTATATATGTAAGCAATTACTTTCCCATGTTGTTGAAGAACGCAGCCCAGTCCTTTTCAGAGGCATTACTGTAAATTGAGAACCCACCGGTTCCTGCGGGTAGCGCAAGGATTGGTGTAGTGGTAAGTCTCTTCTTCAGCTCCTCAATACCGCCTGGCAAACTTTCGTTCAGATGAACTCTTCATTCTTCCAAGTGAGCTTCGTCATCGGCTCAGCAATCTTGGCGAAGTCCTTCACGAACTTCTGATAGTAGCCGGCCAAGTTCAAGAAACTTCCGAATTGAACTTGGGGTATACCACTCTTCAACAGCAGCTATCGAAATTTCTTCTCTTGGCAACATGGCCAAAAGTCCACCTTGTCAAAGAAAATCCACGTTCAGATAACTTACCATAAAACTTCTTTTTCCTCAAAGTTTCCAAAACTTCCTCAGATGTTCTTCATGCTCTTCTTCAGTCTTCAAATATATCAGAATGTTATCGATGGAGAAGATAAACTGATTCAAATACTCATGAAAATCTCTGTTCATGAGATTCATGAACACAGCAGGAGCATTTGTCAGTCTAACGTCCTGACCAAAGAAAACTTCCCATACTTGATGTTTGAACGCCGTCTTGGAAATGTCCTCTTTCCTGACTTTGATTTGATGGTAGTCAAATCTTAAGTCAAACTTCGAAACACCCTAACTCCACACCAACAGATCAAACAGATCCTCGATCCGGGCAGAAAGTACTTGTTCTTTAGTGTCTGGTAATCGATACACATCCGTTGTTCCATCCTTTTTGGACACAAACAAGATAGGTGTTCTGGTATGATGGAAAGATAAGGGGCAATCCTTTACCCGATGTTCAGCAGATCCACATAACAAATATTTCCCCAATCTCTTACGATAAATATTGGCTTGGTGACAAGTCCTTTTACAGTAGTCACAAACCAATAGCTTCTTACGATATAACTGCCAGATAGGGCTCAAAATGTCTTCTAGATTCAGGGGTATCCCTCCTAGGATGAGGTTCCGCTCCAACTTGGTTTAAGATAGCTAAGGCTACATCATTACCGTTCTTCATGTCTTCTCTCGTGATATTCATATGTTCCTGCTGGGCTTCATCTTGAGCTTTCTGGAACTCCATGATTACTTGAAATAGGGCAACCATTTGGAAGATGATTGCTGGTACTGGTGGAGCAACAAAAATGAATACTCCACCAAGGAAAAGCAACTTGGTTTGAGATGAGGTAGGAATCGCCAGTGTAGGGAAAACTTTACTGGATGCACTATGAGGACGGTCAAACAGCCGCGAGGGAAAGGACCTTGGGCTTGGTTGAGGAGATGGGGTATGATCCGGAGATGACACCTCATCGCCAGTAGGATTTGGTCAATGGTCATTCTCTGGAAGGTTTAGGACGCACACATAAGCAAGGTAGCCTACCGGTCTATAATCAAGCAAAAATATTTATTTATATATGAATCGGACCTATGTCGTGACAAATCAATGTTATAGTGTTCTAATTGTTTCTAGGTATGTTTTCCTAAGTTGTTGTTTGTTGTGGACCTGCATGGGCCACCACTGAAAACATGTCACGACCCGATCCCAAGTTAATGGGTCGAACCGGACCATGCCCAGCCTGCACCGTGGTGAGACGGCGGCAGTAAGCTGTTCCATTGCAGGTATTCACAACAACACAATTACATTTGTCACAACTGTTCTATTCGGAATTGAAACTTTGTTTAATAAAAATTCAGAAATACAACTGGAAGGGAAATGCAGAAATAAAACTACAAACTCCAAATAAAAGAAAATGCAGAAAGGGAAACTATCTAAGCATCAGGTTCAGCAGTCCCAGGATCGACGTCCTCCAGAGACGGCTCCGGTATCGTCGCAGGGTAGGGAACCGGGTCATAATAGCTATTATGATGTAGCTCATCATCCTCAGTGTTACCTAAAATGTTGTCTCCAGTCAGGAAGGAGCAAGAACGAAATATGCATCTCATATCTTAAATAGTAATTGGAAAGTGCAGGATAAACAGTTTAAAATAACAATTTTCAGCAGTTTAAAACAGTTCAGTGTGTTTTGAATATGCAAACGTCTATGACCGGCTTGGGTTGATCAGTAGTATCCTAGCGATACGATATGGCTTATCCCCGTGTGTGAGAGGGGTAAGCTAACACAGTCAGTTCAGTAGGGGCTTTGGTCATAAACGTCTACACTATTCCCCTAGTCCCAGATTCAGTAACAGTATCAGTCGGTAGTTGAACCCTAAGATAGAGTTCCGTGCCAGCAGTATGGTTTAACATGCAGCTTAACTTTACTAAATAAAATACAGGAATACACAATTCGAAACCTGCCTTGTATTGAATGACTGGAAAGACGAGTTGATACCGAGGAGGAACGTCAGGTATGCCTTCGAGTTCCTACAGTTGAGAACTCGACTTAGATCCTTGAATAACCAGGCTAAGTGTGCTAGTTGCAATCTCTAGTAGCAAGTCCTAGTCAGGTTTTAGTTGTTATTAAGCTACAGCTATCGTTTACGTCGCCAACTACGTGCGTTGATTAAACCGATTAATTGATTATTTGGAAATAATAACGAGAACCGATTAACTTTGGAAAACTTTATGTTTTTGTAATATATTTATAAAAATATAGTTTCTTATAGTGATAAATCATGAACTAGTTATCTACTAATATTTTATCCATTTACTTAATTCTTAATTAATTACAAAATGATTACGTTCTAACTATGATTATACGTCTAATCAAAATACCACCCAAGATCAACATCCACCCAGAGAATAAAGTAAAACCTACGCTAAACAATACATGGGCACAGCTAATCATCCTAGAGTTATGGGCTTATGCCCTGTAGAATTTTTTTTACATCAAATAAGAGGAAATGATTTAATTACCAAATAAAATACAGTAAATAAATAACTATAATAAATAGCTTAAACATTAAATAAAATAATTTAAAATAAAGTTGGAGTCTCAGACTCGGTCCATCATCAAGTCTAGCTAATACCTCAACGCCCGGTCGGACCGGTGCGTTTGTATTTCGCTAGGGCCCACAGACCGGTACGGTCGTCGCCCGAAAATCAGTTTTAAATTTCATTTTCCGAAAACCGATTTGAAATCAAAATAAATAAAGTTTCGTAAAAATTTGGGCAGCATTTCCTCTATTTCGGGACAACCCAAAACTGGGAAATGCGCCACGAAACCTGCAATTGTTCCAACCAGAATAATAATCCCGAAAATATAACCACCGAATAATTTCCAACCAAAATAATAATCCCAAAAATATAATCACCGAATAATTTCCAACCAAAATAATAATCCCGAAAATATAATCACCGAATAATTTCCAACCACCAGAACCTTCCCGAAATACCCGGGATTTCCGCAATCAAACAACAACATAAAAATCTCAGCAACCACATCACAAAAATCTCGCAAACCAACCACACCAAAAGCTAACGTAGCTAACCGAATCTACTACGTAGCTAACCGGATTTCCCAAAGGGAAACCGGGGACCGATTATCATCATAGACTCTACGGGAGGGACGAACTACTGTGATTAACAGAGATTACCAAATTCCGTTGGCGGGGAGCCGCAGGAAGAACTTGGGGAGAGCCGAAACAACGTTCGGACAACGCTGGATCGGGTGCACGGGATCGCGGATCTGGACAGCAGGGTGCGCCGCGAAGCGCTGGACCCGCGGAAGAGGGGCGTGCCGGAGAATGGCGCGGGGAGAGGAGGTCGCTGATCTGGACGGCGGGGAGAAGGCTGCGCGCGGGGACGCGGCGCCGAGCTCGAGGGTGGCGCGCCGGAAGGGCGGACCGCGGGAATCATGCGCGGGTGGCGCGGGCGAGATGAACTCGGGTGGCCGGAAAGAAAATCGGCGCGGGGGAGGCCTCGGGAGAGGTTGGCCGAGGGAAAAAATTGGGGGTTAGGGTTAGGGCTGGTTCTCCAGAGGAGATGAGAACTCAGAGAGAGGGAGTGAGGAATAGTTGAGAGAGAGGTGAGATTTTGTGTTTTTCTGAGGGAAAGAGAGAGAGATATGAGTGAAATGGTGAGAGTGTTGAGTCCTTTCTTCTGTGAAGATGATGAGATCGTGGGAAGTGTGGGGGGGTTATTATAGAGAGTGGGTGTTTACGTTGGGGAGACAAGTGGACAGGAGAGAAAGGGGGAAAAAGAATGGGTAGCAGTTTACGAAGTAGTGGGAAAGTTGCTGGTCCTTCGGGACCAGCCTAAATAAATTTTATTTTATTATTTTTTTTTTATTATTAATAGGTAAACCGGGTCAAGGATCAGGATTGAGAAAATAGAATAAAGAATGGGCTCGGGCCTGGGTCCGAAAACAAAAATCCTTGTTGTTATAATTTTCAAAAATCCTTTTTCACCCAAAAATAATTAATAATAATATTTAATAATAATAATTTTGAAAATGTTAATTAATAACACAAAAATTCTATTTAAATAAATGGCTACAAAAACAATGGGTTTCACACTACATGTCTTACTTAAGTATTTTCCCTCCCAGCAAGTACAAATGAATCCAGAATACGATACGAGAATCGAGATGAGTCCAGCCAAACATGATGATACCAGCAATGATTCCAGAATAATTTCAGTAATAGAGGCCAGACAATATGGATATACATATGGGTTTGGGTGTTGTGCATAAGTTTTGGGTAGGTTATATCATGCTTGAACTATAGGATATGTAGGTTATGTTATGGTTGTGGGTTGAAGACACACTAGCCTAGCAAGAAGTCCTGGTGTGGCTAATATCTGTACAAATATTAGCAGTATTTTTGGGTATACCAGTTTAGGAGTCTACAGTAGGTAACAGCATACAAGAGTCATGTTCATATAGGAAAGAGGCTCATGATGTGGTGACGGGGTGTGTGCATCAATAGTGTTTAGAGGGGTGAGGAAACAGTGATTAGAAAATTGATGAGTGAGTCTAGAGTGTATCAGTTGGAACAATGAGTGTATGAAGGTAGTAGTAGATAAGAGTTTGGGTATGGTTTTGAGTTGGTCTTGGTTTAAACCTTGCCAGTATAACAATCTAAAAATTTCTTAATTAGAGCATCTCCAATCTTATTATCTTTTAATGTGTTGTGATTCTTAGGTGGCATACATGAAACACAAGACAATGTCTTCTCATATATGTCAAGATTATATTCACAAAAGCCAATGAGATAGAAAAGTCTTCTCCAACGCAAAAGTAATTGTTATACTTATATTAGAGCATCTTCAACCCTATTGTGAGTTTAGAAAAAAAAATTGTTGCCACGTAGGAATGACAAGCTTTCATTTCGAAAGTGCTTCTCCAATGCAAATGCCAAGTAAATAATGAAGGTGATATTGCATGACATGACAAAGACATTGTGAAGTTGGTTGTCTAGTTCTAGACAATGCACTGGACAATGACTTTACCTGCACATCATCAAGTATGAATAAAAATATTTACAAAAAAAAAAGAGATTGCAAGTTGAAAAAAATATATTTTATTGTCTTCTCAATACTTTTATATGGGAGAAGACTTTTCTACCTCATTGTCTTTTGTAAATATAATCTTGTCATCTATGAAAGACATTGTCTTGTGTTTCATGTCACCTAAAAATTACAGCACATAACAAGACAATAGGATTGTAGATGAGTGATTTCGAGACCCAAATTCAAGCATCCATCAATTTCGAGACCCAAATTCTAATATCCATGTATATGTGAGACCCTAAAACTAAATAATCCTATAATTTAATGCTATTGATAGTTTGTTAGTAGCTGTTTGTAATGGTCTCAATGGAAGGTTATGGATCCACAAGTTGTAAGCCAAAAAGAGAGAGAAATATAAGTACGTACAATCATTAAAGTCAAGGATCTGCCCCCACCACCAACAAAAAGAGAAAAAATGAATTGAGTTTATATTTAGAAACTGAGAAGTAGTCAATTATAAAGTAATTGATCATGAAGTAGTCAACAATGCCATAAAACAAAGCCGTAGGAACATTCGACATGGTCACATGAGCAATGGTACAATCAATAATGCCATAAAACAAAGTCGTAGGAACATTCAACATGAGCAATGGTACAATCAAAATGAGAACTATTCTATTATTAGAAAGAAAAAAAGGTCGGCTATGCTCGTGAGAGATCGAATCAAGTACTTAGGAGAGAAAGAAAAGAACCCATAAAAAGAAAACCAAAAAAAAAAATACACAGTGTATGTAGGGCTCTCCCATAACTTGGCACATGATATCATTGCAGGGATTCTATAGTGAAGGCTATAAATACATACTCCTACTTAAAAGCAAGCACTCACACACACACACTCTCTCTCTCTCTCTCTCTCTCTCTCTCAAAGACTCTCTCTCTCTCTCTCTCTCTCTCTCTCTCAAAGACACACACAAGTTGTACTGTCATCGACCCAATTTTAGTCGATCGATCGATTTTTCTTGTACTAATGTGGAGGCTGAAGATCGGCGAGGGCGGCGGCCCGTGGATGAGGTCGACTAACCGTTACGTCGGGAGGCAGGTCTGGGAGTTCGATCCGAACCTCGGTACCGACGAAGAGATTGCGGCGGTAGAGCACGCCCGGGAATCCTTCCGCCACAACCGGTCCACCGTCAAGCACAGCTCTGACCTACTATGGAGGCTGCAGGTAGTACTATTGAATATATTAATTTGAAGAAGGTAAATATTATTGATCAACGATAATTACAACTAAGAACTATTCCATATTACAAAATGAGTTATCTGGTGTCTATATTTCTTTGTATAACAAAAGTAGTAAAGATTTGGCCCTCAAAGATACGTCAGTTGCGTTCCCTCCAAACATGTCCTAAGACGGCGATAAGCTTTCTCTAGCTATGACCATGGATTTGTGGTTGCTTTGGAATATATTTAGTAGATCATGAGTTCCTTTTGCAATATCAACACATATATAATTAAAATCATGTAAACGATAAAAAAAACAACAACATGATGGACTTCACATATCAAGATATTAATGTTTTCAGGTTGTCTGCACATCAATTAAACTTTGCAGGATTAATATGCTAACAAAATTGTGAAAAGTAAATTTTATTCTCGTATCAAGAATTCAAGATAGAATTTGTTTTGGTTTTAAAACTAAATTGAATTTTGAAGTAAAATAAATTTTCATATTTAGGGGAAAAAAGATTAAATTTTATTCAAAGTAATATTTGAATTAACAAAAGGAAGTTTCCCCAATAATATAGAGTTTAAAATTCATTTAATCTGTGACCTTATGAAAAAAATAATATAATGAAAACTAAATTTAAGATCAGTTTCTTTCAGGCCTTACCAGATCTTTTTCAAAATGCTAATTCATAGAAGAGGTTGAAATATATCTCCGATGGGGCTCACCATGAGATAATCAAAGGTGAAAACCAAGTCTAAACCAAGCTTGAATGATTACATGCCATAAAGTATATTTTGGTAAATAAAGAAATAACTGCGCTATTATGTGTTAAATAACTTGCTATTTTAAAACTTCTTATTAATATAATCAATGGAACAAATCCCAATTTCGAAAAAAAAAAATAATAACTTTGTAAACACTAATAAAAGATATAATTAAGCATAGACTCCAAATTGAGAATTACAGATAACTCCGTCTCTGAGAGTAGCTAACTTGTGACAGTTATAGGTCAAAATTGTGGACTAGACGCACACCACCAACTTGAAGTATACATACCTTTAGGCCTCGTTTGGTTCGCGGAATGGAAGGGAAAGGAAATCCATGGCATTTCCTTTCCTTTGGGAAATTGTAATTCACATTGATTTTTCTTTCGGATGTTTGGAAATGCCAAGGAATTTGGAAAGGAAAGTGAATACTTCAATGTTTTCCTTTCCTCCTCAATTCATTTGGCACCCAAACATAGAAAAGTAATCACTTCCCTTTTTCAACCCGACGACCAGGAAATAAACTCTTATCTATTCTTGTAGTCACAGGAAATGTGATTCTGAAGAAATAAAATTGTTGTGCAGTGAATTATCACAACAGAAAGCCATACTGGGAACAAGAGAATAGGCAGCTAACCTTATAATCTCCAAGTATATATTAATATTAGTGCTTTTTCTTTTGTTGAAATCTATCATTACTAATTTAATTTGTTTTCTCCACTGACCCTGACTGCAGTGTGCCAAAGAGAACCCAATTGAAATAAGTCTTCCCCCCCACGTTAGGCTAGAGGAGGACGAAGACGTCACGGAGGAGTTCGTCACAAACTCTCTAAGAAGAGCCATTGGTCGTTTCTCTACGCTCCAAGCTCACGATGGACACTGGCCAGGAGACTTTGCTGGTGCCATGATCTTCATACCAGGACTGGTGATTAACATATATATACATTTTGTAAATATATGTTTTTTTTTTGCTCTCCATAGTCACTTTTCAAGATTAGATTCTTCATTTTTCTCAATGTAGATTATATCATTACACATTACCGGAGCGCTGAATGCCGTACTGTCAGCGCAACATCAGCACGAGATTCGTCGTTACCTTTACAATCATCAGGTACGTTAATATTTATAAAACCTTTCAAAAGATGAAGTTGAGGTTGAGGTTGAGTTTATAGTAACGACGAACACCAGTCACTAATATTTATTAATACTGACTGAATTCCGTCAGAAATAATAGTGGTGAAAGACTAATCACATGGATGGAGTTGAGGTTCAGGTTGAGGTTGAGTTAGTTACATTCTGATATTGTTCACGCGACTTGCAGAATGAAGATGGGGGTTGGGGATTGCATATCGAGGGAAAGAGCACCATGTTCGCATCGATATTGCAATATGTTACATTGAGGCTGCTAGGTGTGAAGGCCGATGGAGGAGATGGCGCGATGGAGAAAGGGAGGAAGTGGATCTTGGACCATGGCGGTGCGGTTAATACACCCTCGTGGGGTAAATTTTGGCTCACCGTAAGACATTATACCTCATTAGTTTTGTTTTCAGAAAGGGCAATGCCGGAGGGATACCAAAATTTGATCATATTTTGTTGATCATGTGATTTGATAGCTTATGTGTTGATCATGTCTGGGATCACCCATCATTTTATCAACATATAGAGTCACATCATGTGGTCAGATTTTGGCGTCTCCTTATATAGCATTATTGTTTTAGAAAACTATATTATGGAAATTGTTCGTATACACGCAAAACATACGATGTTTGGGGCATTTGTAGGTACTTGGAGTTTACGAATGGAAGGGTAACAATCCACTGCCTCCGGAGATGTGGCTACTCCCTTATTGTTCTCCAGTTCATCCAGGTACTCCCTGCTCTATTTCGCTTGGAGTACTTGTTATATCATTACCTAATAAAAATGTCAATGCTAAAGGCACTACAAAACTTGTTAAGTGGCATCACAATTTCTGCAACCCAGAAGTGCCAACATTTTGGGGGACTTGTAGACAAAGAGGTCTATCCCCATGACTACTAAAATTTTGACAGTCCTAAACACAATGAGCCCCAAAATGGTGGCTCCATTGTATATCATTATTCACATGTGTTTCAATTTTGCAATTTTGACTTATATTTTGTTGCAATACAGGTCGACTTATGGTTCTTGTACGAATGGTTTTTCTGCCAATGTCATATCTTTATGGGAAGAGGTTTGTGGGTCCAATTACAAATATAATTTTGTCTTTGAGACAGGAGATATATACTCTTCCATACAACCAAGTAGATTGGGACAAGACTCGTAATCAATGTTCAAAGGTTATCTATTTTGTTCTCTTTGTATTTTCATACATAAATTACTATTTGGAATGTACATCTAAACTAATTTTTTTTCAAACCAGACCAAAAATACTATTAATCACACGTCACTTAAAAAGTTTCTTTTTTTTCTTTCAGTTAGGTTGCCGGTAAGTACTTCTCATAAAATATGTTAGTTATTTTAAATCACAAATTGATACCCTCAACTATTCATGTTATTAAACTTAATACCCTCAACTTTGATACCCTTAAAAATAAAAATGACAAAACTACCCTCGTCCCTCCCCTCACTCTCCTCCCCTCCTCCACCCCCCCCCCCCCCCCCCCCCCCCCCCACCCGACTATCCTAATCTCCCCCCCATCCCCGGCTACACCCCACCCCCCTTCTGTGGCGCTACCCCAACCTCGCCCCCCTCTCGGCAGCAGCGATAGCTGCAACGGCAGTGGACGACAGAAAGAGAAGAGGGCAGGGGTGAGGGCGACCGGTGTTGGGGAGGGGGTTGGATAGGGAAGGGACAGTTTTATCATTTTTATTTTTTAGGATATCAAGTTGATATATACTAAAGTTGAGGGTATCAAGTTAAAAAATTCAATAGTTAAGGATATCAAGTTATAATTTAGCCTAAAAGATATTAATAATATATTGGACAAGAATATGATCTACGTAATTGTAATTCCAAGGATCATATTAAACTTTTAAAGCCGTAAATCTTACTATCAAAATTCGGTCTATAGCGACGCCTGAAAAGGTTGCTAAATGGCAAAAAAAACGTTGCTAAATTGAATTAGTGACGTAATTAGTGATGTTTTAGTGTAATCGCATTTTAGCTAGTCGTTGATATAAAAATTTAGCAATGTTTCCTACGTCGCTACACATCACCAATATAAAATAAATTAGTAACGCTGAAGCATGACGTCATCAAACATCGCCAATATATAAAAAATATAGCGATGTTCCACGACTCAGAGCGACGATGCTTTTAAATGACAACTGCAGTAGCTATTAGTCACTATTCGACGCAGACAACGACGTATTGCGAAAAAAAAATCTGCAGTTGCTAAATTATTTAAACTTAGCGACGTTTCAAACCTATGTCGCTAAATTGGTCACTATTTTGGATTATTTTGGTAGTGGATCTGCTAGCAAGCCTCCTTAAACTCATCGCAACTACCTCCTATAAGACAAAGAGTTGTTACTTGACGAAAAGATCTGTTTAACTACAATAAATGTGTCCATATAGAAAATAATGGAATGAAATCCAACATACCCCTCTTGTTGTTGATTTTTATGGTTAGTGTTTTTCAATAAATCACTGCTACTATGAAAGTAAAAAAAATACATACAATATATAATAAGTTTATGTTATATATTATGTTTCTAGTTATATTTGTTAATATAACATATGTTCTACCTCATATTTCATTACACTAGAAATTTTCCATAGTACTTAAAGAAAATAAGTTGGCCTTACTTGGATTAATAATAAAAATTATTTGTTCATATGGTAAGAAACTTTTAGTTCTCTTTTTGCAGGATGATTTGTATTATCCCCATCCAATAATACAAAATATATTGTGGGGTTCTCTTCATAACTTTCTTGAACCTATATTGATGTGTTGGCCTGGAAGCAAGTTAAGAAAGAAGGCTCTGAATACTGTCATTCAGCTTATTCACAATGATGACGAGAACACTCAATATATTTGTAGCGGTGGTATAAGCAAGGTAACGTGAAATTTTCACAGCTTATACATGTTTATGAAGACATTTATAGAGGATATATCTTATTTAGATGATTGCAAAGTATAGGAGATGTTAGGGTATTTTATTACATGAAATGTGATAAGGTAACTAATTAATTAAATAAATTCTTTTATGATAAAAGTGTTAAATTATTTTTATTTTAATGTTTTTTTGTCAAATGATCACATCAATAGCATACAATATTCCTTGTATATATGTCCTTAATATCGTATTAAGTTTTGCATGCTCTTCTTACTAGGCTAGAGCCTAAAATTTAGATTTGTGTGACTATAAAAACTTGTTATCAATGAAAAATTTGTTAACTTCGATGTAGGTTTGGTGAAATATATATTATGAAGTATGTTCTTCAACTCACAAATATTGTGATATTAACATGTGATTACCTAAATTTGTAATATATGCAGCCGCTCAACATGCTTTGTTGTTGGGCAGAAGATCCAAATTCAGATGCATTCAAGTTGCATCTTCCAAGAGTCCTGGATTTTCTCTGGCTTTCTGAAGATGGCATGAAAATGAAGGTAATACTTTTGTTAAATGCTTACCCTATATGTCTGGTCATGGTTATTGGTATCCATGCTAGTTTTAAAAATATTAAGCGAGCTTTCTTTTGTTATTAAGTTATAGTATCCTGACGTTGTAAGTCTGAAGATTACTACTTCCAATCAAAAATTGTGTAGAAATATGTGTTATATAAAGCTTTAGCAAATCTTGGTAGTAGTATATTTCTTTTGTACCATTTCTTTGACATTACCTAAGTGTTATAGCTTATTAATGAATTGCAGACAACTGATGGATGTCAATTGTGGGAAATTTCTTTTGCCGTTCAAGCAATTATATCTACTGGACTCTCTGTAGAATTTAGTCATATTCTTGAGAAGGCACACTCATTTATAAAGGAGACACAGGTTAATTTATGTTTCTGAGCTAGCACTTTTTATTTACCTACAATGCTTTAACTTAAATTTTCTATTCAACTCATTTTCTCTTTACCTTATTTTAAGATCTTGGAAGATCTTCCGGCCGATATTTGTTATCGTCATATTACAAAAGGTGCATGGCCTTTTTCAACTAAAGATAATGGATATACTGTTTCAGATTGCACAGCAGAAGCATTAAAGGTAGGCATCTTAGAATTTTCATATACAGCACCCTCATATTATGACCAACATGATATAACCATTTCCAATTAACACTGGTTTTACATCTTTTAATTGAGATGATTTTGTAAAGATATGTGACTAACATTTACAACATACTATCAAATTGATGACGATCTTGTTATCACGATTTTCTTGTGATTAACCGTTACATGTGATTAAATTATTCATGTCACTTTTTCTTGTGCAGGCTGCGATCTTGTTATCACAATTTTCTCCAAAAATTGTTGGTGATCCTATTACCAAAGGTCGACTTTATCATGCAGTCAACATTATTTTATCTCTAATGGTAAGTTGGTCATGATTTCAAATTACACTGCTAACTTGTACATAAGTGAAATTTTTTTTCTGTTGAAAAAATGATATAATGCAATATCCTTCAAGTATTCAAAAAATATTGTAGTATGTTTTAATCTTAATATCATTAAAATTATAGACAGATGTAGGTAAACCCTTAACTCAGTTGTTTTACCTAAATGAATTGAATATGTATTGTCCACCTTGGTAATGTTTTAACAAATGGTGGGACAAATATCCTCTCTTACAATTTACTAAGGTGACACTTTTATGTATAAGATTATCTAACTCCCTAACACACTCAAGTAGTCATGACAAAATTTAATCGTCTGAAAATAACTTTTATAGGCCCTCCATTCTAGTAGTAAATTGTGCTGAGAATGGAGGCTACATTTAATGTGGCTAGAATCAAATAAACTTTTCTTTTGGTTGTTGGCTAATATTTATATATTACAAAACATGTAAAATGACATAACAAATTCTAGCTAGAAATATGAAGTACAAACATAAATCAATAAATCAATAAATAAATGCATAAAATTAAGATAAGTAATCTACTCTTCAATATGCCACTGCCAACCTGGAATTTGGTGAGAGTGGAAAAATGAAAAACTAGAGATAACCTAAAAAAATAGGTCAGGACTTAATCATTGGAGAAATTTCAAAGTACTTAAAGAAGTTTGGGGCTCAAAAATCAAAGAAATTCTAAAAATAACCATAGAAAGACGAGGCCTCGTAAACGAACAAAGCTCCAAAGAAGTCGAATGAGCGTTGGGACTTCAAGAAATCCTGAAAGTGATTAAAAAGGAATGTCCCGCTTCACAAATACTCTTCTCTACAAGAAAACATCTCAAGTACGTTGGAACTTCGAAATTAGAAGTTCCGAAGAAAACATATCAAGTAGGCACACTGAAACGAGAAATCTCGATATAAACATCTAAAGTAGGTCAGGCACGTTGGAAGAAAATATCAAAAAATTGGGACTAAAAAAGGAGAGAAATTTGGGAGAAAAAAAATATTTGAAATGTACTGGGGCTTAGAAAGACAAGAAATCTCGGAAGAAAACCAAAGTACATTAGGGATTTGAATACCAAAGAAATCATATAAGTAAACCAATAAACCAAACTATACGTCGAACTTTGAATACCAAAAAAATTCAAGAAATAAAGCAATAGAAGAATGAGGGGTTTTCTTATCTAAGAATTCTAGAAGAAAGTTGGGATTCCGACTACCGAAGAAATATCTAAAAATATGTTCCAAGTAGACATCAAGTTCGAAAATCGTCACATATTTATAGGACGGATAAGGAGGAAAGGGAGAAGGAAGAGAACCTAGGGATCCCATACCATGTTGAAAGTGGTGGTTGCATTGTGGGTTGAACGGAATGAAGTTTTGTTAGGGCTCTAGGTCAATATTTATAAATTTACAAAATATGTGAAATAACATCACTAGCACTACCTAGAATAGCAATAAATGCACAAAGTTAAGATAAAGTTAACTTTTAAAGAATAATTAGTTCTCTGGAATCCATTATAACATATTTTCCAATATAGAAATATGAATTATCTATGGTATTAAGGTGTGCAATGGAAAAGAAACTTGGTATGTGTCGAAAAATGTTTGTTCTAAAATTCTTTTTCGTATGATGAAACAATCTTGGTGGTAATAAGGTATTGTGCTAAAAGGTTAACCGGAATCCGATATAACATATTTTCCAATACAATATGAACCAATTATGGTATTAAGGTATCCATGGAAAAGAAACTTGGTATATGTCTAAAAATGTTTATTCTTTAGTTTACTTAATATTTTACATTTTTGTAATTAAATTTTTTTCGTGTAATGAAGCACCCTTTGTGGTTTTACTCTATGCGATCAAACTATTGCATATATGTTTTTCTTTTGTAAATTTGGAGAATATCATAATTTTGTATTTACTATATTTTGGTTTCATTATAGAACGATGATGGCGGATTTGCAACATATGAATCAAAGAGAGCTTATGAATGGATGAGGGTTAGTAATCTTAAAGTTTCTTGTCATTATTTTACCTAAAATTTTATTGTATGTATACTCTTTTAAGTATGTGCCTTTTGTGACATTAGTTTTTCATCAACTTGCTACAAACTGAAGAATTATATTTATGTCACACATAGCTCCAAAGGCTATTGCAAAGTTATATATATTTTACGCAAAAAGAAGATATATACATATGTTACGTACATTGTAAATTTCTCTCAAAATTATAGGCGTAAAATTTACAACCAAGTCGGAAAGTACAATCTCATTCTTGTGCAATTGATTAATCTTAAAAGTTGTTGTGGACGTAGACATGAATATATTTTTTTTTCATAAATATCCTCTTGAAGATATGGTAACTTACACATTTTTGCTTTCTATGACAACAACAAAATAATATAGGACAAAATATATCCCAAGTTCTAAGGCCCATATGAACCCTTATGATTCAAATCATTTTTGTTAAAGATTATCTCCTCCATATAATAACACCGTCTATACAACCTCACCTCACTATTAGTTTACGTACGACATTTTATAGAACTTCTTTGACTAATAAACTATCACTCCAACTTGTTATAACACTCTCAAAAGATTTGCCATCTTTCTCAATCTTCCTTATATAATAATGATAGATACGTCACTTCTATCTTAGACTCTAACCATCCTCTAGTCCCGCCACCTGACAAACAAGATATCATCAAATAACATGCACCATAAGAGTGTATGGATCTTCGATGCAAACTATTGTGCTTCAGCGGTTTGGCATATATAGAAGGAAAAAAAAAATATTTGAACCTTTGAGGGACTTGGTGTTGGATATATATATTTGTCTTTATCTTCAAAATTATGTAAACAAAATAAACCAAAAGTTAAAAATTATAAGCCTTCGGAAAAGTCGCGCACGTAGCACTGTCCTAAGAGTTGATTCGGGTCTATGTGCAGACTTGTTCCGAATGCTTGGTAAAACCTCCTCTCTACCGGTATCCCGTCGTCGCACACAACTCGAGGAGATCGACCCGAACTTAGCTTTTGTCCAGAAAATAGAAAGAATTATAATGGAAATGGATGTAGTTTTTTGAATTTTTGGAGGAAGAAGATGGAGAGATTTTTCCTTTTCTCTTATCTTTTACTTAGAAAAATAAAGTGAATATATAGACTAGACAACCCAAATGGATTTAAAGGAGATTAATAGGAATAATGGAATGATTATTAGCTATCAAGAGCCATAAATGGTAAATTAATGGTATTGTAAATAATAAATTATAATGATAGGAATTTAATAAGATTAAGGGTAATGGGATTTGAATTTCTTATCCATGTTTGGTATGTTTAGGATTGGGAATGAGGAGGGAATAGGAGGAGGTTAGGTGGGAAAGCTATTCCCATGGATGTGGAAAAGCTATTCCCAAGTCCCCCCTGGAAATAGATTTGCTTTCCTAGGAATGATGTTTGACTATTTTGTTTGGACGGTTATACCCTCGCTTTATTTTCAAATTTTCAACTCTCATCCCAAACATGTGAATCATCATGAAATTAGTGAAAGGGTATTAAAGTAAAACTAAATAAATTAAGATTCCTATCCATGTGTGAATCAAACATGAAAATAAATTTTTTTTAAAATTTTGAACTACCTATTCCCAACCTAACCAAACATAGGCATGGGAATGTTGAATTTCTTTCCCATGGGAAAGGAATTGAAAATCTATTCCTAGGAATCCAAAAACTTGATCCAAACGAGCCCCAAAAGTTACAATACTTGGCACTCCTCCAATAGGTTTTTTAACAACATAGAATATGATACGGCTATTATGAGCCCTATGAACGGTGCAAATTTTCTTGCATAATTGAGATGTAAGTTACAATTTTACAGTAATAAAATATATATATATATATATATATATATATATATATATATATATATATATATATATATATATATATATATATATATATATAATGTTTTGATGTCTTACATATTTTTGGATAATCCGTTTATTTTTGTGATACCTGTCTATTTTACATGTGCATAGAAAGCCTTGTATGAGATAACGAATATTTACGTATGTTTAAAATGGAGAATCATTTTCAGGTATATAAAAAAAAAAGTGGTCATTGGATGGTTTTTGCATACCTAATACATAATATCTATAAATTCTTTGTTCTAGCCAAACTGTACTTATGATGGAAAATGTTTTTGTACCTACAATGCTATTAAGATGTTCTACTAATTGGAAACTTCTCCTTACAGCTACTTAATCCTTGTGAAACATTTGGTGACATAATCACTGAGCACGCGTAAGATCTAATTATCGATCATACTCATTTTTCTGAGTTAAATCCCTTATAATTAACATTGTTGTCTTATAGTAGCACAACTAACTATATTTTTTTCTTGCAGCTATGTTGAATGTACTGCATCAGCAATCGAGGGACTTGCCACATTTAGAAAACTATATCCTGGACACCGAAAAAGAGAGGTTGATAATTGCATAGCAAAAGGAGTTGAGTGTATTAAGAAGATGCAAAGACCTGATGGTTCATGGTTTGTACCTACTTCCCACAACTTCCACTTAGATCTCGTTTGGTTCACTGTAATGTAATCGTAATCGCAATGTAATCAAATGGAAGAAAAAAAAATTACATTGCGATTGCGATTACATTACAGTATACCAAACGAAGCCTTAATACATGAATTCATAACTCGGAGAAAGATAAAACTATATATTATGACCAAATTGAATAGGTATGGCCTTTGGGGTATTTGTTTCACATATGGCACTTGGTTTGGAATAAGAGGGTTAGTTGCCAACGGGGAAAATTATCAGAGTAGCAGTTGCATCAGGAAAGCATGTGATTTTCTTTTGTCGAAACAAGTAGCTTCAGGTGGTTGGGGAGAGAGCTACCTTTCAAGCCAAAACAAGGTAAAGTTTCTCAATAAGTTACCAATTGTTTTTGCGAATTATGATATGAGATTCATGTTACTATCAAAGTTCATTGTGAGTATTTCAACCAGAACCTTTATCACTAATTTAACTATTTGTTACCTTACCGAAGACGTACATGACTACGTGTTAACAAGCCGAGCTGGTCTGCAAAAATCTTCTAGGAGGTCAATTAATCTCAATAAGAACCTCGATTCGGCGGTCTTACTTGGGAGCTCGTCTGCGACTACGGGAGCTCGTTTCTCCGGTTAGGGAAGCGCATTTTTCCGACTATGGGAGCGCTTTCCATAACATGACTATAAATTTAAACACAGAGAGAAATTTTGAAAAAGTAAAATTGAATAATTTCCAATACACACTCATCAAAGTAACAAGAAACTAACTAATCATTACTCATCTTGACATCATAAAAATACATATAATCTCTCAGTAACTTTGAACTAATCTTTATTAACACATAAAAAAAAATTATTAGCGTACACTCCCGTCACGTTTCAACATTATACTTTTCTAAGTAGTTGCACTCTCCCGCTCATGTCCCCTGCTTGTGGCTTCTAAGTGTTATATACCTTGTTTTCTCCTCTTTTAACAGGTATATACAAATCTGGACGGGGACCGGTCTCATGCAGTGAACACTGGATGGGCCATGTTAGCGCTGATTGATGCTGGACAGGTTTGTTTCAAATGAATACCATTATCACCAATTTATAGAACAACACTATATCGATCACTTCTTTTTTTCCTGATGTCACGAGTTCAATTTTGACTTATAGAGAGAGATTCAGACCCAAATTATAGAGATTGTAACATATTATGAGAGAACTACCAAGTAGTTCGAGTGTTTGACACTGTAAATGATTGCAGGCTGATAGAGATCCAGAGCCTTTACATCGAGCAGCAAAAGCATTGATTAATATGCAAATGGAGAACGGTGAATTTCCTCAACAAGTAAGTCACATTTAATCTCTCCGGAAACAAGGTCCAGCTCAACGCCTTCAGAAGCTAGAACCCCAAATTTTATCACTACTCTGTTACTAGTTCAGCAAAAGAAAATAAAAGATGAAATCACAAAAGGGTCAAAACTTTTTATCCAAGTATCCGAAGTGATTTTAGAGTATGATTCTTGTTCACTAGTATTCTAAAATGTATCACAAATTTTGGAGGCTTTGGAATGGATTTTAGATTCCTTGCCCATATTTGGTATTTTCAGGATTGGGAATTGGGAGAAATACGAGGGGCTTCATTTTTCCATTGATGTGGAAAGTAAAACCCAAGGACCCTCGGAATAGTTTTACTTTTCTAGAAATATTGTTTTGGTATTTTGTTTGGACGGTAACACCCTCCATTTCAAGATTCCAAAATGTATCACAAACATGTGAATTCAGGTAATAGAAGCATTATGAAATTAACGAAAAATATTTATGGAAAACTAAACAAATTAAGATTCCTATTCTTCTCTGAACCAAACATACGAATAAAAATTTTGAATTTTTCAGACTACATATATCCAGACTAACCAAACACGGGTTAAATTTCCTTCCCATGGGAAAGGAATGAAAAGTGGATTCATGTTTGTTTGGATAGTTAGATGATCGGAGAGGGGGGGGGGGGGGGGGGGGGGGGGGGGGGAATTATCTTCCTTTTCTTCAGAGCTTAGTACATGATTCTAAGATTCATTTTATTTATTTCTCATTGACACTTGTTCTAATAGGGGTACTTCAAATTTACAAAAGAATACCTTTTATGTTCAATTTCAACACACACAAAATTTGAAGCTTGATTATTTCATCCATAAGCATGTTAGCCAATTGTCCGGTAACATGCAATCTTTTAAAGTTGTAACAACTGCAATTGCTTGTGTTTGCTTGCAGGAAATAATGGGAATCATTATTGAGAACTGCATGCTCACATATTCATCGTATCGCAATGTATTCCCAATATGGGCCCTCGGAGAATATCGTACTCGGGTTCTGCATCAGTCTAGCAGCAAATGCCAATAGCACTCTCTCTCTCTCTCTCTCTATTCCAAATGTTATGTATAATCCTTTTGGATCCAATATATATTTTACAAATATGTCAAATAATAACAATAAATTGTGCCTTACATGTGAATATGATTCCTTTCTCTCCGACTTCTTTGATATTCTTTGCAAAAATTTGTCACATGTCAGTTAATTTGTGTGACCAATCAGTTGATTAGTAACCAGATCAACATAGCCAAATTTTCGTAGATTTTGCGTATCTCTCTCTTCATATATCCTCCACAAATACTCCCAAACTTTCTTTGACATAGAAGAGCCTACCATGATCTCAAACAAACTGTCATCAAGTCTCTTCGTAAATGAATACAAGAGCTCTAATGTCCTTTATGTAACCCCATTGTTACACTGAATGTGATGGAGGACAATCCAACCAAGGTTTTATTTAGTTAGTGTATGTCGGAAATTGTATTAGTAAGTCATTTGGTTTTTCATTATCAAGTTATTTTACAGATGCTATACAAGCATATGTAAAATAAATGAAACAATCATGATTAATTAACAACTTGAGTTTGAGATAGCCTAATGTTCACAATGGACATGAATTCTCACCACTGTCGACACCAATGTTCACCTATCCACACTCTCTTTTTTTTTCCTATGGCCTTTTTCCTTCTCAACCTCCTTCCAATTGATTATCCCCTCGTCACCGGCTTTCTATTCCACGGTCTCCATTTCGGATTCTAACACTGTGTTTGGAAACATTTTTGAGGAGAAGAAGAAAAAATTTGAGGGAAAAGAAAATGGAGGAGAGTAAAATGAAGGTAAAAATAATTTTTTTCCTTCACTTGTTTGGATGAGTAAAAAGTAGAGGAAGAAAAATTTTAAAAATAATATTTTATTTGTTTGTGGAGAGAGATATAATTACCATTCAATCCTTGATTTTTTTCAAATCATAAATGAAACTAATTTTTTTAAGGGTAGATGGGTAATTTCTCCCACAATCCTCTCAACTCTCTCTATTTTTCTTCCACTTTTGGGAGAAAAAATTTTGAGTGGGGCCCGCATGAATTTTTCTCCCAAAATCCTCTCCCTCCTCTTCCCTCCCCTTTCCCAAACAACAATACTTTTAATTTTTCACTCATTTTTTCCTCTTTCCAAACAATACCTAAAACTACTACCACAAGACCTAACATCCTAACCAAAGAGTTACGTGATTTGCAATCCCCATCATCCCAACCACGAAGGTACAAAGGTTTGCAATTCCAACCACCCAACGGATGCCTTGTCGTCGCAGTCCGACCCCTATTCAAAGTGGGTTTTACAAAGACGATGGTTCAAGAATCATGGTTGTAACTCATGTTGAATGCATCAATATAAAAGTCACATAGATGGAAATTCACATGAAAGCTATTAAAGCATATAGTTGGTTGCATCAACTTTTTGAGTTAGACAATGACCATGGAGGATGAAATCTTTAATTTAATTAGCTATTAGTATTAGGAAGTCACA